>OX940800.1:6328867-6702662 GCA_954870605.1 Acer campestre
GTTTCTAAATTTTACATTATTTATGCTAGCTTTTACTATTATTATTTTTTTATAAAAAGATTATCTTCATTTTTTAATTTTAATAACTAAAGGCAATGTAGTCTTTTTATTAATTTAATTTTAAGAGTAGGGGATGTCTGAGTAGATAAATATATGCCTCTCTCAAACTATATGTATACCAAATTTCAGGAGACTTCAGTGTAATTACCCAAAAACAATATAATATAAGCCGATTTAGCATATTACTTTTAAAAGTAAACTATTGTTTTTTCAAATCTGAAAGAGGTTTTTCGGTATTCAAAAAAAAAAAAGAAGAGGTTTTTCGGAGTTCACTTTGTAGGAGATTTTTTCTTCCTCCTATGTAAATGCCACCCGTAACCCGTTATCAAATTATTTTTATCGTGTTTTTTTATAAATGATTAGAACTAATTAAAATTAACGATATTGTGTTGATTTTGTACTTCTGATCTCGAAAGCAGATACGAATGATATTACCACAATCTAAATTCACAAGGGAACTTTTTGCTGTTTTCACCACTGTGTTCTTCGTCTGGCTTGTTGGACCCTGCGAGGTATGCCTTAAAATATTTATCTTAATTAAATTAACTTGCATAATTTGTCTCCTAAATCCTAATCATATTTCTTATAAAACATGCCACTATTGAACGGTATAAAATAAATGGTAGAATAATTTTTGCCTTTAATTACACAGAGCTTTGAATCGTATCAATAATTAGTCTCATATGATTACTGATTTGATAATGATTATTAATTAAGATTTTAATACAAATTAATTTAGGTTAATTCACTCATTCAACAATCTGTTTCAATCTATGAAGATATTACATTTAATTATTTCATGTTGCGCGCAAGGCCAAGGAATCGGAGATCAATGGCAAGAAAGAAAAGAATGTAGTCCACATCAAAAAGTGCAGGTAATTAAATCAACTATAGCTAGCAGTTAATTAATTAAGCCAAATTAAATCAACTTATCAACTAAGTATATATCACTTTCTACGGTAAGTTTCTAGTGCAAAATTCCACACGTTTTTTTCGTGTGAAATTCTAGATTATTAGACCTAATAATCATTACAATAGAGATTATAAGAAAAAAGAAAAGTTTTGTTTTTATATATATGAATGTATATATATGGTATAAATTCTCTATAAGTTGTTAATAATTTCGTTGCTCCTAAATTAAATATATCCATGTAATTACATTGGTTGGACATTGTTTAAATCTGCAGGTTTTTAGAGGAGACTAATTGTGTAGGGATGTGCACTAACCTATGTAAAATGCCATCTCAAACCTTTGTCAAGAACTCCCTGGGAATGCCAGTAAACATGGTCCCCAGTAAGTATATATATTTATTCAGAAAACAGTATTAATTAATTTTGGCAGCTATATATTTCAGCATTTTTGTTGTCAAAAACATGCTTTATAATGTTACAAGTGAACTCTCCTTATGTATAGTCGGATTTCTCCTAAAATATCGTACAAGATCCTACACCTGAAACCTCTTGTTTACAAATGATGAAATATCAGAGAACTTTTTTAGGACCAAGCACATTAAATTAATTACTTAAAAAATTAACATTAATACTCGAGTAATCAGTAATAGCTTACTACAGTAACACTAGAATGTGCAGATCTATATATGTTCATGGTGTTAGTGAAGGGCCCATGTATAACCCAGTTAAGGTGCAAAATTGCTAGCTATAGTAGATCCATCGAATCTCAGGTTGTGAGAATTCTAGCTTATCATGATCAGTTAACACCAAAAAAAAAATCTAAGTGATTAAACAAATACATTGAATTCTTGCCTTAAAATTATTATCATAACTATATCTGCCATATTTAATTACTCATTAGTTCAATATTACTGCAATTTATATGCATGCAACTTCTTGTAGACACTGTTACATTGCCAATGATCATTTTCTTCAGATTGATCATGATGAGATAACTGTTGTTTCTATGCCGTCTGATCATTTTCAGATTTTGATGATATGAGTTGTGAGATTATATTTGGTGAAGAGCCTCCAGCAATGGCTGATGATCCAGCATTCAAGCAGCCTTGCTATAAATTATGTAATAATTAACCCTTTTCAATACTTGCAAGTGCTGGTTGTTGGTGTTGTGTCATGAATCATGAAATCGTTCGATTTTGGGAAAAAATAATATGCAAAAATATTTTTTGAAAAAAGGAAAAAAAAAAAAAAAAAAAAAAAAAAAAAACTTTCCAAGTATTAATTCAACTGTGTATGTCTCAATATTTATATATTTCTGACTCATTATCTTGATTGGCAGGCAAAGCAAACCTAAAGCACAACATAAAGTGCTCTTTTTAATGCAGAAGGACATGGAAGAAACTAGGGAAGCAATTTTGGAGAGAAGACGACCCTTCAATCCCTTCATATGTATATATAATATTCAGATATTTTCCTTTTTGTAGGCCAGGTACATGTTAAGTACCCATACTTTGGATATTTTATGTATTTGAGAAGCGGGAAAACTTAATCTATTAGGTCGTGACATCAATAATTAATTATTAGTATATATATCATCTCTGATCTTCTACGTGGGATTCATCCATCGAGCTTTCGTTTCATCTTCTTAAGCTTCATATGTGAAACCGTACCTCCCAGAGGTGTTCTATATGGGATTCATTCCGCATTCTTGAGTTTCAAAAGCACTTGTGGGTTTTCTAACAAGGTAGAAGATCCGTTGGGTTTTGTCAAGCCAAATATCGACTTCTATAAACGAACTTATACTTACACTGACCTGTTTCTTTATTCATTAATATACAATGCAACTAAAAGACTTTCAAAGAAAGCTTGAAACAAAAAAAATTAAAAAAACTGAGGAAGCTAAAATAAAAAGGCAAAAGAAAAAAGAGCTTGATAGAAAAAGTTTTCCTTTCATTTATTTGATAATTACAGATACAAGAGGAGTGACTGTATATATACAGACCAAAGCTCAGCTGCTAATCGTTTAACTGAATCCTTGATTCACCGAGAGAGCTCTGATGTGGCTCAATATCTAATATCGGTTCAGCCACATTAGATCGACCTGACATCTGTCCCCATATTTCTCAAAATACAGAAACCTAAAAACATCTATGCAATAAAATTCACTGAATGATGCATCTACGTTTAAGTCTTTAATTAGTGTTTACAAATAAATAAATATGATTTTTTTTTTTAATTTTAAAAATGTGTCTTTAGTATATACATTAACACGATATATTATTTATATATTATTTGTCAAAGCTGTTTATTATAGTCAATGGACATAATATTCGAAGTATAGAAAATGTCAAAATGGTGGCGGATCAGGTCCTCAGGACACATGACAACAATAATGGAGCATTTAATTGGAAACATTTTCCTGCAAATTGGTCATGTCACTCTCCATCCATCAAACCTTAAATATACACTCCATCGCATCCAAATCTTGGCCAAAACATTAATGCATGCATCAACTACACATCACAATTTCGAGCACGCCTGCCCTATATATTCGATGTTGCAATCATTTTTATGAATTCCGATTTTTCCTTACGCTATTATACTTAAATAGTTATGGCTAGGGTTCTTTTCCGGTGATGATTCGTGCAAATCTCAATTGTTTTCCGTGTTAATTGAGATCCTAAAGAAAAAAAATATTCGTAATTATTCTAATCAGAGAATTGATTTTTGGTTATGTTTAAGTCTGATACAGCAATGGATATATATATATATACACATACGTATGACATGAATCGTATTAATTTGACTGAATTTCTAGCTGAAGAAGGCATGAATACACAGATACACTATGCATTTATATAAACTTGTATTTCTCAAATTGTCAAGGCAATTAAAACAGTAGCTAGGTTACAAAAAATTAGCAGATTAAGAGTCTTTTGCTTGTCTGCTGCAGCCAGAAATGACGGCGTGCATAAGATATTTATGTATTTGATTTTTTATTCGATCTGATAATTATTATCCATCACACAGCTTTTTTATTAGTCTTATAAGATAATTAAAGCATAGGAAAATGATAGCTTAATTATAGGAAAATGATTGATATTTTGTTTTATTAATTTTCCTGGAAATTGGTCATATCTCTGTCCATATCAAACCTTAATATTTACACAGTACTTTTAGCGTCAGCTAATGGATTGCATGAGATACACTCGATCGCATTCGCGTCCAAATCTTGGTGAAAAGATCAACATAATATCAACAACTAACCCCATTGTTTGATGTAACAACTAACAACATTTTATTTTCTCATCTCTATATTTATTTTTTTTCCTACAATATATGCAAATAATAATAATAACACCTGAAGTATTAATTTCTGGTCTTTCTTTGGTGTCACTTTTGAAAATTAAAAATTTTCTTACACTTTTCAAGAAGTGTCATTTTTATTTTATTTTAATACTTTTCCATCATAGATATATCCCAAAATGAAAATTCCGTTTGGTATTTTTCTTATAATATTGTTACACAATTTATTAGGTTTTAGTTAAACCTTTTAAATTTTACTTTTCTTTTATCAAGTCATTTTACTATAAGATTTATTTAAATTTTACTTTTCTTTTATCAAATAAGATTATTATAAGATTTATTTGGATTACATTCAGAGACGGATGTAATTAGGGATGGCAACGAGACGGGTTGGGGTCGGGGAATGTTTTACCATCCCCATCCCCGCTTCCCAAAACCATCCCCATCCCCGCATTAAGAGAAACAGGGCCGGGGGCGGGGATTCCCCGTTGGAGGGGCCTTCCCCATACCCACCCCATTCCCCGTTTAATATAATTATATATTTAAAAATTACAATTTATCACAACTTAAAAAAAGAGAGTATAAATTCAGTTATATATTACAAATATATATAATATATATTGACAAACGTGGTGTCAAAATATTCAGTTATATATTGACAAATGCGATGTCAATATATATCTATATATATAATATATATATAAATTCAGTTATAAATATATAATATAATATATATATGTATGTATATATAATATATATCGGGGCGGAGATGGGGTGGGGAGTGCTTCCTCCGTCCCCGCCCCGCTTCAACTTCGAGGACAAGACTTTGTCCCCATCCCCATCCCCGTCCCCGTCCTCGAATATTATCCTCTATTCCCACCCCGTTCGGGGCGGAGCCCCGACCCCACGAAGAATATTGCCATCTCTAGATATAGTATATGGCGAGAGGGGAGGGCCTGAAGTTTTGAAAATTTACAACTTTTCTTATGTTTTAACTTTTGTAACATCCTTAATTCTTAGATTTTTATGTTTTTACCCTTATTTCATTCCTTATTTTTCTAGTTTTATTATAAATAAGGCATCTAATATTTTTTCCATCAAATCACATAAAAAATATCTTTGATTTTAAATATAGTATTTATTTTCAATGTATCTCAAACATAAATGATATTCAATCATAACATATATGTTCTATTTCAACTAATATTATTCTCATGCAAATAATTTTGTTCTCTTTTACGATATTAATTATCTCACTCATCACCCTAATACCATATTATACTTTTGATATATTATTTATTTTTAAATAATCAATCTGTTTTAATTTATATAATTAAAACATGTCAACCAAACATATACATATATTAGAGAAGATGTAGTTGACTCAGTTGTATGCCCCTCACACCAACACCACGAGGTTGTGGATTCGAGTATTTTCCCCTCACACACCACCAATTATGTTTAACTATTAAGATATTTTATCAAACAAACTTTTATAAAAAAAAAAAATTAATTAAACTAGTTTTTGGATGTTAGAAAAATACTATGGCTACAATTTAAATTTTAATTAGTTTTCTAACTCCTAAACAGTAAATATTATTATTGACTCATGAATAAAGGGCCATAATGTTTTACTATATTATTTTTAGAGTAATTTTAGACATTGCAACTCTATAAATCAACTTGTATTTCATTTTATATTTTTTTAAGAATTACATTATTACATAAATTTCGGGTTTTTTTGTGGAGGGGGAAGGACTTGAACCTGCAAACTTGTGGTATAGGTGTGAGGGATTTTATCATTAGACTAACCTCATATTGTCAACTACTAATGTGTCAATTGACAAATGAATATACATTAACAATATTTTTTATTAATTTTTTCTATAACATACTCTAAAATACATTATATAAGTAATTATATTTTATGACACCCCCACTAGAAACAATTTCTAGCTCCGTCCCTGATTACATTGACACATGAATGATGTGGTGAGATCATTTCATTCAAAATTTTCTCTAAATTGGGATATCTAAAACACTACAATCAAACGTATGCGTACGTGCTTGCGCATGTATTATAACAATATTATTTGTTGTTCTCAAGGTACATTATGCAATTGTTTCTTTATGGCGTAAGAAAATTAAATTCTATATTAATTGTCACTAGTACTACCCTATTACAATGATTACATAAAGTATATATCATTGTGCATATAGGATACATTTATTTCATGTTCGTCGAATCTTAGTTATGAAATATCGAATTTCTTCTGGCTAGCAATACAGTATTATCATTTTCAATTTTCTTTCTTATTAATTACTCTCCATTGATGGACTAAAACGAAGATGCTGTTTATTCTTTATTGCATGAAACATGGAGGAGCCAAGAGGACTAATAACCATAATTTCTGGGAGGTGGGACATTGCATTGGTAGAGAGGCATGCATGCAAGAATTTTCTTTTGCTCTTGCTTTTTCATTTTCCTTTTTGCTTTTACGACCTTTAATGTCATTTTCTACAGCCTGCATTATACTCTCTTTTTTTATTTTTTTTTATTTTTTTTTTACTGTCCTCAACTTGGTATCACATCCAGTCTTTTTATGTTGGAAACGACCAAGTCTGATCGCTTTTCTCAAAGACTTGTCTTCTTGATAGGGATTGAACAGTACCAAACTCAAAACTTTAAATTCTCTAAACATTTCAACACATGCACCAATTCTAATATTCAATTGGAAAAAACAAATAGTATGTGCATGTAAATGTGTAATGCATAGATGAATAATGAATTATTAATTTTAGATATTTTGAATTAATATGTTTATTATAAGGGTTAAATATTAATGTAACACTCATTCTTGAACCTATTTCAACAAAACATTTTAGATTTTACATTCTTTTAGATATAAGAAACATTCAAAGCACATTAATTAACTTCGATCAACAATTTATTTATTTTTTTGTATCTTGATCTCAATTAAAGCATCATTTACTTCAATCATGTCATTTTCTTCTCGTTATATACTCAATTTAATAAAACGAATACATAATTTATGAATGAGACGTTATTAAATATAAATGAATGTCGACTAAAGAAAAATAGAGATGACTCTAATAACTCTAATGACAGATAGTTGATAAACTAATTTTATAATGTCCATGTGTACTCGTAAACAAATAATCAAGACCGTAGTCGATGGAGCTACATGGTTAGTTTTAGTGCACTCTATTAGACTATTACTATTAGATTCTCTACTTACAAGTTACAACAATGTTCTTAATTATATACAATGCATATTGCATGATTAGAGTTTTGATTTGGATCCCAACCCAACAACAGCAAGCTACAAAGGGAAGATCCAATCCAATCCAACGTTAGCAAATTCCAATGCATGAAATTAATGGTCCCACACAATGCTTATCTAAGATAATTTTACTAGTCCTTGTAAGGGCCCCACGTTTTTTTTAATCTCACTTTTGAGTGCATCACAATTCACATCACATCCAGCAGCATGTGGTCAGTGCACCGAAATTGGCGATATGTGCTTTGCTGATCACCATTTACAAGCAATGATCACGTGAATGGAACTCATCCTTCTCCGCATGACTCATCTGCGTTTTCCATCACTACTATGCTCCTCCCTGATCTCGACACGTATACAATCTGTCCTTAATCCCAGCTGCTACATCTTGGCCGTCCATCACATCGGGATTGTACAAAAGTAGTTGTTGATAATTCAGACGTAAATTGCTTCATGAACAAGCACAGTGATGTAAGAAAATCTTGTCCGAAACGGTCCCATACACGTGGTTATGGGAGCGTTCAATGAGAGTGTGTCATATGGCACACTCTCATTGGACGGTCTCATGGTTATGGTACATTTTCATTGGACGGTCCCATGACCATGTATATGGAACCATCCCAAGGCAAAATTTTCTCCAATGATGCACTGTTTATGTTATCTTTGTTGTCGACAAAATCAAGAAAATATATATGTCAGTGGGTTTCACGTCATTTTTTGACATGTCACCTAACAATATTGCATGAAACAAAAAAGATTAATTGTTTCATGAAATGAAGACTAGCACAAGTGAATGCATGCACGTAATGGATACAGGATATATGAAAATCAAGTTGTGAAATATGTGTGGTTGTTATTATATGTATATTTATCTTTTTGTTGCACCATTAATTATCTATGGTTTGTAAGAAGAATTTCAACCTCCCAAAGATAAAATCTTGAATAGAACCATAGATCGATATACATGTTATCTGGTTTCCCTCTTATAAAATGAAAGAGACACAGCGATTAATAGTAGGACCCTCCACAAGTTTGGAGAGCTTGGTATATAGTGGAGACATGAACTAATTACTTTTATTTGATAATTAATTTTAATTGTATATTTTTGAAAAGTCAATATGAATTTACATTTTTTTTCACAAGTTCAAAATAATTTATTTTATATCATTTCCAATGTTTTTTATTTTTTTATTTTTGATATATGTATTATTTCCAATGTTGATTAATTAGATTTTATCTTATCAAACTCGATCTTGAGTTTTTCTACTTAGCAGGTGCTCGTCTTGTCAATGTTATGTCCTTCCTTTGACACCAAAGTACCCTACTTATTTTCTAAACATGCAAATTTATTTTACGGATTGAATGTTTAATATATATGATTTAAACCCACGATACTAGCAATGTAGGTGTGAGAAACTTACTATTGGTTCATCTATACTTTCATTTTAGGGAAAATCGTATTTTAGTCCCTGTAGTTTGCCTTAATCCGCGTTTTGTCCACGGTTTTTTGGTATTGTAACTTTCAATTCATCTGTATTCTGACAATATGAATTCCAGTCCCTACCGTCCAATTCTGTTAGGGTTTCGTCAAGTCAACGAGGGTCAACGAGGGTAAAAAGGTAAAATAACATCATATGTTCTAAAAGCTTATATAATCAAAGGGTATAATAGTGATTTACAAATTAATTTTAAATAACAAATAAATATTATTAAATTGATTTTAAGAAAAGAAACAAATAATAAAAATAAAATTAAAATCTAATTTCTCTTTCTCTCACCATCACACCACCGTTCACCACTTCACCATCTTCATCTCTCTCTGTAACTTCATTCTCTCTCTAAAAAAAAACTCTTTCTTTCTCTGTAAATCTATCTCCCTCTTCTGTCATCATCAAGTGAGATAGAGAGAGATAGATGGATCGATCCTTGCGCGGAGGAGTAGATCGATCCGGGAGAGGGAGAAGCCGATCGATCTGCGCGTGTGACAGTGGAGTCGATCGAACTGCTTGTCGCGCGGAGGAGTTGCTCGTTGCCGATCGAACAAGATCTGGGTTGTTGACCGCTCGCCGGAGATGAGCGACCGCCATTGACCAGAGATGGAGCGACCGCCGGCAGAAGAAGAAGAAAAGAGATAAATTGATTTTGATTAATTTTTTTTAATGATTTAGGTTATTTTTATTGATTTAGGTTATTGATTGGATGGTGTTTGAACGATGGTGATCTGGGTTTTCCAACCAAAAAAAAGATCTCAAGTTGAAGAAAATTGAAGAAGATGATCTGGATGACCTGGGTTGTTTTTAATGGTGATTTGGGCAATAATGTGATCTAGGTTTTTTATTATTTAGGTTATTTTTGTTTTTGTTCTTGTTTTTGATGATGATGATTGGGAAAGAAAAAAAATTATTTAGGTTATTTTTATTGATTGGATGGTGTTTGAAAGATGGTGATCTAGGTTTTCCAAAAAAAAAAAAAAAAAAAAAGTTCTTGAGTTGAAGAAAATCGAAGAAGATGATCTGGGTTTTAAGGCTGGGAAGAAAATTGAAGGAAGATGCAGTGATGCACAGATCTGTAAAAAAAAGTTTTTTTTCTTTAATTTTAAAAATTTATATTGATGCCTATTATTAATTATTTAATCTAATTATTTAACATTTTGATTAATTATTTAATTTAATTATTTAACATATTTTTAATAGTTTTATTTTTTTAATTAGTTTTCTATATTTTTTAAATTTAATTAGTTTTTAAAAAGTGAGATCTCCACCGTCCATCTTTGAGATGGACAGTGGAGATCCATTTTTTTTTCAATTCCTTTTTTTATTTTAATATATTTTTTATTTAATAAGGGTAAAACGGTCTTTTCCATGTCATCAGCACACATGAGGGGTATTAACGTCTTTTAGTCCGACTGACATGGCAGAATCTGTCTTTTGATTGATTCTGTCACAGAAGGACTAAAAGCTACAATAAAAAAAAAACCGTGGACTAAACATGGATTAAGTCAAACTATGGGGACTAAAAGGCAAGTCCCCCTTCATTTTATTGAGTTTATATATATATATATACACGATTTATGGTATGACGACTCAAACTTGAATCAATGTTAGGCTAGATAAACTATTTTTACCACCTAGTTACATCTGACTGTGTTTTCATCTTATTGAGTTCATAATACTAAGAAGAACCAAATTAATTTGATGTTGCTTAATAGAAAATTGAAGAGGGGTGATTTAATTTGTTTTGGTGTTTGTGTATCTATCAAAGCAAGCATGTGTTTATATATATAATTTTTCTCTAATCAAGTCAATTTTTCTCAAAAAATTAAAAATCGAAGTTAGATAACGTTGTGAACCAGTTTCACAATGTTATGAAACTATACATTTAGTTACATAATGTTGTAGACGTATAGTTACATAATGTTGTAGAACCAATTGTTAGCGAACAAGTCACTATACGCAGAAGGGTTGTCGGATAGAACACAAACAAACACAATAATAAAGAAAGATAAGATGAAGAGAAGTAATCAAATCCAATCACATAAAACAGAAAAATTTTACATGGAAACCCAAATTAAATCAAGGAAAAAACCACGGATGTTAGGACGACAAAATAAAGTTCAAATATGTAGTAAATTGTTACAACCACACACTCGGGATTCTCTCTCTAAATAATACCTCAAAACCGATTACACTCAATGCTCACTTTGAGATTTCTCTAGTATTTACTATTTTGCTCCACACATAATAACCTAGCTATTATGATCTATTTATATGAATTACAGGGAGTTAAAACCTACACAGGAATCTATCTCCTAGTCGTACAAGATTTACTACATAAATACTATTTTCTCTTTATGATAAGTCTTCTTGTAAGGAGAAATCATTTTCCTATAATCATAAGAACTTCTGAAACAACATATTTCTTTTTCCATGAATATTTCCTAATTTAATGCATGTTTGTCATTGACTACGATTCAAATTGCAGTTGGCCACCTGCTTCCTAAACCGTGTTGAACTTGATCATTCAGAAAACCGTGATCCATACGCTGCATCACCGAAGACCGCTGTCACTGCTGCTGTGAAAGCCACAGTGTAAGTTGGAATTGGACCGCTGTCCATGCTGCTATGGAAACCCTACAGCACTGATTACCACTATCAAAGCCATAGCGGTTTTCACTGTTCTTTGTTTCTTATGTTCTTCAAGTCTTCAAGCCTCCCTCAAACATAACTTCATACTCTCAAATGCACTCACGTCTTCAGGAAGTATCCGCATTGGTTGTATCTCGTTTGATAACCATTGGAAATTCGAGCCATATCCAACACCAATTGCACAACTTTATATCATTTCGGTCTTAATAAGTTTTTTTCAAAGACCAGCCTACCTAGATTATTATTATTATTATTATTATATAAACATCTTGGCGCCATCGCATATTCGCATTCAGTGGTGTGAATATTTTTACTTTTTACGAATATCCAAGCTAGAAAAACTGGGCATGATAATGCAGAATAATGCCACAGTCCACTCCACATCAAGTAGCCGTAACTATAACACCATGCTTGGGACCACAAATTTTCACTGGAAAATGACCATTTGATACTGCAAATGATATGGAAAGACAAAGGATATATCGAGCATTGGTGTACATTCAAGTATTTGCAACAAGATAGTAAATATTCCTTTCCTTTATCATCAACTCCCTTTATACACGAATTAGCTAGGGTTCATAACTTCGTATCATCATACAATAACTTCCTCGTGTCTTGATAGTTGATAGTTGATATTACATTTAGGCCCCGTTTGGAATATGCACTTCAATCAGTTTTATTTTTATTTTTATTTTAGTTTTAATAATGTTTGTTTTTGTTTAAGTAAATCTTTTAAGAGTAGATCTTTTAAATAGACCTTTTACAAGTAGAGCTTTTAATGGACAGATGTTGGTCATTTAGTTGTCAATTAGAAAAACTTTTTTAAATGGTAGGATTACCAAAATATTCAAAAATTATTTTAAATGATAGGGTTATATTAGATATTTGTGTTATTAAAAAAAATTCAAAATAGACGTAAAACAACTTTTTTTAAATTTGAGTTTGTCCAAATAGACGTAAAACAGTTTTTTTAATTATCCAAAAGCTTTATTGAGTGACAACAAAACAATATAAAAAAAATTGAAAAGAGTTTTTTTTAATTAAAAAGGCTTTTTTAGCCGGAAGACAAACTCTTCCAAACAGGCATTTAATTGATATCAACAACTTTTTTAAAACTTTTATGAAATTCTGTACAAATCTTATTTTAAGAGGGCTCTTTTGTTAATTAGAAATCTCTTTCGAAATAGAAACTTGAAGCAAATTCTAAGGTATACCGTATACGGAATCATCATCTTCACTTTCCAGAACAAGAAAAACTTGTACGAACGACTTTACTCATTATCTCAGCTTTTACTCAAGTTTTATAAACTATGTGATTGATGGTTAATATAATAATAATAATAATAATGATAATAATAAGCAATGACATTATAAACACTCATTCATTATAATGTTTAAGTGTTCTAAGAATATTGAAAGGTGAGAAAGAGTTTAAGTGAGGAAATGATCCAAATTCATATAAAATACGTTTTATATATAAATGGGATAATTACCTCGGTGACCATCGAATTGATGACACGTTATCAATATGGGCATTGGATTGGAAATTAAGTTGTTCCAATTTGGCGAACTTTGTGACATTAATGGTCATTCCATCCAATTTTATCTAATTTCATTCGATTTCATCCAATAAGTGGCATTTTGGTAAATAAGGGGATGACATTAATTTATTTTAGATTTTTTTTTTGGAAATTTATTTATTTAAAAAAAATAAACGAATAATTGTATTTAGTGTGTATATATGTATAGCATATCTCAAATATATATATATATATTATAGTTCTCTAGTATCTACATGTTTTAATAAGTTCAAATGTTATATATATATATATATATCAAACACACACACACACATATATATATATATATATAAGACTACAAAATCTAAACAAATTAAAAAAAACAACAAAGAGACACGTGTATTGATCTAAACAATTTCTTTTATTTTTTTTTTTAAATAATTATATTTAGTGTGTGTAAATATACACTAAATATAATTATTCTTTTCAATAAAAAAGAAAAAATTGATTTCCAAAAAAAATCTAAAATAAATTGATGTCATCTACTTATTTACCACAATGTCACTCATTGAAAAAATTGATTTCTAAAAAATATCTAAAATAAATTAATGTCGTCCCCTTATTTATCAAAATGTCACTCATTGGATAGAATTGTATGGAATTAGATGGAATTGGATAGAATGGTCATTAGTGTCATAAAGTTCGTCAAAAATGATTATTTTAGAACAACTTTTTAATCCAGCGGTTATTTTAATAGTGTGTCATTAATTCTATAGCCAACGTGTTAATTATCTCTATATAAATATATGAAACAATTTCAGATATTTTACTTTAATTTACTACCATCCAATCACATCTAAATTTTTTATCGAGTGCACGAATGAATGGCGTGTTAAAACGTCTCATTCAAAATTTTCTCATGTGTTTAGAATTTTAGAACCAGTACGTGTAGTCTTTTCATGGATATCAGCTTAGATTTATTAGCATTTTTTTTTTATTTTTTTTACTTTAACTGTTTGTTACAATAGGTGGAGGGTTGAATCTACTATACTTTTTTATTGAACTATTGCACTATTATATAATTTTGATGTTTTTTTTTAAGGGAAAGAACTTGAACCCGTAACCAGCTTGGCAGCTTCAGACCACCGGACTAACCTCATTTTCTCTGAATCTACATTACTGTTATCATTAGTGATAACTGTAGACATTGAAAGAAAATTCAATATTCAAATGCTGATCGAGTGTACAGAAAACGTCAAAAAAATAAAATTCAATGTAATCAGAAATTTGAACTGATCATTTGGCGAAAACTGCCATGTGCCTAGAGTAGAGACTCTAGCTAACTGTGTTCATGCAGAATACTTACTGGATTCCATTGAATCCACCTGAAAAATATATTTATATCATAATTCATAAATGATAAAACCTTCTTCCAGAATCCTGAGCATTACCTATAGAAACTGGTTAATTTGTTTAACAAGTTATCAGAAAAATAAAAATAAAAAAACTGTATCTGTACTTTGTTGGGAAGGTAACTAACCTGCGTTCTTTGACCGAGAACAGATCACGTCATTCCAAAATATTACATTAATTTGATATTTGAAACTAGTGGATTTATATGAAAAATATTACATTAATTTTATATTTGAAAGAGAGATAAACTCGAACCGATAATCTCATAGCTCGGGTGGACATGAGAGTTAAACCATTAGACCGTTCTCACGATATCGATTTATATGGAGTGATTTGGTTGGGAAACTTCCTTAACAGCATCAGACGGTTGTCGTGTGTTGAACAAAAATGATTTTTTTTTTTTTTTTTAAATGATGTGATTTAATGGTGAAATGAACAATGAAGCAACAGAGACAGGCTTCTTTGGAAACCCGTCATTGGAAATTTCAGAGGAATCCGTACATTTTGTTTGTTTCTTCACTTTCTTTTAAACCGTACGGAGTACAGACACTCTCTGTCGACATTCACCAAATCCATCAGAGAGACAAGATCATGCAAACTATGCTCAGGGTCCTAAAAGGACAATCTCGTAATCTCAAACACCATATGTCCTGTTCTGACAAAAATCTTTATACTACCAATTTTAAAAATAAATATAAAAAAAAAAAAAAAAAAAACTTTATACTAAGGTGAAATTTCAATAAATAAATAAGTTGAAATTCCCAAAACCTCTCTAAAGGGGAGGGCGTTTACCAATTAGAAATTCTGATTCAATCAATTGAAATTAATTTTTTATTTGTGTTTATGGTGTTTATTCACCTATAAATATTATAAGCACAATCATATTTATAATTATATATATGTCTAAAATTTAAAATTTAAACATTACTTTAAACGCTCATCTTAATATCAATAGTACTCTTATTTAAATGAATGTATTCATTTTAATATATTGTATTTATAAACTCTCTTAAGTTATTAACACACTAAATTTCACAAATGATAAATTCTTAAGTTCTCCGGATTCGAAAACACAAATAAAAACAAAATTAATCTTTTGATATAATGTAAGGCTTAATGTTGTAAATGTATGAGAACTTAGTAAGCAAACCAAAAAAAGGAAAAGAATAACATTATAAAAAAAATAGCAATGAAGAAACGAAGTTATAAAATCAAAAAGTTCACATCAATTTTAAATAAACAAAAAAATCTTCTCGGCATCACCTTCAAAAATCTCAGGATATTCATATATATCTATTGGATCATCTCTTACGTATTATGCTATTCAACAAGAAAAACTAATTATTTCAAAATTAGGGTTTATCATAAGTTTTTTTTTTTTTTTTTTAATAAAGAGATATAGTATAAGATACGTGTGTAATTAGTCATGTGGTGTACATAGCATTTGATTTATTTTCAATTAAACTAATTTGTCCTTATTAATAAATTTTTATTAAGAGGGGTGTATTGGATTGAGATTTTAATAAACAGTTTTGGGAAGTAAAAGTCTGATAGTATTGGATTGAAACTTTTTAATAAGTTATATAAGTATGGTGGTATTCAATTAAGACTTTTAAGATTTTTTTTTTTTTTGAAAGTCCATAATATATTGTGGTATTGGATCCAGACTTTTAAGAGGCAGCAATTTTTCTAGCGGTATTGGATTAAGATCAAGATTTGTAGAATTTCATGACAAAACGGATTGTCTAAGACTTTTTAGTGATAACTATAAATACAAAGTGATGTAGGATAGTTGGCGTTGGATTTTGAAGAAGAGATGGACAGAAAACTGTCCAAAAGGGGTGCTCCAAAGAAACGGGCATAACTTTTAGCTCAGTTGTCATATTTCCTATTATAATATGTTTCGGAAAGGGTTTTCAAAGCTCTATAGCATGGCAACCTAGGTTCCCCCGGTTGACGTCATTTGCTTCCCCAACGAAGCTGTTTAAGTTAGGTTGTTGGGTAGCTGAAGTTTTTAGTGTTTTTATTTGTTTTCCGTTTTGGTTTAGTTTGAGGATATTTTAGTCTTTTGCTTATTTTAGGGTTTCCCGAGTCTATTTAAGGCTCTTTGTTATCAGTTTCACAGTATTGAATAATATTATTATTTTAGTTTCAATTGAATTTACTGGTGGATTCTAGATTGTGAGATCTTAGGGTTTATGCTGGTAAATCCTTTACTTTCGTTCTGCGTCATAAAGACCCTAAAATTGTCTTGCTCTCTCCCATCAGACTTTCACTCTTGCTCCAAACTTTTCACGCTCTCAAAATCATCTTCCTCAACTTCCATAACCCCATCAGATCTTCATTAAATATACCAAAATAAGAAAATAAAATTAAAATTCTCCTAGATCTGGTTATGGTGAAGCCATGCTTTCGAAAATCTTTTCACCAAAATATGAAAAAAAAAATCCATGCTTCCAAAATCCAAAAATTCGAACTTAGATAGCCCAACTATATTTTTTAAGGAAAAATAAATAAAAATTCTTCAGATCTGGTTATGGTGAAGTCGTGGAGGAAGCCTCGCCCAAATCTGGTTTCCAAAAACTGTTCCAACAACCTTATGAACAAAGAGATGATGATTAGAGATTAATTGATATTGAAGAGATAGTGGTGAAGGTTGATGCTAACAAAGATAGGTTAATGGATTTCAATGAGTTTTTGTATCGAACCAGGATTGGTCAAGATGATGATCATAGAGTGACTGAGTGAGTGGTGGGTACTTGGTAAGAGATAGTGGGTGGTGGACTGGTGGCCGGGTAAGAAGGTATGGGTGAGGAGGTGGAAGACGAAGAAAATGGGACATGAAGGCAAGAAGATTGTGAAAATAAAATAAAATCATATCTTTTAATGTAAAAATAAACAAACAAACAAATAAATAAATAAACATATGTAACTTCCTATGAACAAATCCTAATAGTTTATAAATAAAGTATAGATAATCCTTATAGTCTATAAATATCGTCTTAAGACTCTTTTACAAAAAAAATTCAAAATCCTAAAAGTGTAGTACATATAATCCTAATAGTCTTTAAAATCATACAATTCTATAAAATTCTGACACGCCACAATTGTCTATTAAAATCCTAATCCAACTAAGATATTTTTGTAACTAATATTTTTATTAAAATATGAGTATACTTATCATATTTATGGGTGACAATATCGGCACCCTTATTAAAATTAGTGGTGTCAATATGGGCCGGCCCGGCCCACATGTGCCGTGCCTAATGAGCCCATTTATGAAAACGGGCTTGGCCTGGCACGGCACAGGAATTGGCCGTGCCGGGCCGGGCCGGCCTGTTTTCATGAATGGTAGGCCCGGCACGTGCTTTTGGCACGTGCCACATGTGCCGGGCCGGGTCGGCCCGTGCCATATTAAATATATATATATATTTTTTTAACTTCAACGGTAAAAAAAAAAAAAAAAAAAAAAAAAATTAACGTTCGGCCTGGCGGGCTTGGCCCACCAGGCCGTAATATGTGACCCGGCCCGGGCCACACCGTGGGCCGTGCCTGGCCCCGCCCGGCCCGCGCTACAAGCCGGCCGTGCCGGGCCCTCCAGGCCCGGCACATTTTGACACCACTAATTAAAATCAGTTGACAATCAAATTATTTGGGTCATACACATAAACCAGAAATTAAATTGCTACTATAAAATAAACTTAATTCCGTTTTCTTAACTAAGGAATCAAGTTCATTTTTCCGATTCAATTTCCAATGAAAATTTAATTCCTTTCACTTTTATTCCTTATTTGTAAACTCACCGGAAGTGTAATCATTTTTCAAAAATAAACTTCCATTTCCAAATTTAGATGAAAACTCTCAAAAAGATGTTGGTAATTGGTAAATAATTATAACGTTTTTTAAACTGAATTTTTAAATTATAGAATGTACATGTTTGGCCTATAAAAGGAAGTTTTGCTTTAATTTAATATATATATTTTTTTTTTGTGAAAAAGGGAAGGGAACTTTTAGTTAAATTCAAAACTAAAGGGTTGGTTTAAAAAAAAATGTAAAACTTCTAGGGTTTTTTTCAAATCTCTCAAATAATAAAATGTTTGTGGGTTGTTTTATCACTAATGCTAGATAACCAAAAAATTTAACTCAAATGATGTGTCAAGTAATTTTTTTCATCAACCACATCATCTCATGTCGTGTGTGCTAGACAAGCCAAAAATTTAATCTAAATTTCAACTCAAATGACGTGGCAAAGTGATTTTTTCATTAACCGCATCATCTTATGTTATGTGTGACGATGACAACTCATTTACCACATCATTTGAGTTAAAATTTGGACTAATTATTTTGGTTTTATATAGCATTACTCTTGTTTTATTTGTGGATCAATTTTTTGAATCCAACACAGAGAGAGCCATTAACTCTTCCTTTCAAAATTTAAAATTTGAATTGTTGAATTAAACAAATAAATAAATAAAAACCTGAAATTTGTGGACTAACTTCAGTTGTCAAATATCACCATCCAATTGTAACATAACACGTGAAGAAACGGCTCCGGGCGGCTGAAAACGACTGCATTAGCCGGCTCTCTCGTTTATGTTTTTTAATATCCTTTATTTTTATTTTTTTACTTCGTATAAAACCGTCGATTTATAGGATCTGAGATACGTATTCAACTTTGCTCTAAAACACCTACTGTTTTCATTCGTTTTTGTTTTATTTGTTTTTCTTGTTTTTGCTTCTCATTTTCTTGACCAAAATACCCTAACTTTACACCAATATTACACAGATGGAAAAGGACCCAGTTAGGTGAAAAAGCCAGTCTCGTTAATTACTATGAAATTAATAATTTATTTATTTATTTTGGTGGATTTTCAATTTTTACATTGGTGTTTATAAAATTGAATGATCAATAAAAACAATATATATATATATATATATGTTTTTTTTCAGATTGTAAGAGTGAGGAATCAAATCATATCAGTTGTGCTACTTGGGGACAAAAGCTGGCCTCCTTTTTTTTTTTTTACTTTTTTCTTGCTTTGCTTGTAAGCATGTCATGTCCCAAACTTTGGTCATTATTATCAAGGGTAAAATTGGTAAACAAAAAAAATACAAACTTGTTTAATTATGGTATTTGGTCGACCCTAGTCAACCAATATAGACTTTGTTAATTATTGACCTTTTTAATATATAACAATACTACCTAGCTGCTATCACATGGCTTATTAATATTTATTTATGAATTTTCTATTTAAAATATGACATGCCATGTAAATTTTCATTATTTTTTTTTTAAAAAAAAAAAATCATTATGATAAATTCACGTGAAAGAGGTATACAATTCGAAAAAACAATTTTAATAGTGTAGCCTTGTAGATGTGTGTGAGACTGCGAGGGGTATATTAGGGGTGGAGACAAGAGCCAACTAGCAAGGGGTATTAAAATTTGTTTTAAAAAATTATATAATTAATATTAATATAAAATTTTACTTTATTCCCCCAAAATATTATATTTTACTACATTGGCTCTTCCAAATACGATTTTCTTGTTCCCTCTCAGCATATCACTAGAGCAATACCATTTTGTTGAAATTTTGCTTCATTAAAACCTTGTTTTATATTTCTAAAAATAAAAAAAATAAAAAATAAATAAAAAACTTCATTTTATTGTATTTCCATATGAACCCATAAATTACTTTAATAGGTGAAAACTGAAAACATAATGCAAACAATATTTGGACTGATTTGAGTATAAATGAATAAATACTAGGTTATGCACTTTTATGCACAACATTAAAATAGAAAAAAAAATAATAACTATCAATATTTGAAAACAAAGTTTTTTTTTATATTATTTATATTATTTTTATTTAGGTTTTTCTATATATCGATTTTTCTTTCAAAATGGATTCAATATTAGAAGTTTTGGTACCATATTTGAAAAAGGAAACTAAATAAAATACGGATGAATGGATGATTCTCTTGTCTTCAAAAATTGTTGTAATCACTATTTAAAAATACAATAATTATCAGATTTTATAATAATAATAATTTTTTTTTTTTTTTTTTTGAACAGAACAGAAAAACAAAGACAGAAACAACAAAAGTCAGGTAGAGCGAACAATTGGAACATCCAATTGGACAGCTCTCCTAACACAAGAAGGAAAATTTTCCATCCAATAACTATCATCATCAACCGTTAAGGCATAACGAGCCAGGCCGTGAGCGACAAAGTTGGCTAATCTCGGAACATGATTAACCGCTAAAATCTGAAGATTGAAAATCAGAGACGAAATTTCACCAAGAATATTACCTCCGACTGAATCCGAATGAGAGTGATCATTAACCCATTTAACAACAACCGCAGCATCCGATTCAAGAACACAAGGATGAAGGTCACACTCCTTACTGAATATCAACCCTCTATACATAGCCATCATCTCAGCTAAAATGGGATCAAAACAAGCTTCTAACTGTATTGAACAGGAAGCCATAACAGCCCCATAACAATTTCTGATCACAACACCCAAACCTACATGTCTACCTTCAGAATTCATCGCGGCATCGCAATTAATTTTTAAACATCCAAATCCGGGGGACGCCAAGAATTACGAATTTGACCCACGCTGCTAAGAGGAGGATGCAACTCATTCTCGGTTGACAGAAAATCAGTCAGCATCAGTTTACACCACTGAGGCACATCCACAACATTCTGACTCGGAGAAGCATGAACCACCAGGTTACGCAAATTCCACACCCTCCAAACAATAGTACAAAATAAACCCAAATCTTCCAAATTCAACAAAGAATGACAGTCTAAAATCAAATCAAAAAAATTGGCATAAAGACTTCTAACCTTAACAGTTGAAGGCAGCCAATCT
The DNA here is from genome assembly GCA_954870605.1 of Acer campestre. Taxonomy (NCBI): domain Eukaryota; kingdom Viridiplantae; phylum Streptophyta; class Magnoliopsida; order Sapindales; family Sapindaceae; genus Acer; species Acer campestre. Next base: position 6,350,406 of record OX940800.1, read on the forward strand.
CTTCTAGCCCTTTTCAATTTGCTGCACCCCCAAAGTGCATGAATGGTAGATTCTTTGGAAAAGTTTTGAAAAAAAAAAAAAAACAAACAAACAAAAAAAAAAAAAAAAAAAAAAGGGAGGAAAAGTTATTAGAGCATCTCTAATGCAAAAGTGGATTGCATACCAATAATTATTGACATGACAACAATGTCAAGAGGCTTGCTTCCTATATGGCATAAAAATAGACTTGATAGACAATCAATTTAAAAATTGGTCTCCAATTCTTCCGTCTAAAACACAATTTTTTTAATGACGTGTCCATCTTTTTTTTTTTTTTTTTTTATATATATATTTTATTTCCTTAACAAAAATATATAAAAAATTAATGTCAGTTTTAAATGTTTGTTGAGTTAACCTAAAAAATAGCTGTGTAACAGACCGTCTGAAAGTGGACAGTCATGTTGACAATGTCTGATATTTTTTTTGCCACGTCAATTTGAGGATGAATATGCACGGTTGTATTGGAGACACAATTATTAACATAATGTCTATTTATCCTACGTGACATCTTTTTTTTTTTCACAAGCCACGCTTTCATTGGAGATGCTTTTAAGGATTTGGTTGCATATTTCCTCTTTTTTTTGGTTTGTTGATCTCGTGAAATATAGACACCCAATCAGTTTAAGATTTCAATAATAAAATTAAATAAATAAATCAGAGATTTTTAAGTTAATTTTTTGGGGTAATTACCCCGGTGGCCATCGACTTTTGCCACCACTATCAAAATGGCCATCGGATGGGGAATTGGTTTAGAAATGGCCATTTTTGGCAAATAATGTTACACTAATGACCATTCCGTTATAACACCGTTAACTTTGTCTAAGAATGTTACACTAATGGCCATCAATTTGTTCACTTGGTATCAAAATAACCATTATAATCATTTTTCTCCAAAATTACTCTAGTGACCATCCATTTGGTCAATTGGTATCAAAATGGCCATTATAATCGTCCAACTTATTTTAGAACATTTGTATTGACCATCAATTTGGTTAATTGGTATCAAAGCAATCATTATATGTACAACTATATTCAGTAGAAAATTAGAGTAAGCAATCATTAAAAAAAAAAAAAAAAAATCATTCAATAGAGAAATGAAGAATTCATTTGATTTAATATAATTTAAGTCTCATACACATCAAATACTGCTTGTCAGACTGCACAAGTATACCGAAATACCCTACACAAGTATACCAACTTGTTCATTTTAATCTGAAAACTGTTCAAAAACCATACCCGATTGCACCATATTCAAAACCACACAAAAGTTTGACAACCAATTTTCATGTTATACTTGTGTAGGGGATTTTGGTATACTTGTGTAGTTTGACATGTAGTATTTGATGTGTATGAGACTTAAATTATATTAAATCAAATGAATTCTTCATTTTCTCTATTGAATGATTTTTTTTTTTTTAAATGATTGCTTACTCTATTTTCCTAACAAATTATAGTTGTACATATAATGATTGCTTTGATACCAATTAACCAAATGGATGGTCAATACAAATGTTCTAGAAAAAGTTGGACAATTATAATGACCATTTTGATACCAATTAACCAAATGGATGGCCACTAGAGTAATTTTGGAGAAAAATGATTATAATGGCCATTTTGATACCAAGTAAACAAATTTGTGGTCATTAGTGTAACATTTTTAGACAAAGTTAACGGTGTTATAACGGAATGACCATTAGTGTAACACTGTTTGCCAAAAATGGCTATTTTTAAACCAATTCCCCATCCAGTGGCCATTTTGATAGTGGTGGCAAAAGTCGATGGCCACTGGGGTAATTACCTCTAATTTTTTTAAGAAAATTTTATTGGAGTTATTGAAGCCGCAGTTTTTTTTTTTTTTTTTTTTTTCGTTTACTTTTTCTTTCTTTTTGAAGGAATTTGATGGTTTGGGCCATTTCTTTTGACTAATAATTTACGTGATCATTAGCGCGTTGATCGGCGCTTTTGTTGCTTGTTTACCAATTGTTTCCCGCTTGTTTAATTTCTAATTTCTTTGTTATGATTTCAAAATAAAATCAAATATTTTTTTGATTATGATAATTAACTCAAGATGGACTATTATTTAACAGCTAAGCAATAAGCTGGATTATTTCTATTAATTTTTATGTTTTACGGTACCAAGAGATAGAATTAATTAAGATTATTGATTTAGATGAAGACAATATGAGATAATGAAAGGATCCAAATCCTTTATTAAGAATGGTATATTCAATTTAAAATTGATTAGAATTTAAGAGTACAAGAACAAGAACATCTTTAATGATATAAACAAATTTGGATCATCAAAAGTTGCTACCTCAACATTTGATGATTGTTTTTAGGGATTACTAAAATCGATAATTATGTAGTTTACAATGGTACACTTTATCATTAACCAAATAAGGGTAAAAAAAAAAAATCTATAAAAAAACAAGAGAAAGTATATGATATGTGTATTGATCTATTCGTAATAAAAAGACAAATTTTACTTGATTGAAGCTTTTGGGATCGAAACAAAGAAGAAAAAAAAAAAGCCATCAATGAAAGAGAACGAATAAAATTACAACTGCGGTTATTTTGGGTTAAGTTGTATTTTGATGTTTGGAAGTCAATCTTCAAATTTTTTGATTATAGATTAAAGCTATAGCTAAATGGACGGTGTTTTGAGGATAAAAAATCAAATTTTGATTACTCTCCTACTTTTGAGGATACCATTAAAATGTTCTAAATATATTCAATTTAGATTTGCAATGAGTTTGATATATTCAATCCAGATTTTCAAAGATTCTATAACGTATCCAATTCAGACTATTAAAAAGTCCAGCTGTAATAAAAAAAAATCATTAATTTCAAATAAATCTAAATTGAATACACTCTCAAATATATATATATATATATATGGTTGGTTAAGATATTATTGGTTTTTACAACCACTTTATTAACAACTAATAACATACTTTAAAAATGTCAGAAAAAAAGAGGATCCAAATTCATATATATATATATATATTATATAAAATCTCAACTCTCCCGTGACCTTCCAATTGCACCAAGTCCAAATTAAATTGAGATTAAAAAAGTACGTATTTAAGAGAGAGTACGTTATAATATTCTCATATATACGTATTCTCCGATGTATAGAGAGAGAGAGAGAGAGATGTAGAATAATAAAGAAAGAGAAAGAGAGGAAAAAAACGGGCAATTTTTAGTATAGTGCCACGGGACGCTTTCAATTTCAGCAACTCATTCAATGCTTTACCAAACTCACCACCCTCAATATTTCTTCTTACAAATCCTTTCTTTTACCTCTTCAATTCCTCCTCTCTCTCCACTCAAAACCTCTCCCTTATCTTCTTCTTCATTTTCTTCTCCTCTTCAGGTATGTCAAAAAACTTTAATTACATAGAGAGACTTCTATTTCTGTTTCTTTTGTTTACCAATTGCATGATTTTTGTGTTTTTTTAGAGAATGGAAAGCGGTTCGAGGGCTTGTTTTAGAAACGAAATGGCTGTGAAATCGAGTCCAGTAGTGGGGGTTTGTGAAGATGATGATATGTGGACGACGAATTCGCAAAAAGGGGTTTCAGTTGATGAATTTTCCGTTGACGACCTTCTTGATTTCTCGAACGAAGACGGTTTAATTGAACAAACAGAGCAGACCCAGGAAGCAGAACACAAAAACCAGAGCGACTTCTCTGTGACTGTGACTGTCACCAACACCCCGAAACAAGAACAACAACAGGAAATTTTCAATTTTGACGATTTGGGTCCCATACCCGTCGGCGAACTCGCCGTTCCGGTAAGTTTAATGAGATAAAAAAAGAAAAAAAAAAAAAAACCGTTTTTTTTGGGTTGTTTTTAAAGGAGACGTTTTGTTTTTCACAGGTGGATGATGTGGCAAACCTTGAATGGTTGTCTCATTTTGTGGAGGATTCTTTCTCGGAGTACTCTACGCCGTTTCCGGCGGGAACAATTTCCGTGTTGACAAAAGAAAAAGGGTCTGAACCGGAAAAACTGGCCGTGAAAACAGAAGCTTGTTTCCGGAGTCCGGTGCCGGCGAAGGCGAGAAGCAAACGTAGTAGGAGCGGCGGCCGAGTCTGGTCCCTCGGGTCGCCGCCTTCTTTGACGGACTCGTCCTCCGGTTCAACCTCACCGGGTTCCTCATCCCCTTCAAGCCCTTTGTTGATTTACACAAACCACCACCCCGGTTCAGTGTGCATTGAACCAGCAGAGCGGTTTTCGTGGGAGAGAAAACCGCCGGTGAAACGGCAGAAGAAAAAGGCCGCCGGTGAGGTGATAGGCGACGGAGACAGTGGTAGCAGTGGCGGTGGCGGAGGAGCCACCACCAAGTTTGAAAGACGGTGCAGCCATTGCGCGGTCCACAAGACCCCGCAGTGGAGAACCGGACCGTACGGACCCAAAACTCTCTGCAACGCATGTGGGGTCCGGTACAAGTCAGGTCGGTTATTGCCCGAATACAGACCCGCTTGTAGCCCGACTTTTTCAAGCGAACGGCACTCGAACCATCACCGTAAAGTGTTGGAGATGCGGCGGCAGAAGGAAACATTGGATCAGGCTGAACCCGGTTTGGCTCCTCAGGTTGTGCCCAGTTTTTGAATATATATAAAAATAAAAATAAATAGAATTAGGCAGAGGAATAGGTGGTGAACCGGAGTTATAGACCCGGTCTAGGTAGGGTTGGTTTAAATTAGTGTACATTTTTTATCTAGTGGTGGTGGGTGATGTTAGGTTTCTAGGTTTGTAACTGATTAGAGAGAGAGACCCTTTTAATATATGTAGCAATTTTTTTTTTCCTTATCTTTTTAATTTACTAATACAAAGTCTTTCTACTGTGTTTAATTTTTTTTTTTTTTATTTATTTTAATTATGACTACTACCGGGACCTGATAAGATTAGACCCTACAAGTAGGGTATGCAGAGAGAGGATCGCTTCCACTTTTGAGAGAAGGCTCCCCACATAATGTTTAATTTTTTTAATTTTTCAAAAAATTGACACCGAACGGGACACGAGCAATCAATCAATATTTGTATGATCCGGATATACTATGAATCGTGATTTCTAGTGTGTTATTGAGTAATATTTAGAACTTAGAAGTGAATTACAAAATATTTTTGTGGACCATTGATGGGCTGTCTTGTGTTGGTCTATCGAGTGTGTGTGTGTGATGAAACCGTTTATACTTATTTTGTGGGTGGCCGTTGGAAAGCAAAAACATTATGAGAGTAGTAGAGAGATATCAATAGCGTGGGGGGTTTCTCATTTGTGGACCCGGCTGCAATCAACACCGTTGAGAATTTGGTGTTTTTGAAATTGAATTGATAGGGAAAATCAGATGGTTACAACAGCTAAGGGAACCATTTGATAGTTTTTGATGCTGATTTGAACCATTCTGGGACGTTTGTTAATTGGCCATTAAAGAATGTAATTAAAGAAGTTACATTGATTTTTGAGTCATTAATGTTTCATAATTGGGAGATTACTGCCAGTTTTTTGTAGTCAATTCTCACTTATGAAGGTTGATTTTGTAATTTGATAATAAAAATGGGTAGTGTTAATCTGTTCACTAAATAAAACACTATAAAAGGAAATATAGATACTGTATTTATTGTCTTTATTCCTTAATCATAATAAATGTAAAAACAAGACAATAAATACACTATGACTTTCCTTTTATAGTGTTTATAGTGTTTTAATATGTGCCCTCAGGGCAAAGGTTAACACTACTTATAAAAAATTAATGTGTTGATTATGTTATGTCACTATTGTTGATTGACCTTCGTTAGTTAGGCTGGGCAAAAAAGTCCATAAACTGCGAATAGAACCAAATTAAACCAAACCGTTTGGCTTGGTTTGGTTTTTTACTTTTTAAAAAATTGTTTAGTTTTATTATAACAAAACCATATGCTTTGGTCCGGTCTATGGTCCAACCTTATTCAATCCGGACCGAACTGTAAACCAAATACTTTTAATACACTTTTATTCTAGTGTAGATCTCACCTAAAACTCTTCAATAAAACTTTTTTTTTTAAAAAAAAAAACATTAAATTCTAAAACCCTAATTTATTATTTCATTTGTGTTTTATTAACTCACCATCTTTAGTGCAAGGTCGAAAGAACTCTAAGATGAAAAGGTTTTTTTTTTTCCCATTTCCTTTATGAAGTTATCATTTGTTTTGCATTGAATAATGGTAAAACAAATTTATATATAAAATTAAATTAAGGAAGCACAACAAATATAGAACAAATGATCTGATATAATTCTAATCATAAGATAAAGCAACTGATCTTCATTGTAAATGCGTTTACAATCTATTTTATTTTATTTTGATTTTTCTTACTATTTTAATTTGAAATGTATTTATCTAAAAAAATATTGAAATGTATGTTTTTTTAAAAAAAAAAAACAAAATGTAGGTAACTTCTTATTACATTTTATTTTATTTATTTATTTTCTTGGACGATAAGTCAAAGCCGCTAGAACGAACCAGATCGAACTTTCAAAAGACATAAATTTTTGGTTTGATCTAATCGTAGTTGAAACCGGATCAAACCGAACCGTGCCCTGCCCTATTCATTAGTATTTACATAAAGGATGATTAAAGAAATTAACTTTAGATAATTTGATATCAATTATTGGAAAAATTACTTTTTTTTTTTTGGCCTTTGTTGGACATTTTACATTGATAAAACAGATGATAGAAAATAAAATTTTAACTAATATAAGTAAAACTTTAACAAATAAGCATATTTACTCGATCTGTATTTGAGTTATCGTGCATTTGTCACTCAATATTTATAATGAGCATTTTGAGTCACACCTTATTTTTATAAAAATAAGTCTAGAGAGACATTTCATTATCTGGGAGTAGCTATCGAGCCACGCTAGTTGTGGTTGATTTTTTTTTTTAAGGTGTTGTAGACCCATGTCTCTAAATGATCATATATATATATATATATGAGGGCTGCTACATACCACTGGGGTTGCGGCACCTTTATGGACCCATAGTGAAAAAACAATTTTTTTGTTTTCCACTACGAGGCCGTAAAGGTGCCATGACCCCAGTGGTACAAAGTGTTTATATATATATATATATATTTACAGGACACGCGCACTTTTTAGAGAGACTTTATTGCCTTCGTCATTGGCACCACGATAGCATAAATAGAGTCAGGACTCGGACTCTCGGCAGACCCGATCCGATCAATGTCCATTAACAAAAAGAATAAAAGTGAATTAGAATTTGACTTAACATGATGTCTAATTCTGTCTTTTTATTAAATGTTTTTATTTTTATTTTTTATTTTTATAAGTATTACAAGAACTATTATAATAGGATTGTCGGGAACTGTCAAGATTAAACAATACATGTATGGTCCGGATATCTATTATCATAATATGAGATAACTACTCTCACAATCCAGAAAGAAAACTCATCACACATGCTTGTAAAATACGCATGATGGGATTTGAACCTCTCACCACTTATGTGGAAATGAGATATACTAAATGTTTATTACAGTAACAACTAACAAATATCAAAATTAGTGGAAGACTAATCTCAAGGCCGGCCCTTAGACTAATGTATTTAATTAAATTAAAATTAAAGTGTTGGAGCCTTGGAGGGAAGTGAAATATATACACTCGTGAGTCGTTACAATCAACACATACAAATCAAAATAGAAATTCAAATCCAAACGAGTTGGAAAAATAAAGATTAGTGGTGAGCAATGAAGAAGGTCATCATGATCTTCCATAGTAAAAGTCAGCAACATAATAAAAATTCAAACGAATTAAAACTAGAAAGAATGCGAGTGGTATGTGAGAAACATCCTCGTTTGGCCTTTTCTCTTTATCATATATTCATATCAATCACCATAATAAATGGTGTACAATTAAGAGAGTCATGATCTGTACATGCACTAACGTCTCGTCTCACTGTCACCCATGACCCATCTCATATTTTCTCTTCTAGTTCTTACATGCAAACTTATTTACGTAATGACTGCAACTATATCTCATTAATTTTCAATTTTTCATACGCTTATATTATATGTATGCAAAAGTCCTGAACGGTAAGACAATTTTCAATTCGTTGGGTGCTTGCATTCCCCTTACTAAAATCATAGATTATCCCACCATCGCCCATAAAATCCTGTAAGTGTATATGAGAAGACGTCTCTCGATATTGAGAACTGTTTTCTTCTGATTATGAAAGTAAACATCTGAATCACACTTTAATATTTGTTTAATATTTGAAATTGCTGCTAAGTGTGGACAGCACGACATGTAACCCATTTAGTTGTGTCAGATTTCAAAGTCAATTAGTAGTGGTTTAGTTCAAACAACCATAAACATAGCAATTATTATTCATCAGTAGTTACAATCAAATTGCACTGAACGTGGTTCCATGTTTTGAAAACATTACACCAAAATTCAAATTTCTACCTCAAACCAAATTTAATCAACTTAATGCCTATTGTTTCTTTTAGGTGGGGTTTGAGCCTACCTTGAGCCCAAATTCCCACCGTCATTGCCTGTCATATAACATAATAATGGTCGAAAGAAAACGTGAATTTGACTGCAGACTGGGTATATTGAAGATTTTTTAAAAAAAAATGTATATTGTCATGTCACAAATATCAAATTGCAATTAGTATATAGGAAATATCGTGGAAAATTGATTGATAGTTTTGGGCAACAAAAGAGAATTGGCTTTTGATTATAATTTGAATTTAATTTCACCACCAACTTTTGCTTTTGCTTTCAATTTTCCCACCATCCCAATTTATATGAATTATTCATAGCATCTCCAAGCGAGTGCTTTGCTGCCTCAACTTTCATTGATTTGATCAGTCCCCACTATATATATATATTAATATACCCAATGGTTTGCACACTTCTCGATTTCTGCTTCACCTTTTCTTGAAAACTAGAAAACCTCAAAATAAAATAAATAAATAACGAAAAGAAATAATAAATATGGTAAATTACACTGCACACCTTGAGGTTTGGGTGAAAGACATTTAGATGGAAACATTTTGTTATTCTACACTAACACCCCTGTTTGAACATGGTAAAGTCCAAAATGCCCTTCGGTGTCAATTAAAAAACCTTTTATTTTTTATTATTATACAAGGGCATTTTGGATCTTACCATGGTCAAATAGGGGTGTTAGTATAGAATAACAAAACTTTTCCATCTAAGTGTCTTTCACCCAAACCTCAAGGGGTACAGTATAATTTACCCTAATAAATATTAAAGATGTTATCCTTATTGAAAATTTTAAAAATTTCACAAAATAGGATTTAGAGATAGAATCTGTATTACAAAGGAATTTTCATAAAATTAGGAACTGTTATGATTTGTTCAGCTATATATGCAAAGTTCTGTGCTGATCTTACTTTACCATTGCCCAATGTCCCGAAATCGAGTTAGTTAGGATGGCAAAATTATTTGCCGATACTGATATCTGTAAGAATTCGTTCCATTTAAAATGAGAATGGATACTATTATTTGGGGGACGAAGTGGGCATGGATGTTATCCTAATATCCAATTTATTTTCAGGGATGGAGATGAATATCGTCTATGGATATCCATTACCGTCCGAATCCATTACGGATTTTAATATTTTAAAAATATATAAAAAAATCATGTAATTATTAATTATAATTATATAAGTTATTATTAATTTTTTTTATATGAACTTTATTGGATGTATTTGTTTCTCCCTTAAAATCGGATAAAATGTACCATTACACATGTTAATTACATTTTTCTCTCGCAAACTATAAAAATTTATATATATATTTTTTAATTAGTTATGAATATAGACAGAGCGTGGATGGATATCTCTATCTCAATTTGGGAATTATTCGAATCTCACTTAGAAATGAGGATAAAAGTGAAGATGGAGATATATATCTCAAACGGATACAGAGATCCCCAATCCGATCCATTGTCATCCCTAGAGTTACTACTGTAGTTTAGATGATGACAATACATTTTCTTCATCTTAAAAAAAGAAATAAATGTCAGTTATTGAATTTTTATTATTATTAATTATTATTTTTTTATAGATGTCAATAGATCCCATTTGAAAAACTCTTTACGCTTTTTATTAAAAAGGGAATCTTTTAATAAACTCATTTTTGTTCCTTTCCTCTTGCCTATATTTTCTTCATAGTTTGGTTGACTTAAATAAAAAAAATAAAAATAAATTAATTAATTAATTAAAAAATTACAACAATGAATTGCTCTAATAACTCTCTATATATTCCCAAGAATGAGACCCGTTTTAGGTCAATCTGCTAAAGAGACTTTCTAATTGATAGTGAAAAAAAATCACAATTGTATAATAATTTCTTGCAGCTGATACTGATTTAAGTTGATTACTGTATAAAAGAAAAATTGATTTTGTATCGTTAATTACTATGTAGCTGCCATATGTCAAACTGTCAAAGTCAAATTCAAGCCACTTCTGTCCTATAATATATCTTCTTATAATAATAATTGATAAGTAATCAGTCGTATATTAGCATAATATGAGGAAAGCATATATAGGTTTTTATTTTTATTTTTAAGATACAACAACTGTCTGGACCAGCGAGATTAGACTCCAAAGCACGGTCCGGAAAGCATATAGTTGTTTTGAGTAGTAAATATTTATAGGGTTCTTGTTAACGAGTACACTAAGAACACGTGTTATTTGTTATGCAATTTTAATTTTAATTTTAAATATTATAAAAATTTCTAACAATGAAGAAGATTGGGTCAGCCAGCTAGGGGTCTACTGATTGCCAAGATCAAACATGTAATGTGTGGTTCGAATTTCTATTTCTATAATGGGAGATAATAACTTGTCCTACAACGTCAAAGAGAAGTTAAAATCCTTATTATACATGTTTGTAAAATATCAATGGTGAGGCTCGAATGTCCCACTACTAATGTGATGTGATATGCTATAAAACCCTAAAAAAAAAATTACGAAATATTTATACAGTCACTTAACATGTGCTCACTGCTCACACTATCATAATCCATATTAATATATGTTTTAATCAATTTGGTAATGTGGGTTGCGTGTCTGTTCACGTGCTCGTCCCATCACTCTTCTGTTTGTTGTTACCAAAACTCAAACTAATTCAAAACCTAAAAAAAAAAAAATCAAATCAACAGAGTGCTTATAAAATTTCCATATTAAAGGTTGCGTGGCAATGACGTGATGGGTATCTCCCACCCGTTCCAACCACTCTAAAACGTCTATATATGATAGTGGAAAATGAAAGGCAAAATGTGGGTTTGTCATTGTCACGTAGTGTACGTGGGGCTTTTTATTGAGAGAGTCTCTAATATCTATAACAACATAGAGGCCTTTCGAAGCAGCACATGTGCATCATTATTGTAAACTATGACACATTTCTGGTAATTTTCTTTTAATGTGACCTTCAATAAATTTAAGTGTGTGTTGATGATGATATATGTGATTTGATTAGTTGTTGTTAGTTAAGAATATTTGGGGTGGGTTTTGGGCCAATTTGATGGGTTTGATCATGAGATTATTGAGAAATCCCCCCATCGGTACCTGAAATCTATTCAAAGTTTGTCAAACTGTTTAAAATTCATGAAATTTATCCTAATATATTTTGGATAATCTAACAATGAAAATTTGAAGTTAACCCTTCGTTCGAGCACAAAATAGTTAAGGTGAAACAAGATATTCACAATTTTATAAACCTTTTCTTGTAAGAGAAATTTCCATTTCCAACAGAAAGAATTATAAATAAAATATATCAATAGTGTTTTTGTAACATCAAATCCAAATTATTTCAATTTAGACAAAAATGTATAGAAGATTGAAGGTTCAATCTTTCATAAATCATGATATATATTTGAAAATTGACAACGAAGCTAGCTTAGTGAAATGTACTTAGCAAAATGATAAATTTGTTACTAAATTTCATCACTTTTCGATTTTGGTCTACCTAAATCTTTTATTTTAAAGTAATGGCCGGCCCCTCCATATAAAGACTTTTGCTTGCCCTGGTAACGTAATCCACGTAAGGATATCTATTCCGCCAATGAGACATAATTACTCCCACAACACTATAGAATTTAAAACTCTACCCACAAGCATGATAACAATGAATAAATAGATCGATGATATATAGATTTAGATATTTGCTTGAAAATTAGAGGTCAAAGGATCATATGACCATCGCCGGCCTTTCACTTATGAAGTGGAGATGCCCTCCACTAGGAAAATCCAAAGGCAAAAGTTGAAGCAGCTTTCAATTCGATCACCTGTTTCTTTAAATTATATATCTGCATTATCTACATTATAGTTTTGAATTTTGATAGTAGTGATGAGTAGTGTGTAGTGATTGTGCCCACCTCACCTCACCCGACCAACCTTTTTGACTTGTATGTTTAATCATCTCTCTATATATCTTCCTGTCTACGCTCTCCATCCATCAACTTATTATGATTCTATCCATCTATCAACATATTTGAATTCTTCATCAGCTGCAGCCATTTTTTGCGGGCCATTGTTTGTTGTTGGGTTTATCTTCCATGTTATAGTTGACATGATGATAAGATCAGAAATGCCCGTTTTGCCATTTGCCATATTTTCCTGTAGCAGCAGCACTCTGATGATATTTTATTTGGTAATTAATTACTGATATTTGCAATCTTCTGGGCCTAACTAGTCGTTTGGTTTGTCTTTACATTTGATAAACATGAGAATAATATCTGAGGCTGGGCCTGGCCCATAATTCCACAGCTATCAAGCCAGCTTCTGGTCAGCCAACCCATCATTGGGGATGATAACCCTTCAATTCGATATCATAGAAAATCTTAAATGTCACGGATTAGAAATTGACCTGTTGACGGGATGAGGTTGGTTTAATAGTATATGTCTTTTAAATCTACGATTACCACTGAGAATGTAAGTTTGAATTGTGTCCTCCTTCCCCAAATCTCGAATTAATTGTAATAGTTAAAAAAATAACTTGCCTAGTTGCAATCATCTGAAATTGAATGACCAGAAAAGAATTGTAAAGTTTGAAGGATACAGTCACCATGCAAGTCATTCATGTAAAAAAATAGAGAAAAAAACAAGCAAAAGGAAAGAATACCAAAACCGAAAAAGCTTTAGGAGTACTTCCAATAAAGAAATCTTTATTATTGTATAGTCTCACACAAAATGTATTACATATGGTCACTCACTTCAATGGCTAGTATACATAAAAGAGTAAATGACAGATCCACTCAATGAATCTAGAAAATACCACATATTTATTTAGGTAGTCTAAAATTTGGATTTTGGTAAATTAAAATGTAGAGGCAAAAAAACAGTAAGAGCAAATCTTAGATCATGATACTAGCTAGGTTTTTCCAATCTCATCCATGCATGCATGAAACGTCCCTTGTGTGGCAAACCATTGGGATTTTAATTGTGAGGAGGAGCAAGTTTTCCACTAGCTGATTTTTTGTGACCACCACATCCCCAAATCCAACACCCACCGTGCCCATTGCCTCCTCCTCCCCATCCACCACCTCCACCGCCTCCACTGCCTCCACCTCCACCACCTCCTCCACCATTACCCCCTCCACCACCTCCTCCTCCTCCTCCTCTTCCACTTCCTCCACCCCATCCATGACCTTGACCATTTCCTCCACCACCACCACCACCGCCTCCACTGCCTCCACCACCTCCACCTCCGCCATTACCACCCCCACCTCCTCCTCCTCCACCTCCACCCCATCCATGACCTTTACCATTTCCTCCACCACTGCTACCGCCACCACCACCACCACCACCACCACCACCACCACCTCCACCTCCTCCACCACCACCATTGCCTCTTCCTCTCCCACCTCCTCGACCATTACAACTCCCTCCCCCTCCTTTTCTCTTGTGACCTTTTCCTTTTCCTTTTCCACCACCTCCTCCATTTCCTCCCCCATTATCATTACCACTACCTCCACCTCCTCCTCCTCGGCCACCACCTCTTCCGCCATTGTTCATATCACTACCGTTTTCCATCAAAACTCCTTTATTAGACGTAATATTTGTCTTTGTTTCTCTTATATCCTCAACCACATTGTAATTGCTTTCACTTGAAAGCTCAAAATTGGAAGTAACATTAAACTTATCAGCAGCATTATCACTTTCCTCAAAGCCATGCAGCCCATAAACAAAACATGGGCTGATAAACAACACAACAACAAGTAGCGGAACAGCTCCAAATCCCCTCTCAAACTCCATTGTTTAATTTCCTGAGCTCCCACTTAGCCTTTTATACTCTTCGCATTGTACACATAATGACATTGACAACTAGCTAGAGATCACAGTCCCCACAATAACCAACTCGATCTCACCAAACCACAAATTATTACCTCTTTCAAAAGGCTGCAGAAGATATGCAAGCAGATCGATGATCATGATAATGGACAGCTAAATTTCTTGAGTCGCAATTTGTCCCCACATCGATTCACTTCCAAAGACCAGACACGCTTGAACACCACAGCATACGCACAAACACCATATGCAGCTAATTAATTAAGGGGTATTATCACTAAAGTCCCTACTTTTTTATGAATTGTCACCTATTTAAACGTCTTTGTCATAATAGTCACTTTAGTCCCTTATTTTTTCAAAAAACATCACTTTAGTCCCTTATTTTTTCAAAATACATCACTTTAGTCCATTTGACCAAAAAACTAACGGTCAACTATAACAAAATGTGTAAAAATACAATTTTACCCTTTATTGTTATTTTTAAATTTTTTCTTTTAGTCCCTCTAGTTTCAATAATAGCTGGTCAACCCCTAAAAAAAATTAAAATGCCTCCATCAAGTATAAAACCTTCAACCTTAAGGTTAAAAGTCACAAGCTTTAACCAACTAAGCTACTCTAGCTTATTATTGAAGGTTTGTTGATTTAAATGTATATATAGTTATATAATTTGTTTAAACTAATTTAAATCTATTTATATAATTTAAAATAAACTCATATTTAATAATAATATATAAAAACATATTTATGAAAATGAAAAAGAAAATAACAAACCAAAAGGAAACCCAGAAAACCCAGAAAATCAAAGCCTGTAACTTTTTTTTCTTTCTTTTTTTGGATTTTTTTCTCTTTAAAAAAATATATTATTTCAATTTGATAAAAATAAAAAAATAAAAAAAATAAAAAAAAACCTAGAAAATCAAAGCCCATAAATTGAAAGGGGAACAAAAATCATATATAATAATAATATATAAAAACATAATTTAAAATAAACTCATATAATAATAATAATAATAATAATAATAATAAACTCATATTTATATAATTTAAAATAAAATAATATATAATAATATATAAAAACATATTTATGAGAATGAAAATAAAATAACAAAACAAAAAGGAAAAAAAGGAAAAAAAAAAAAAAAAAGAGGAAATTTTCAATTTATGGGATTTGATTTTCTGGGTTTTTTTTTTTTATCAAATTGAAATAATATATTTTTTGAAAACAAAAAAATCCAAAAAAAGAAAGAAAAAAAAGTTACAGGCTTTGATTTTCTGGGTTTTCTTGGTTTCCTTTTGGTTTGTTATTTTCTTTTTCATTTTCATAAATATGTTTTTATATATTATTATTAAATATGAGTTTATTTTAAATTATATAAACATATTTAAATTAGTTTAAACAAATTATATAACTATATATACATTTAAATCAACAAACCTTCAATAATAAGTTAGAATAGCTTAGTTGGTTAAAGCTTGTGACTTTTAACCTTAAGGTTGAAGGTTTTATCATTGATGGAGGCATTTTAATTTTTTTTAGGGGTTGACCGGTTATTATTGAAACTAGAGGGACTAAAAGAAAAAATTTAAAAATAACAATAAAGGGTAAAATTGTATTTTTACACATTTTGTTATAGTTGACCGTTGGTTTTTTGGTCAAATGGACTAAAGTGATGTATTTTGAAAAAATAAGGGACTAAAGTGATGTATTTTGAAAAAATAAGGGACTAAAGTGACTAATATGACAAAGACATTTAAATAGGTGACAATTTAAAAAAAAAGTAGGGACTTTAGTGATAATACCCCATTAATTAATTGATTTAAGGTCCATTAGTCCTGGATTAAACATATTAAAAAACAGCTTTTGTTCCTTGTCTTTGTCGATTGATGATGATCATGTGTTTAACCATTTATATATATATATATAGAACACTGAATTACATACATGTTCATCTACTTGATGGATACTTTATTAATTTAAGGTTAAAAAAAAAAACACAATTTGATATGATTTGGAGATTAATAGAACCATATGATCATGATTAATGTCACTTCTAGTCCATGATGATCTTTTAATAATCTATTACCATGTGTCTTTAAAACAAATGTGTGGTCCAGTTTCTTTTTTTTTTTCACTTACTAACCTAACCTAAATGACATCGTCTTTGGACAGCACAACTTTCCCAAAAGAAAAAATGAAATCCCTAAATCAACTTCTCTTAGTCGTCCTCCACTGCTGCACCACCTATGAAATCCCTAAATCGGCCTCCAAAGGAGGTCGATTAAAAA
Organism: Acer campestre; assembly: GCA_954870605.1. Lineage (NCBI taxonomy): Eukaryota > Viridiplantae > Streptophyta > Magnoliopsida > Sapindales > Sapindaceae > Acer > Acer campestre. Next base: position 6,367,053 of record OX940800.1, read on the forward strand.
GAAGATGAAAAAAATTGAAGGTCATTTCCGAAACTTTTTGATAATTTTCGAGACTTTCTGGGTACAAATGCAATTTTCTGAGACTTGCTGAAAAATTCATTTGTACACAGAAAGTCTCGGAAATTACCACAAGTATCAAAAATTACCAAAAGGTCTCGAAAATGACCTCCATGCTCATATCTCGGAAACTTTCATTTATGCCCAGAAAGTCTCGAAAATGACCAAATGTATCGGAAATTATCAAAAAGTCTCGAAAATGACCTCCAATTTTTTTCTTCATCTTCTTCTTAATTGACCTCCATTGGAGGCCGATTTAGGGATTTCATAGGTGGTGCCGCAATGGAGGACGAGTATTAGAGAAGTTGATTTAGGGATTTAATTTTTTCTTTTTGGAAAGTTGTGCTGGCCAAGACGATGTCGTTTAGGTTAGGTTAGTAAGTGAAAAAAAAAATAAAAAAAATTCTGGACCACATATTTGTTTTAAGGTCACATGGCAATAGATTATTAAAAGCTCAGCCAGCACCAAATGGATCAACAGAGAATCCTGGTCTTTTTTTCCTCATCAAATAAAAATAATCAGCATAGATAGAGCAGGGCTTATAGGTATCAGTGTCATTACACTTTTCGTGCGTGTATATATTCTGTAACTAGCACGCACCAAAAGTATATAATGGCACTCTTGCCTATAAGCCTACCCTATTTATGCTGCTTATTTTTATTTCATGAGTGATTGATCCCATGGATGGTGCACTAAAAAACACACCATATTGAAATTGATTTATCCCATGTGTGATGGATGGTGCCTTTTGCTTGAGTACTACGAATGGGAATCGATGAGGTAATAACAAAGGCAAGTTGCTGCCATGTGATAGTGTGATACAGACCATATAGTGGACAGTGGAGACAATACAATTTAATTTTAGAGCTCGTGCATGTATTTAGTGGTACTAATACTACATACCGTACTGTGTTAAAAGGGCATTCAAGAGACAAGGTTTTTAATGGAGCAACAACACAAGTTTAAAATTAGATATAGAGAGCTGTTCTTGTCATCATGATCTCTCCATGTGCTGTAATTTCCATTTCTTCAAGTTATTGCAACAACAAAAAAAATAAAATAAAATAAAAAATAAATAAATATATGTACCAATAAGTCTTTCATGATCAGCAGCAATGAAGTATGTCAACTTGCCCAAGTTAGAAATCTGTTAAAAAAAACAAGAGAAAAGTTTCCAAAAAAAAAAAAACATAAGAAAAAATCCAGTTTCCAGAAATAAAATTTCAACATACATAACTAGCAATATTAGTACGTGTTGGGAGTTTTTTCCTCCGATGTTGAGTTTGTGGGAGTGTATACCTATGGAATTTGGATCGTCTACTGATCTAATTTTTTTTTCTCACCTCACTTAATTTCATGACACATAAGCATTGCATTGAATGTGTAGTTAGAATTTAGATCCTCGATCTGATCTTTTTCTTGACTTCATCTAATCTCATGACACATAAACATTGCAATGAATGTATGGTTAAGATGTGATTGGTTTCCACAACCACTTTAACAACAACCAATCATATGCTTTAAAAAAGTCAGAAAAAATATCATATCAATAGAGGATCCAAATCCGTGTAGTTAAAGATGTGATTATTTTCCACAACCAATCACATGCTTTAAAAAGATCGAATCAGTAAAGGTTCGAAATCCCTTTATGGGGTAGATATTCAGACAATTTATAGAGAAATCCATTTTTTCAGGCAATTTTTTTTTTTTTTTTTTTTTAATTGGGTTCACAGTGGGCTTCGACGTTCATTATTGGGCCTAGACGAAAACTAATCCATTGTTCGTTCAAGCCCAATAGAAAGATTAAAATATTGAAAGTGGCCCTCCACGGAGTTTCAAAAAATCAAATGCGTTTGAAGTGTGAGTCCATTTTAATCAATATAACTTTAAATAAACACAAAATTTTTATTTCTTCAATGCATAAGGATTCTGTACGATTTTAGTTTAATCAGAATTTCTAAGCTTCTTTAAAGTGTGTTCTAAGGACACACGTTAACAAAATTGACATTCTCCGTAGTTTAGGCTCGTGGCTTATAAAATACCTAAGGATGGTTGCCAGATAATTATTATTTATAGGATAATATTATTAATTCATCCAAACTAGGTCAAAAATAATTTATTTATTTTTATTTCCATCATTTAAGTACTTATTCTAACAACAATGTTTTCAGCTTCTAAACATGTGATCAGCTGATTTTTGTTTTCAAAAATAAAATATAGTTTTTGGAAATAATTGTTAAACAATTAGTGGATGCATTCTGAATTCCAAAAAGGGGAATGCTATCTACCTTCCTCATTTGTCTTTCCCACCAATTGCTTTACATGTATACACTTTTTTCATTTAATAAAAAGCTCTCACTTTTTGCTACAGAAATTGTTTACATCTTTACCCCTGATAACTACTTCTATCATTTCATTAATAAGGGGTGAAGACGTAAACAAGCTTTATAGCAAAAGTGAGAGCTACTTAGGGTCAGTTTGGTATTGCTTTTGAGAAGTTAAAATCAGCATGTTTTATAATTTTTGCATAAAGTGATGTTTGATAAAACTTCAAAAAGTGATTAATTGATAATCTGGTCAGCTCAATGGTACTCACTTTGGCAAAGAATGGTATAAGTACCAGGTTCGAGCCAAAGTGAGGGAGGCCAAACGTTAAATAATTGATATTATTAATGACGTATCTGGGTCTCATCAAGACAGTGGGTCGTGGAGCCCACTTGAGATGTGCGAGGTCATTACATAAAAGGCCGGCCTTTTATTGTAACGGCCCGCATTTCACAGACTAGCATCTCCTGTACCGCAGTGGTCAGCTCAATGGTACTCACTTTGGCAAAGAATGATAGTTGCACCAGGTTCAAGCCAGAGTGGGGGAGGCCAAACGTTAAATAATAGGTACTATTGGTGACGTTGTCGCGCACACGTTGTCAAGCGCCTGTACTGGGCTGCGTAGACTGCGATACAGGAGATGCTAGTCCGTGAAATGCGGGCCGTTACATATACAGTAGTTTTAAAAGTTTAATTATCCAAACATATGCTAATTAACTTCATAGTTGATTCTTCTTTTAGCACAGCTAACGGTGATTATTATAAAAGTTACAGTAATACCAAACTGACCTTTATTAAATGAAAAAATGTATACATGTCAAGCAATGAGTGAGAAAGACAAATGGGAAAGATAAATATCATTCCCCTTCTAAAAAAATGGAATCGATCGATTCAGAATTCAAACATATTAGACAATTAAAAATGAATGATATAAAATTGACCATTTGAGTCATTAATCCAACTACTAGTCTGTCTGTATCAAATAAAATATATATATATATATGGATGGTTTTCTGTTCTTCATTTAGTCCACACAGTTTTGATTCAAAGAATGGCTGCATGCCTTTAAATTCAGACATTAATAGTGAAAATAAACAATAACAGTGGTGGACCTTGACCGTTGTTCACCACTTATCTCTCGGACAGTGGCCTTTTTGGTTTCACATGTTTGTTTGAATTTCTATTTCGTTTTTTTATTTAAAAACCGCGGCTGTGGAGATTCAAATTTGATATATTGCTGACTTAATAAATGCCCTTCTTACCGAACCACATTACGTTAATACCTTGAAATTCTATATCACATTTTTCAACTCCACACTATCAATGATTAGATAATATGAAAATTCTCTGATTAATGTGAAACGTCATCAACAAATATTTTCAAAATAACAATTTAGAACGATTCAAATGGGGAAAATTTGAGAAAACAAAATTCCACTTAGTAAATTTTTTTCTTATATTATTCTTATAGAAGTCCGCATTAGATAAGCTCATAAAGATAATATATGGACTATAAAACCCTAAATAAAATAATACTTTTTTTCTACTAATGATTTTCAAGTCCAGACTCTTAATATTCTGAATCTACCTAACAATGGCAATTCAAGTGAATGCATTCATTATGACATGATGATTTTGCCGTGTTTTTGCATCATCAACGGCACTCTTTCTATGCTCAAATTCTTTGGGATGGAATTGTATCTTTTTAACAAAAACATAGATAGACCAGGTTAATTATCAGCTTTAAAAGTCTAAAAAAATGGGCCAACAATTTAGACCGTTACCCACTTGAAATGATTTTGGATTCTACTAGACTTTTTTTTTAATTGAATTTTTTGATTGGGATTTGCTGCCATCAAATTATATTATTTTAGTGTGCTCCAGACAATTAAAGAGAGAGAAATTGTATGCCCAAAATGGAGAAAGAGATATTCAATACATCCTAAAACTGTCTTATCTGAAAAAGTGACAGGTTTCCCACCAAATATATTTTACTCCCGTGACCTGTCAAAATTTCCATTATGTTTTTTTTTTGGAAAAAAAAAAAAAAAAAGTTTCAAAATGGAGCCAATTCAGAAGCGAAAAAATTATTAAAGCAATGATGATGAGAGCATTACAAAATTGACATTATCCCATATATGGAATTGGACGTACTAAATAAGAAAAGTAATGGATCAAGAATTCATGGTGAGGTCATGGTGACTACGGGTGAAGTAATACAAGAGACCGGATGTTTAGTTCCATAACATTGTGAAATCGGTTTCACAACGTTACGTAACTCCAGTCTTGTTTTATTTTTCAAAGTCGACCATACTAGATTATTAGAGAATTATTATTATTATTGAAAATAAATTATCCATCAGAACCACATTTAGAGGATGAGTACCTAAATGACACTTGTCGCTCGTAGCCAAACAAGTGTCCCTCCCCACGCCTTGACACCCACAATGGTGTTGACAACAACACAGAGTCAAAAACTGAACATATAAATACCAATTAGAATGGTAAATCAAGGGAATTATTCTACTTTAGTAAAAACTAACTACACTTGCATTTCATCCTTACTCAAGTACCGATTTAAGCATTATGAAAGGGTGTTTGCCAATATCCCTGCTCAAGGGTGTAGCCAGGATTTTTTGTTAGGGTGTGCGAAAACAAAACTATATATATAACTTATAATAGAACAACATTGTTTTTATTCCATTGAGTTGAATAAGGCAAACTTGAATCTCAATCTCGACATTACATGGAAAACTTGATTCACTCTCACTCCATAATTTTTTTTTTTTTTTTGAGGGATGAGGATAATTATTAATTTGAGAGACAAAATTGATTTGGAATGTGTGTGTGAGATAGAAAGAATTTAGATTCTGGACGTGAGAGAGAGAGAAAATTGGGAGTTGGAATGTGTGTGAGAGCAACTCCAATATTTTACACCAAATTTTACATCAATTTGGTGTTGAAAGAGCATGATATGTTAATACCAAATTTTTTTCCGCTCCAATGCATTCTCACCAATTTAGTGTAAATAGCATATTTAAAAATATTCTCCCAATACTAATTAATTTAACATTAGTCAAATGTATAATTAATAAGTAAATTAAATATGTATATCAATATTTGTGTTATTGTAAAAATCTCACCGAGATCTTTCTAACGGCATATGTTTTTAAGACACATATTATTATAATCAAGTATAAGAGGGTTAAATAAAGATTTTTAAAATTTTTAAACTAATTGATTTGACATTTAATAAAAAAAAATTAAAAAAAAAATTGATAATCTTCCGTATAGTGCAATGTTTGAGAGAGAACACATTTTGTACTTGAGATAAGACCGTGAGAGGTGAGGTGACATACCTTACTATTATTCTAATTAAAATAATAATACATTATTTATATTTTTTTTTTCTTCAAAAGGCTGATTCGGATATAACTCGGGTCAGCCTCCGTTAACGTCTGCCAAACAATCCCTAATCACCTTAACTATTTGTTATTATTCTATTTCTTTTTTTTTTTTGAAATTTATTGTTCTATTTCTAGTGGACTCAAGTCTCAAGATATATACAACCTCCAAGGACCATCTCCTACAGGGGAAGGGGACTTTAGAATACGACTTATTTTTATCATCAGCAGCAATAATAATTATTATTATTGTTATTATTATTATACATAATTTATCAGAAGTGAGAATTCTATACGTTTCTGCGTACGGTATTTGATTGCACAATATTGTGTAATACTTACGTAATGTCTAGAATATATTATATAATATCACGTTAATTGATCATACACAGAAAAATGTGCACGATTCTCGGAGCAGACAATCACTGTATATTGGAGTTTTCTTTTATGAATATTTATTTGTCGCAACTCTCAAGTACGTATGTTACTGGTCCAAAGCCTTAATCGATTTTTTTTGCCATTTTATCACCAAATTAACCCGATAATGTTGCCTTAATCGGGCCTAAATTGTAATAGGGCCACATCGCTGTTGTCGACACCGATAAGATTGGTACAAGTGTCAACGTCTCATTAATATGATTCCGATTTCAATGATGGAGACACTTGGCGAGTTGGTGATGTTAATGTCTTACCATATTTCAATTGTCCAAGTTTATAATTATAAAAAGATGACCAATGGAGTTTGTGGCCAATTAGATCAAGCAAACCAATTAAGAAGTTTAGTTCATAATTACTCCATAAAGATGGGAAGTTCATGATCAAAGAAAGACACGCTACCGGTGCTGCAGCCATAAATTTTTATCAATTGATGGTAAATTTGTAAATTTTTTTTTAAAAAGAGGGGTTATAGCCCGTGCCAACACCTCTCTCCCTCCGTCACTACACGCTACATGCTACATCGCTAGTCTATTGCAAAGCTATTATTTTGGGTCCAAAGAGACATGTCTAGAGTTAGGATTCAAGAAGAAGTTAGGATGGTTTATTTTTACAAGGAAAAAAGTCTTTCACTTGTTTTTAAGCTTATGAATGTCATGCAAGATGTTGATTTAATTTCTAGTTTTTATTTTTATTTATTTTTTATTTTTTATTTTTTATTTTTTTTATTTTTCATCCACCAAGTAGTTGTATGCACTCAAATAATTATTAGAGAAATGACTTTCAGCAGATACAAATCGTAGGAGAGTTTGAGAGATAGAAATAAGATTGCATGTTAGTATGTTACTATGTTAGGTTGGTGAAATATATTGCCAACTTAATGAAATTACTATAAAGACAAGATGAGGCACGAGGTTGTGTCTCCTCTCTGAACAAAATCCCGCATTATTCTATGTTAAATGAATTCGAATTCAAAATAATATCTCAACCAAATAGATTCGAATTCAAAAAGGGTTAATTGCACAAACATACCATCTATTTATCTAATAAAGCAATTTTTCAAACAAATGCCATATTCAAACACAAACATCTCAATTAGAATGTGCTTGGGGTATGAAAAGTCAATACTGCCTTAGGGTAAAAGGGAGAGGTTATTTTGGTGGGTAAATTTCACAAACAACCCTGAATTTATGTGTAATTGTATAAATATTCATTTTTTTTTCTTCTGATAATTACATAAATATACCCTATTGTTAGTTGACTTTTATTAACTTTAACTTTTAACCACATTTGTATCCCGAAATGACTAAACTACCATTGAAAACTTATTTATCTTTTTCTTTTATTATTTAAATATATTTAAAAATATTTACTTAAAAAATTAAAAAAATTGGTACAATTTTTTTGTTACTTTCTTTATATCATTTTTTTTTTAACACAATCAGAACTCACAAAACTGGAAAAATGGTTGTTTTTAGTGGGTTTTGATTGTGTTTAGTAGTTTTGTGAGTTTTGATTATGTTGATTAAATGTAATTGTTGGTGGGTTTTGATTATGTTGATGAAATGAAATTGGTTGTGGGTTGATGAGTATGAAATTGAATGTTTTGGTGATAAAGTTGGTTTTTGAAATATGAAAATTTGGTGTTTGGGGACATGGAAAATGTAAAAAAAAAAAAAAAAAAAAAATGATAGAAAGAAAAAGAAAATAAAAGTAGCAAAAAAAAAAAATTGTACTGATTTTTTCAATTTTTTAAGTAAATATTTTTTAATATTTTTAAATAATAAAAGAAAAGATAAATAAATTTTCAAGGGTAATTTAGTCATTTCAGGATACAAATGTGGTTAAAGGTTAAAATTAACAAAAGTTTAACGACAGTAGAGTATATTTATGTAATTATTAGAAAAAAAAATGAATATTTATACAATTACTCATAAATTTAGGGTTGTTTGTGAAATTTACCCACCAAAATAACCTCTCCCTTTTACCAAGGGCACTAATAACTTTCCATATCCCAAGTACATTCCAATTGGGATGTTTGTGTTTGAATATGACATTTGTTTGAAAATTTGCTTTATTAAATAAATAGAGGGTATGTTTGTGCAATTAACCCATTCAAAAATAATAACTGAACCAAGTAAACTCTTTTAGTTTAGTTAAAATTGTATTCTATCAGAGTTGTTGTAGATATTATTTAGTTTTATCTTTGTATATTTAAATATTTAAACTTTCTCTTTATCTATAAAAATTCTATCAGAGTTGTTGTACTAAGATATTGTTTAGTTTATCTTTGGATATTTAAATATTTAAGCTTTCTCTATATCAGTAAAAGCACTCTTTTACAGTTTTATGTAAGAGCATCTTCAATGATATCCTCAAAAGTAGGAGAATAATTAAAATTTGATTATTTAACCAAAAAAACACTGTCTAATGGAGTCACTAAAATTTAGCAATTATTAATGATCAAATTGCCTCTTCAATAATCAAATTTGAAGATTGACTTTCAATCATCAAATACAAATTTAACCCAAAATAATTGTTATAATTTTATTATTTCTATCTCTTTTGTTACTTTTTTTTTTCCTCTTTTTTTCTTTGATCATCTATGTATTTCATCATTGTTTTTACCCCAAAAATTTTAATTAGGTAAAATTCGTTTTTTCACTACGAATAGATCAATACCCATATCATATACCTTCTCTTGTTTTTTATAATTATTTTTATTTTTTAGCAAAAAAAAAAAAAACTAATATATCATTGTGGTACCATTACAAGTGTACCATTGTGGACTATACAATCATCAAATTTGGCAAACCCTAAAAACAATCCTCAAATGCTGAGGTGGCAACTTTTGAGGATCCAAATTTACTTATGCCATTGGAGATACTCTAATTATATATATTACTATCACAGATCAATAAAAAGTAAGGCTGTGTTTGGTATGAGGGAAACATGGAGGGAGGGAAAGGGTTGTAGGGAGAGGAGAAGGGAGGGAGAGCAATCCCTTGTTTGGTTGGAGGGAGAAGTGAAGGGAGAGGAAGAGAGGAGGGAGAGTTTCTCCCTTTAGGCCCACAAAAATCAATCCTCCCAATTTGGGCGGATCACAATAGAGAGAGAGAAGATAGGAGGGGCAAAGACAAAAATGCCCTCTATTTTTATACTACCCTCCAATTTTTTAAAGAGCAATATAGTAATTTTATAAATTATATATCAATCCATCCATCAAACCCTCTTTCCAATACTAAACAACATAGAGGATTGATGTTATCCTTTCCATCCCTCCTACTCTCTTTCCCTCTTAATTCATCTATCCATCATACTCTTCCTCTCTCCTACCAAACATAGCCTAAGTCGTGAATTACAAATAGAATCACATATTTCCTCTCCTGCTTTTGCTTTTTCTTCGTAATATTAAAAAAAAAAAAATTAAATAAAAAAATCTATTAATTAAAAAGCCATGAATATATCCTCTCATTTGTTAAAGATTATATAATGACATTCATCTCTCGACTCTCGAGACTGATATGCATGATTGCAACATGGTACAGGCTGTCAACTCTATTTTTTTAATTTTTAATTTTTCATTCGATGGCTGGTTTCTTTATATTAATAGTACAATTCACCATGTCAGCAGAAAAATACTTAAATGAGTTAAAATAATTTATCGTCCTCTCCTGCTTTTGCTTTTTCTTTTTCTTTGTAATATTAAAAAAAAAAATCTATAAAAAAATCTATTAATTAAAAAGCCATGAATATATTCTCTCATTTATTAAAGATTATATAATGATATCCATCTCTCTAGAGTCGAGACTGATGTGCATGGTTGCAACATGGTACATGCTGTCAACCTGAATTTTTATTTTTTATTTTCATTCGATGGCTGGTTTCTTTATATTAATAGTACAATTCACCATGTCAGCAGAAGAATACTTAAATGAGTTGAAATAATTTATCGCGACTTTTCGAAACAATAAAGTATAACAACATTGATCTTCAAAAAAAAAAAAAAAAAAAAAGTATAACAACATTGTTTGTATTTTAATTAGCATTTATTTGGACTTCGGATTTTCAAGTGTTTGAATGATGCATCCAATCAGTCTGAAATTCTACTTCCAGAATTCAAAAAAAGAAAAAGTAAAACAAATCTTTATCATTGACGTCTACAATATTATGGAAATTAATGCCTAATGTTCATGTTACAGCGGAAAATATCAAGATATAATAGGTGAGTGCAAGTGTGCAAAACATAAAAGTTCATTTGTAATTTTTTTTTTTAATATATATATATATAGAGTAAGTCTCTCATATGAAATCTTTTATTTTAATTTCGGTAAGGATCTTTTGGAATAACGTCGATTTTTATGAATTTTGATTTGAATTTTTTTATGGGTGATAACTTTATTAAAATCTACATATAGATAAAATTTGAGAATTAAACACTAGAAATATTTATTCTAAGTCGTAGAGTTATATAGAATTGAAAGAATATTTAATGATTTGTCTTGAATTTTTTTTTTATTTGATTGTACATGAGATAATAGTTTGAAATATATTATGAAATCCATGGGTAGGACAAGATTTGTTATGGACTATTATATTTATAAATCTCATTTTAAAATCCATCAAATTTCATCACTTATCTAATTTCTACCATGTCAATGACTTTTTTGAATACGTCTAAATTTATTTGGATTTTTAAAATTTTTGAATTGATTATGCCATTTTAATGGAATTTTTAGAAGGTTAGACCGAATACAATCAAATTTTTATGGACTTTTTAAATTCCAATCAACTCATGATTTAATACACACCTAAATGTTTGGAATATAAATTAAAATAATGGATCCCTTATGAAAGATTGCCTATATATATATATATATATAAGATGAAAATCAAATCAATTTTTTTCTCAAAATTATTTCTCTTATCTCGTTTGATTCTTTGATATACTGTACTATAGTTTTCATTTCAAATGTGTTAGAAAAAAAAAAAAAAAAAAAAGCTAGGTCTTGCCATTTTTTTTTAATAATTTATAGATGACAAAAAATCGCAGCATAGGTTACCGGTAGTACACCTCCCCTTTAACATAAGAGGTGTGAATTGGGAAATTCCCAACATACACATTTTATAAGTCATAATTTTATTAAAGGATTATCCTTTTATTTAAAATAAAGTAAAAATAAAACAAACAATACAAATAGAAAACAAAGTCTTGCACTCTTGCTACGTGTGAATTTAACAAGCTAGTCTTCGAATATGTTGGTTGACTTTAATGCTTTAAATTCGGAGCCTTCTTTTTCAATCTTCTTGCAAGTGTCTGACGTTCCGGCCAACTTTGTATTCCTTGCTTTTGGCTTTATTATCAATAATAATAATAATAATAATTTATGCTTTATTTCTATAAAAAGAAAAAAAATACTGCATTTATTATAAGTTTATAACAAGATAATAAATACATCTATAAAAACTACCCAAAAAAGGGAAAAAAAAAACATATTAATTGAATATCAAATCTTTATTAATTAAGTGATAATCCCATTTTGTCACTAAATTTAAATAATTTTTACTTGATTTGTTTTGATTAATTGATTTGACTAAATACATCAACATGCAATATCTTTTTCTTTTTCTTTTTTAAAATATCGATTGGTTATTTAATTTCGTGTATCAGGTGATCGCGTTTCTTGTTAATGATTATAACATATAATATCTTCTGAAAATTGAATATTATTTTTAATTTGTGATATATAAAAGATGAAAAATTATGCAGAAAATCAATTAAATGTAAAAAAAAAAAAAAAAAAAAAAAGCTAGGTTTTGTTTCGTCTTGTCCCAATATTTTGGAATCTTGGGAGGTTTGACTTTACCCATTGTTCACATGAATTGGAACTACAATCTCAACCTATTAAATGTTTCGGCAGCAAGTTTGATTGTTTCTTTTTTTGAAGGAAAACAACTGCAAGTTTGACTGTTCAACTTGCTGATTCATGGCTTACTTCACAATACTACAATAGTCCGTAACAATTATTTTATATTTTATGTCAAAATCATTCACAATAAAATTTAATAATTTTTATGAGATATTTGAAAGCATTATAATAAAAATGAAATATATTTATAAAAAAAAAAATCAAAATTTTTTGAAGTTTGGGAACTATTTTTTCTAATTTTTTTAAACTTAAACATTTTTTAAATGGTAGTAAAATTATTTATTGTATCCAAAAATACAGTATTTCAAAAAAGGTTGGGAACTATTTTTTTTCTAAATTCTTTAAGTTAAAAGGAAGAGTTTAGATATAAGGTAACTTGCACCAGAGAAGTCGTCTCACTGTATATATAACTATTATTTGGTATAGGATTCCACACATTTGTTTGTACAAAATTTTAATTATTTTTTTTTGTAACATTATAGGGTTATAGAATTGGAATTTTATACGAAAAAACATATGAAATCCTATACTTGAAAATGTTTATATATATATATATGATTGTTCATTAATTAAGTAAATTCTATATACGCACGTCAACCAAAATGTCTCCGCTACAAGTTTGATTGTTGTTTAATTGATCAATACGTTAGTGTATAAATATATATATGTATATGTACATGTATATATACGTATGTATGTGTGTAGTGGCAGACGTTAATGGAAATTGACCCGGGCTATAACTGGGTCAGCCTTCTAAATATATATATATATATATTAAATGTGAAATCAATGACTTTATAATTTTTAAAACTCTTCCCATACTTGATTATAACAATATGTATTCCAAAAAAATATACAGTTCAAAAGATCTAGTTAAAATCTTTAAAATGACACCGATATTGATATACATATTTAATTTATTTAATTTACTTATTTAATTATACATTTAGCAAATGTTAAATTAATTAGTATTGTATAAATATTTATTGAGAGAATATTTTTAAAGATGTTATTTACACCAAATTGGTGAGAATATATTGGAGTGGAAAAAAACTTGGTATTAACATACTATGCTCTTTTAACACTAAATTGAAGTAATATTTGGTGTGAAACATTGGAGTTGCTATTGGAAAAGGAGAATGTTAGCAAAATGAAGTATTACAATACAATAAATTAACTCCCTACATATTTATAAAATACGCATGATGAGACTCAAACCCTACCATTGATATTGGAAAAGGAGATGTGCATGTATTAACACTTCTGTCAAGGGGACGACAATTAGATTTTAATACATAAATTTTAAATGAAAATTTGAGTTAATATAACATCATCCTAATAAATTAAAAAATAAATTTTATCATCTAAAACTCTAAAATTTCAATATGCATTGTGTGGTGAGCTCTTCATGACATGATCACATCCACACATTGATATTGCATTTTCAACTAGTATCTCCTTCCGCCTCATCTCAAACTTTGTCCTTTGAAAAAATATAATATCTCCTATAGTCATATTGTCTTGTATTAAAATAAAATATCTTGCTAGTTGAATTTGTTAATATCACAATGACCAACAGTTATAAGTCGTTGTTTGATCTTGGCATCTTGCGCATGTTTTCTTCGTTAAGCAGCTTATGATATCAATTTTTTTTTTTCTTTTTTTTTTTGAAGGGACATCTCATGATATCATCTAAAAAAAAATCTCTTATAATAAATTACTAGTAGTAGCTTGATAAAGCTTCTTACAAAGACAAATAGCTTTATTTAAATATAAATATATATAGTTATCAAGTGAGATATACCTTATTTTAATTTTGATAAAAACCTTCATAAAATCATATCTATTTTTATAAATTTTGATCTGAATTTTGTTGTGGATGATAAGTTTAATGAATTCTACCTATTAACAAAAGTTGTGTATTTTTCAAGCACTAGAACTATTTATCTCGATTTTGTTATAGATAAATATAGGAAAATTCAAAAACATAGTTCTAGTACTTGAAAAAATTCTCAAATTATATTCATAGGTAGATTTTAATAAACTTATCATCTACAAAAAAATTCAGATAAAAAAATTCATAAAAATAGATATAATTTCATCAAGGTCCTTACAGAAATTAAAATAAGATATACTTCACTTGATAACTATTATATATATATATATATTCTTAACTGAATATATATATATATATATATTAATAAAAAAAAGTAGGAAAAAAAAAAAAAAAAACCAAGGCAAAGGGGCGCTGCGTAAACCCTAAAACATAAATCTTAAAAGGCATGCATGCCTCAACTAATGGCAAAGAAACATGAACATAATTAATCAAACCTGGAATCATTCCCCTCCGTCTCAACCAGTGTGACCCAATTAGTGTTAAGACGTAATTTTGCTTGGGCCGCTGAAGTCGCATAATCATGGTGAATCTTGATCTTAGAGACGTGGAGACGTTTAGAATTTTTCTTACTCATTTGAGACTAGGAATCAGATAAAATTTTAAAAGTTTATTTCACTTTTCCTTATAATTTGGTCACCACGGTAATCTAATTATTGTCAAATACGGGATCTACTAGACCATGATTAGAATTTGTAGTATGGATATCTTGATCTTCTGAACTAGTAGCTTGATATATATACAATAAATTACTTCATATTTTAAATAATTAGATAACAAATTACCTTAACGTGTCTTTAATGGATGAAATCAAACTTTAACTCCATATCATCGGTAAGTTTAATAAAAATAAATAAATAAATAACATGTTAGTTTGACATTTACAAAATCAAATAATAATAATAAAATATATGAAAGTGAATTATGAATACCGTTCAAAATTCAAATCGATGTGTATAAATCAATTGACTTTCCATTTTATCAAAAAAAAAAAAAAAAAAAAACTTTCCATCAACTTACACAATCAGATACGGTAGTTCAAGTAGGTAGCCACAAGGCGCAGCATTGATTCATCATTCAATATTCCATGCCGTGGCTCACTGATTTCACACCCTATTAATCAATCTGTCAATCAAATATAGAAGCATGTGCAGAGTACCCCGATTTCGTCGGTTCGTCCAATAATTGAAAGTCTGGAATGCATTAAATGAATAAAGACGATTTTTTTTGTTTTTTGTTTTTTTCATTTAATTCACGCCAAATAGCTATCATAAACTGAATGCAGGATATGGGCATCGTCAAAGTTAGAAAATTTTGTTTGGGAAACAAATATAGTAAAATATTTAATGGATATATGTACGATACATTGGATATATTTTGAAATTCTTTTGATTAAAAAATGTATATGCAAGCTGGGAGGTTTTAGCTTTTGATACACATGTCTATATTATGCCATTTACATCAAATGAAGTTCATTGAATTTAATTAAAACTCGTCAATCAATTTGATGTTCTTCAAACAACTAAACTTTCAGAAGTTTAATCTAAAACGTAACACGTTTAAAATAATTCATTTAAAGCATCTTCAACAACCTCTCTTGAAGACATCTCTTAATTTAATTAAGGGAGTAGATGCATTTTTATTGCTCAAACAACTCCCTAAATGATTCCCTTAATCGTGTTCAGGTGGAGTTCACTTTCTTAATTAAAGGGTGCTTTCAGACCCCCTTAAAGTGGGCTCCACTCATCATAATTGACAAACAATATCTAATATTAATTAAACACAATATCTAACATTTAAATAATAATAAAAAATTATTAAAGTGGTCATTTAATTGAGTATTGTAATAACACATACTCCCTTAATGGTCTTTTACAATAACATACACCCTTAAATAAGGGAGTCTTCAAAGGAAACCGTTGGAGATGCTCTTAAATCTACTTATTCAAAAATAAATGTTTGATTTTGTAACCAAGTACATCATTTGAGTATCAATATCACAATTATTATATCTTGTATTAGGAGAAATATAAGAAAATATCTAAATTTATTTTCAATTTTCTATCTCACCTACTCTTCATCTTCAATTCTCTTCAGAAAATACCTGACCCTTTATTGTAAGTTACAGTTCACTGGTATATATTGTCTCTTTTGCAACAAACCACAATATTTCGTCATTTATTTATTTATATTATTTTATTTTACTTGGAAGTAAGTAGCTTCATAATTTTTGACAGAAAAGGCAGGATTTTAATTTGTATGTTCAAAGGTGCAATCAGAAAAGAAGAAAACTATACGTGTTGAAAAGATATGTTATAGTTGAAGATTTGACTGCAAATAAGATTGAATCATGCCTACTTTTCTTAAAAATCAGATGGTCCAATTTACACTGTTGTCATCACAGGTTCCAGTCATGCACTTCTAGTGAATTGTCTACTTTCGGTGGGGCTGTTCTAATAATGTTTCGTAGTTTGGAAATATATACCACGTGTGTAACTTACGACGTCAATTCAGTCCGACAATGTTTTGGATTGGAGATACCGCACCACATGCGGCATATAAGAAAAATAAAAATTAAGTGATCAGGTAATCAACTCACTTCCTTCTAATAATGATTCCCGATTGTTATTCAAGCTCCCCTTTGAAAGTGGCCTTCACATTCTTATGTTCATAAAAATGTCACAAGCTCCACATTTTTTACGTTTTCATATTCAGAATACAACTAGCTTTCAGGATAAGCTACCGGACGTATTTTTGGATTTCAAAACTGAAACAAAAAAACACTGTTTTCATTTTCATTTTTATTTTCGAAAAGCAAAAACAAAAACAGTTTTAAAAAACGTTACAGGACGCACCCTAAGTGATCGAGGTAATCAAATCACTTCATTCTAATATCATTTGTTATTCAAGCTACTCTTTAAATTTGAGTTTTATATTCTTATGCTCATCCAGTTTGACAATGTACCAGGGTCTATACCTGTATAATATAATATTACTAATAAAAAATTAAGTGAGGTAATCAAAACACTTCCTTGTAATAATGATTGAACATTCATTTATTGTTCAAGCCCCCTCGAAAAGGTGGCTTTCATATTCTCATTATAAACCTGTAAATTAAACCGAATAGAAAAATATTCAAGTGGGGAAAACATTTATCAATATAGATATCATATCATATCAACATCAAAGAACAGTGTGGAGAATTAGAGAGTTGAACAAGATATTAAGAAAAATAAAAATAAAAATGACGATTTGGTGATGTTTTAACACGCAATCGTCTAATCCTTATCTTAGTTAGTAAGTATACATCATAAATGATTCATTATTTCTAAGAAAATATTAATTTAATAGTTTCTACAAATTAAATAAATGTAAAAAATTATTAATTAATTAATTAATTAATTATTATGATAAGGTCAAAAACAGTGAGATAGTAAATGGTAAGATGAGACTGTCAACGGTTCTCATGTCTAACCAAGAGAGTGACACGGACGACAAATATGGTCTAGCATCAAATCTCTCACCTTTCACTTCTGATGAAATATTAGCTTCTTTGTTCCCTCTAGATTATTATTATTTTTTTTTTTGACAGATGGTAACCTCTAGGTTTCGACATCAAATTCACAGCCACATTATCATTATCAAATTTTTTATTTTTGTGTTCGTGTCACACGTAGAATGGTCAATATACATACTTATCTATTTAAAAATGTTAATAATTAGGTGGATATAGTTAAAAAAAAAAAGGGTTAGGTAGCGATCTCATCATCATCCGTGTGTAATTTTTTTTCTTTTAGTAAAAAAAATTAAAACAGACAGGGCTGTACTAGAAAAGAGCTTCACTGGATTCAATATTTTACTTTATATACATAATTATATATATATATATATACATATTTTATATTATCAATTCGTTATGACAATAAATATATTAGGACAAAGAATAAGGATCACTAGATTTACATACTTTGACTCAAAGTGTATGTACTTGTCCAAACTTCTCTATAATTTATGATTCACATTCTTCGTTTTGATATATTTATATATATGACTCAAATTCAATTTCATTAATGTAAGTGACTGCACCGGACCGTATTGTTGATCAAATATATATATCTAATACGGAGAAACCTTTTCTTAATTGTTCAAAATTTAAATGTTATTCTAGTGTATTTTATATTTTAGTATTATAAATATTAAGTTTTTGTCGTTTGGTTTTTCTGATTCCGTCTCTAATTCTTAATAGAAATTCTTTTTATCGAAAAAGAACAAATAAGATGAGATTCGAATCCCTCTCATTGAAAAGGAACTGAGAGATACACAAACCAAATGTGAAAACAGTATTCTAATTTTCTAGTCTATATTACAATTGTCATGTAATACAATTAGTAATGTTAGACCACAATATGATGACAAGAAAAGTTAGAAGACTACTACTCTCCGACATTTTTTTTTCAGTAAATAGTGTGGACGGTGGGGTGGAACTCTGAATAATAAGATTCCTGTGTTATAATTGTGCTTGCCATTTTACTCCATTATAGAGAGACTAATAAATACTCTTTTCAACTTGAAATGATAAAAACAAACAAAGGCTTATTAGTCATTATCAACAAAACGTGGACAAATATTATCTTGTAAAAAAATCTAATCAAATCGTAGAGTGCAAAAAAATAATAATAAAAAACAAAATCCAACTTGTTTAAAATTAGATGGTCCCCCGTACCGGACCTACCAAAAACTTGTATATAAGGCTCCATCATATCTTCCTCAATCTAGCAACATTTTTGAGTTGCACACTTGTACAATTCATTTCCAAAATCAGCACCCAAAAAAAAAAAAAAAAAATCAAATCAAATCAACTATGGATTCTCACTTCATGAATATTCAATCTTTTGATCAACCCCTACCCATGTTTCTACTCTTCCTTGTCCCTATGATGTTCTTGCTAGGGCTTCTCTTCCGTCTTCGTCGTAGACTACCGTACCCACCTGGCCCGAGAGGTTTGCCGATAATCGGCAGCATGCACATGATGGACCAGTTAACACACCGTGGGCTTGCCAAGCTCGCTAAACAGTACGGTGGTTTGTTCCATCTTCGCATGGGGTTCCTGCACATGGTGACTGTGTCAAGCCCCGATGCAGCCCGTCAAGTTCTTCAAGCTCAGGACAACATTTTCTCCAATAGACCGGCTACCATAGCCATCAGCTACCTCACGTATGATAGAGCAGACATGGCTTTCGCTCACTATGGTCCGTTTTGGCGACAGATGCGTAAACTCTGCGTCATGAAACTTTTCAGTCGCAAACGGGCAGAATCCTGGGAATCTGTAAGAGATGAGGTTGACACAATAGTACAAACTGTTGCTTCCAACACCGGAAAAACAGTTAACGTGGGAGAGTTGATTTTTGCCCTTACGAGGAACATCACTTATCGGGCCGCGTTTGGGTCGAGCAGTCACGAAGGTCAGGACCAGTTCATCGGTATCTTGCAAGAATTCTCCAAGCTTTTTGGTGCTTTCAACATTGCTGATTTCATCCCTGGGTTGAACTGGCTCGACCCACAAGGTCTCACCAATAGACTAGTCAAGGCACGTCAATCGCTTGACGGGTTTATTGACCACATCATCGACGATCACATGCACAAGAAGGAGAAAACCAACGGCTCTGATGAAGTTGATACCGATATGGTGGATGATTTGTTAGCTTTTTATAGCGATGAAGCAAAAGTCAACGAATCAGACGATCTACAAAATTCCATCAAACTCACTAGAGATAACATTAAGGCTATTATCATGGTAAGTGGATTTTTTAATGCCGAAAAAGCAGGTTTTGGTAACACGTACATATCATTCATAAACATTTAAATATACATATTTAGTACTTTTAAGAGGATATTTTTTGGTAAATAAAATAATTTATATTCTGTCCATGCATTAAAACTATAGTCTATAGTCGTAAAAGATAACTAAATTAAAATTTATTATGTAAAATTAGATAGCCGTATTGAAGCAATAATTTTTGTTACCGTATACAGGATGTGATGTTTGGTGGGACGGAAACAGTAGCATCGGCAATAGAGTGGGCCTTGACGGAGCTGATGAGGAGCCCGGAAGACCTAAAACGTGTCCAACAAGAACTGGCCGATGTTGTAGGACTAGACCGCCGAGTTGAGGAATCCGATTTCGAAAAACTAACGTTTCTAAAATGCACACTCAAAGAGACCTTGAGGCTACACCCACCAATCCCACTTCTCCTCCACGAGACCGCGGAGGACGCTGTGGTGTCTGGCTACTACATTCCAGCGAAATCACGCGTTATGATCAACGCTTTTGCTATCGGTAGGGACCCGGGTTCTTGGGAGGATCCCGATACGTTTAGGCCATCAAGGTTTTTGAAAGAAGGTGTGCCTGATTTTAAAGGGAATAGTTTTGAGTTCATTCCATTCGGCTCGGGTCGGAGGTCATGTCCAGGTATGCAACTCGGGTTATATGCACTTGATTTGGCTGTAGCTCATTTGCTTCATTGCTTCCAGTGGGATCTACCTGATGGTATGAAACCTAGCGAGCTTGACATGAGTGATGTGTTTGGACTCACTGCTCCGAGAGCGAGTCGACTCATGGCAGTACCCAGTAAACGCCTGGTTTGTCCACTCTGAGAAATTTCAGATAAAAGGACAAAGAAAAAAGAAGAAGCTGTGAATTGTTGCATGGAAATGGATTGCATGGATTCTTGTTTTGAATATATGTTTTGGACAAAGAGCCAAAGAAAAATAACTTTGCAAAAGAGATAAAATGTGAGAGAATTTTAATTCTCTTCATCGTTTGTGGATAAAAAAAAAAAAAAAAATTCTCTAACATTTGATTATGTGGAGATTTATGATCTTTCTTGTATTTTTTTTTTTTTTTATGTTACTTTTTTTGTGATACTCAAATAATTAATAATGTTTCTCAAAGAAATGACTACTTGGTTCAAGAGAAAGAAATATATGTGGTTCCACAAGAGCAAATGTATAATATTATTATTATTATTTTCTTTTTTCCCTATATATTTAAATCTCTCTCCCCAATTTTCTATTTTTAATTTTTTTTATTATAGCTTGCTTATATAATAATATGTCATATGGATGGCACTCTCTCTCATTTATTTTATTGTATGACATATGTGTAGTTATATATATATAGATATTTTATAAGGGATAATTTATTTTAATTTCGATAAAGACCACTATGAAATCATATCGATTTGAATGAATTAAAATCTAAATTTAGCACAATATTAAGAGTTCTATCATTTACAAGCAAATTAAAGCACATTAAAGCACGTAAAGTTAACACAGTTCATATTTTTTTTTTCCACATATTAAAGAGAGCACCAGTATTTGGATTTGATGTGACTAATTAAATCTTAATTATTGGCTCACAATTGTAGGGTAACTACTACCAACTAAATTCAACCAAAGCATTAAAAGTATTCAATTACAATTCGATCTTTTTCTGACATCCACATGAGAGAATTGCTGATGAGATCACATGAGAGAATTGTTGATGAGAGGTGACCGGATTTTAGGTGGGAGGAGGCTGGATTTTTGGTGGGAGTAGTAATTAAGAACGACGTATCTAAAATGCCAAACCTTGTGTAAATTGAAGAACGACGTATCTAAAATGCCAAACCTTGTGTAAATTGGGTGTAATTTGTTATATATTAAAAAAAGAAAGAGTAAATAAATAGGATCTTGATTTCCTCATCATTTTACATTGTTCTTACATAAATTAATGATCTTAATTAATTTTATCTTTTGATAGAGTAAAAATATAATAATTAATAGAAATAATAAAGACTATTAATTTGCTATATTAGATATGTGTTAATAGATTATAGAGACGATAACAATTAAGATGAAGACACGATGTAGACCCAAATAGAAAACACCCCATACGGATATATGAATGAGATTTAATTGTAGAGTAATGTTACATTGCCCAAATCTGGTGCCCAAATGATGTGGCAACACTTTAGTCCATTCATTTAAATCATCCAAATCTAATACAATTTAAATGAATGGACTAGAGTATTGCCACATCATTTGGGCACCAGATTTGGGCACCAAATTTGGGCAATGTAGCATTACTCTTAATTGTATATGTTGTTCAAGTTTGTCTTTGTCTTTATATTCTCATTTATCATTGAAGAAAATGGACCGACATCATCCAATTTTTCGAGCATTTTTTTTTTTTTTTCGAAAATAGGCCAACACGTAGTGATTTCAACATTTATTGTAAACTCTTTTTAAATGGTGACATAATTTGTCTCCATCTCAATTTATATCAAACACTAGAAAAAAAAACCATAGAAAATGTCATACTTCAAACAAAAAAAATATATTTCCAATTTGGTTGGTTAAATACAAATTGAAACACCATTTTTGAACACCATTTAAGAAAAAGAGAGAGAGAAAATGAGACAACACTCTTATCTAGCTAATATCCAGAAGTAATATCCGGAAGTTATGGAATCCAATAAATAAAGCCCTATCATACTTCTACACTATAATGATTCATTAACATAAGTGATCAAAAGATAAATGTACCAGAAAGTTCACGGGATGTTGTAAATAAATACAACACTCGACAATCAAATAATTGATTTCCGATAGATACTGCCTTTATAGATAGCACGGACATGATGACTAACTGAGATATATATAGAATCAACCTACTTGACTTGGGATGCTCCATACCGACCATCGAGCTATATATATATAGTCTTTCTATTATCAGTTCATTTTGACAATAAAAATATCATGACCAAGAATGTGGACCACAGATTATGGAGAAGTTTTGGCAAGTGTATACACTTTGAGTCAAAGTATGTAAATTCAGTGGTCCAAATTCTTCGTCCTGATATATTTATTGTCAGGACAAACTGATAATAGAAAATCTGTATATAAATATATTTATTTATATATATATCACGGGATGCTATATACTGCCTTTGAAGATTTGATTTTTTTTAAACCAGAACTATTTATCCCGATTTTATTAAATATGAAGACATCGGAAAAATGAGCGAGATATAGGAAAATTCAATAAAAATAGTTCTAGTGCTTCAAAAATTATCAAATTTTATTCGTAAGTAGATTTCAATGAACTTATCATCCACAAAAAAATTTAGATCGAAATTCATAAAAATCGATGTGATTCATCAAGGTCCTTACCGAAATTAAAATAAAGGATTCCTTATGAGCAATTTTTCGATTATTAGTTCAAACTGACAAAAGATATATCAGTTCCTTGCATGCAGGCCATTGGATTTAAATACTTTGACTTGGCTGTATGCACTTGTCAAAGCATCTCTTAAATCCAATGACCCACATGCAAGGAACTGATATATCTTTTGTCAATTCGAACTGATAATAGAAATACTGTCCTTACGAGAGAGTCACTCTAAAATTATATATATAGATATATATATATAGAGAGAGAGAGAGAGAGAGAGAGAGAGAGAGAGAGAGAGAGAGAGAGAGAGAGATGTGGAAGTATGGAACCGAATTATTGCTCCCAATATTTCAATTTTCTTAAATAAATAAAGACTTTTGAGGGATGCTGGGTTTAATGGGTTATGGACCCTTTTTGTTTTTGTAGCGATAACCAATTATTGATTTACTAGTAGTTAGTAGTTAGTACATTAATTATTTGTCCCATGTATGATTGCATATATAATTTACACCCATGTCTTTTCTGACTTTTTTATTTTTATTTTTATAAGCATTACATAAATTGTTGGTTCGGAAAGTGGGAGGACTCAATCCTACAGTTTCACGGTGTATCCGTGAAGAGTATCCACCTCATATTGTATTTTTCAAGTTGATTTAGATTCCCTTCAAAAAGTTGATACTAACACTATATATATATATATATATATATGAAAAAATAGTTAAAAAAATGGGATGTTAATATATTATAAAATTAACAGCTTCAAAAAATAAAAGAAAATAAAATAAATTGCGCTTTTTGATTTTCCTTTGGTGGGTTGGGTTATTAAAAGTTTACAACATGGAGTAGCTATATATTATACAATGTTTTTTACAAGACACAACATTCAGTGTTTACATAAGAATGCGGACCACAGCAAGCCCAAAAGCAGAGATGGATACAAGGGAACCTATACAGTACTTTATCACATCGTATTTTGCCGCCTCCAACTGGGCCCTTAATGCATGGATTTCCTGAAAATTATTATATGCATTCATCGTAAAGGAGGACAAAAAAAATATATGAAAATATCGAAAATTGGATCAACTAAACCAAAATGTTACTCAGTTTCTTGAACGATATTTACCCGATCAAGTTTGTTTGTGAGGTTAGAGGTTTCAACATTCTGGTTTGCTAACTCATCCCGAGTCCTCCTGCATTTAACAAAAAACCGCACGTATATGACAACGGCAAATTCATAAAGAAAGAAATTGGTGTATTCTGATTCCCTTACCCTCTTTCAAGATTCAAATCCAACCGTTGCCCTGCAGTAACTTTGTCGATTTCATACCTGTGTCACGATTAATGTCATTGCAATATGATGAGCAAACAACCATCATGTAAAATTTCACAAGATGTAACGCAAAGAGATCTTGTTTAGGAACTCTATAAAAACAGACCTCAATTCATTGCGCATTTTTTCTATGTCATTCCTAAGTTTTTCAGTCTCGTGTTGCAACAAAGAGAAATGGTGTTCCTGCATCATAACATTATTCAAAATAATTATCCGCGGAACCAGGCATGGAGACAAGAAGAGTAAAATTTCATTCTGCATAACAAGGATTATTCGCATACAAGACAAGCAAAGCAGCAATAATTTAAAAATAGTTCTCGAGATATTTTTTTTTTTGGAAAAGCAACCGTGAAACTGTAGTTTTATTCTAGTGCCCACTGCCCACACACTGGAGCCTAGGAAGTTAGGAAAATCAATGAATGCAGTCATTGTAATATTTCTTTTGCCAAATGTAGGGTATTAACATGGCCAAATGTAGGGCTCCTCCGCATTCAAATAAAGCTATGTTTTTCCTGGCCAAAAAGGCAAAAAACAAAATCGTTGCATGGTGATCCCGACCTATAACTAAAGGAGAAAGAGAGAAGGGAGGGACAACAATGTAAATCTTTGTTATTTCCTGTATTCAAGCATGTAAATATTATGTTATTTGAGAATGTGTGTAGGTGACTAGAAGTGTTTTTTCTAACAGATTTAACTAATTTATGATTAGCCCTTTTAACATCCGCTTTGAAGAATGAGGGCAATAAAGAAAAAGAAACATCCATTAAGAAAGATTTGACTTGAACAGAGAAACAATATAAAGGCTAAATTTCCAGCATCAACTTCAAAAGCAACAAAACTGGCACCAGATAACAGAATCTAGAGGGTATTCATACGCAAGAAAATCCCAAGAACAAGTATGATATACATTGTTTTTAAAAGTTAATAAATTTATGTCTAGCCAAATAGCAATCACAATGTCGGTATTATGGGAAACAAATAAATCTTAATCATGTAGCATCATCACAAGCTGCCACAATCAACAAAAACACTTTGAACTATTCATACAAGGTGAAATAAAAAAAAAATAAAGATCATTAGCTCTTGATATAAATCCAAAAAAGAGAACCAGCCAATACCTGTAAATTTTGCACTTCAGATTTGAATTTCGACAAACTGGATTCTTGAATCAATTCACTCTACCAACAAAGCCAGACATCCGGTTAGTAAAACTAGCATTGCCATACTAATCTAAACCCTATCTTGCAATAATAGAATTGAAACTTTTATCTAAATCCATCAATAGAACATCAAGAAAATTAAAATGAAAAAAAAAAAAAAAAAAAAAACATACTTTCTGCATCTCTCCCTTTGTAACAACAGACTGAGATACATTTTCCAAGCTATCAGTGAGAACTTCAGTTATAGCAGCCGTTATTGCTTCGGCTTGATTAGAGGGCAAGCCTTGTGCCTCCAATCTCCTAACCTAGAAACACACACAATGTAGCATGAAATTTCTCACATTTCAACAGCAATTCAAAACCCAAGCAAAGCAAATCCAACAAATTTACCAGAGCCAACGTGTCAACAAGAAACAATCGCTTGCCATTAGAACTCACAAGCTGAGAAATTTGTCTATGATTTCGATGCAAATGCAATGAATTTGAAGCATCGTATTGTAATAGTGAGGACCTGAATCTGATCACGTTGATTATTCCCACGCGCTTACAAGCCGCAGCAGCGGCCATTTGATTCTCGTACCGTAATGGAATTAAATTCACAATTCAACGGATTACCTTCAAAACCCTATAATTTCAACAACCCAATAAATAAATAAATACGAATTACAACATGAAATTAAGAGAAAATGTCATATAAATTTTACATGTAATGAAAAAGAAAAAGAAAAAATAAAACTAATTAATAGAATTTGGTGCAGGAATTGAATAGCAAAGGTACCTGAGAATCGAAACTAAGAGTGCGACGAGAGGCAAAGTGGATGAAAGTTTGTCGTTGTTGGTGTCTCTCTCTCTCGGGGATTAAATGGATTATGAAAGAGAAGAGATTTCGCGGTTGCTTTCTTTTGACGGTCAACTGAAATTATAAAAATTGGAGGAGCATTTCGAACGTGTCTATTTTTAACTTCATAACTAAACAATGAACGGTCATAACTACTTGAATAAAGTACCTGTTGACTAATTACCCACCACGGTCAAAATGCATCTGTGCCGTTCAAATTTATTGATCATAAAAGGATAAACATTGCAATGATCATAAGATAATACAGTAGATAATGAGCCGGTCAAAATTATAAAAATTATTACTATTAAAAAAAAAAAAAAAGGTCAAATTTATTGAATTTAACCTGAAGTTAACATTACCTTTGAAGAAATAAGTAATATTTGACGATATTAATAATATTTCATCCGATAAATTAAAAAGAAACATTGGAGTATTGGACAGGGATGGTGTGTGCTGAGAGGAAAAAAAAATACATAAAGCTGAATAGCTAATGCAATGAAGTTAGGATGAAAGTAATTCCCGTCTTCTTGGCTATTTTTACGCCCTTCTTTGTACGTTCATGATGTGATGTAGCACATCATTCTTATACACGTGAATACCGAGAGAAAGAGAGTTAAATTGAGAGAAACACAATACTTCATTGAAAAAACTAAAAACAAATAAAATATATAACACTTGCAGTTTCTCTAAAATCTAAGTCCAGCCAATGCCGATTACATTTAGAGTGTTCATAATAAATTCTCACTCTTTGTGAACTGCATCAGGATGGGGTGGTCAGCAGCCTCATTTTGGTCGCTTACGGTATGGGAACAAGATATCATCGATACTCTCTTTCACATAGTTGCCAACTCTAAGCATGTTCATGGCTACTCCTGATGCAACCAGATTAGCGTTCCATATAAACATGTAGTGTATCAAATTTTCATTTTTATCGTACTACCTTAGAGCTTCTCCAACCCTACGCTAAATCCATCTCCATATCCAAGTTGCCACGAAATCGCCGGCAAAACGACCTCCAACCCATCGCCAATTCCATCGCTAAGAGCAACTCCAACCTGAATAGTGGATTTGGTGCAAGTTTTGCTTTAAAATAGTGCAACAGTCACTCTATTTAACTATTTCATCTCCAACCCACTACTTCAAATTTATGTCTATGATGAATATTCCATTTCTTTCCCTTTTTTTTAAGTATTTCTCCACAATTAACATTTTACCCCATAATTAACATAATATTGTAATATAATACAAAATTATGAAATTAATACATTAATAGAAATTAAATTTAATTCGGTAAGATATTGCATTTATTATTAAAATAACCTAAACATTACATTTCATAAAATAAAAAAGAAAAAACATAAAAATAAAAGTACATATTGATCATCATCTAATCATCTGAATTAGTATATTCATCCCACAAATGATTTATTAAGGCATTTCGGAGTGCATCTTGAGCCTGTTTATCCCAGATTTTTCTATATCGAGCTAGAAATTCTTAAAATCGGGTATTTTCATCTAATACCATCTCAACTTCCGGAGTTGGTGCTTCTGTATAATCCTCAATTGCTACATCAACATCACGCTCATCCTCGATTATCATGTTGTGCATAATAATGCACGTAGTCATTATATCATGTAAAACATGTTTATGCCAAAAACGCGCCGGTCCTGCCACAACTGCAAACCGTGATTGGAGAACTTCAAATGCACGTTCAACGTCTTTTCTACATCCTTCTTGTTTCATTGCAAATAATTTATTCTTCGGACCACGTGGATCGTGAATAGTTTGTACAAACGTAAACCATTGAGGGTATACACCATCAGCTAAATAATAACCCATATTAAATTCTTTTCCTTGAATGGCATAATGAGCTGGAGGAGCAATACCTTGAGCGAGGTTGGCAAAAAGATGGGATGCCTCCAATACATTAATATCATTGTTCGTACCCGGCAAATCAAAATAGGCATGCCACATCCACAGATCATAATCAGCTACAACCTCTAGAATAATAGTTGGGGAACTACTACTTCCTGCATATTGTCCTGCCCAAGCCGTTGGACAATTTTTCCACTTCCAATGCATACAATCTAGACTACTCAGCATTCCTGGAAAACAACGATCTTTACCAATACGGAGTAATCTGACAACGTCAGTAGCGTTAGATGATCTTAGATACTCATCTTTAAATTCCTCCACAACAGCACGACAAAATCTTTTCAAACTTTCAATTGTTGTAGACTCTCCTATTTTAATATACTCGTCAGTAGCATCCACTAGTAGACCATATGCCAACATCCGAAATACTACTGTTATTTTTTGAAAAGCAAACAAACCCAGTCTACCCACACTATCTCTTTGTTGCACAAAATAGTTGTCACGAGCTTCCACTTTTTCAACAATACGAAGGAATAAACTTTTACTCATTCGAAAGCGTTGACGGAAAATTTGATCATTATACTGTGGGCTTTCAGCAAAATAGTCGTAAAACAAACGATGATCAGCACTTTTCCGGTCTCGATTGATCACTCTATGACTAGTAATTGAGTCTCCACGGGTCACTGGGTTGTTTTATTGATTGAGATACTAAGAGATGGCCCGTTGGATGTTACAATGTTGGGCAATTATCGCATCTTGTTTTGACTCATTCTTTTCAAGATTTGCCAAAAATTGCTCTTCCTCATCGTCGAAAGATGAAGATGAAGATGAAGATGAAGATTAAGATGAGAAATTAGATGGACCTCCGATATCGAAATTCATTACCGTTTGGAGTTGAATTGAATGAGTTTTAGTAGACTCTAGTGTAGGGTATTTATCTTTGTGAACACGTGCTTCTAGAAGGGCTAGTGGATAACAGCTATATCCAGTTGGTTAACACATCCCTTCGTGGGAGTGGATGACAGCTATATCCATCTGGTTAACAACTCAGAACATGGGACTGGATGACAGCTATATCCAGCTGGTTAACAGTTCAGAACGTGGGAGTGGATGAAAGCTGTATCCAGCTTATAACGTGGCCGACAATAGCTGCAAACCCACATGAAAAAAAGTAGATACAGATAATAACACTTTAATTCAAAAAATCCAATAGTGAAACCGACCTTTTTTGGTGTTGGAGTCGGAATGGTGTGAAACTTTCATGGCTTAAACGAATCGTCGAGTAATTCAATAATCATTGCTTTGCAGTTTGGCATGGCCTTTTTTGGCCAAATTTCATCGTTTAGGCTCCGAAATTACCGTTTTTGCCGTTTTATGAAAGTTTTGAATTTGTAATAACCTGAGTTTTCCAAGTCCGAATCGACATCCGTCAATTCTGTCTTGCTTAGAATTCTTAGTTTTATTTGTTTCCGCATTTATCTTAAACTTGCATTTTTTTTTTGTTGGTAATTTTCGTTAATTAGACCCATAATTTTCAGTTTTCATTAATTAAAATAGTGATTACAATACACATACTTCTAGAAGGGTGAGTGGATGACAGCTGTATCCAGCTAGTTACAGCTCAGAGTGGCCGACAATAGCTGCAAGCCCGCATGGAAAAAGTAGATATAGACAAAAACACTTTAATTCAAAAAAACCAATGCGTGAACCATATTCATTAAACCTAGACATCCAGTACTCATTATGGGGCCCACTCTCAACTTTTCCAGAAAACTGTTCTTCACTTTTCCCAAAATATCAAGATAAGATATTTGGGCTATTAAATGCCAACCATTGGATGGATTTCATCACCATCTGAACCGTAGGATTAAATCTCGAAAATAATTCTTATCTTCACCTTTCCCAAAATCTGAAGATAAGAAATTTGCTCATCATCAAATCCAACCAATGGATGGATTTCCTCACCTTCTGAACCGTAGAATTAAATCTGAAAAGAGTGCCTCCTAGTGCCTATAAATACCAACCCACATAAAATTAAACTTATCCCTTCAAATCTCTTACCCATTCGACGAATCACTTATCTTTTCAAATCAATTTTCTCTTATTGCACGACATTGTTCATCTAGCACAAACACTGTACACTTTTTGGCTTTTTTTTTTTTATCCTTCAACTTTTATACACTCACGTTTTTACCTTATTTTAAAAAATATTTTCTGATTATATCCTTTATTAAAAGGTTTTGTGTATTCACAGTTTTACCGTAATGAATTAAATTTATTTCAATTTGGTCCTTTTTATTATTTAATGATTTTGTTTTGATTTAATTATTATTGATATTAACATTTATAATAAACTAAAATGAAGTGTATAATTAAAAATTTAAATGTTTTTTTAATAAATCACTTTATTCTTACGTTAATTCATAAGTTTTAAATGCAATTTTTTTGTTAATAAATCACTTCATTCCTACATTAATTAATGAAGCAAAGTACATTAATTGATAAAAACATTAAAAACGAAATACAAATTTCATAGTGATAAAATTAATTACCACTAATTGGAATACACTAAAATTAAGAAAAAATACAACATAAATTACAACAACGATTTAGTAGTCTGCAAGACCATTTCCAGATCCTTTGATATTATTGAAAAATCACCAAAAGGACAAGATGAACTACCGGATCCATGGTCTTGTTGCCGAACATGTTTTGCCATGATTTTTATTTGTTATTAATTCACAAACTCGCGCTTTCTTAGATTTGTTATGGAATCCAAATCCATCATTACTATTTTGGTTTCTCGTAGCTCCAATTTTCTCTCCAAAATATTATTAGTTCTTTATCTCTCCAAATTATTTTTTTCAAAAATTTCCACGAGTTTATCTTGACCTTTTGTAAAAGTGGCAACAATTGATGAATTATCTTCCGCAGTTCTCTTTTTCAGTTTTGCTTTTTTCACCCCAATGGGCTGTTGAGATGAATTACCTCCGGCGTTATCACTCGTTATATTCAAAGAAAATGAAGATAGCCCAGGAAATTCCGTTGTTAGAGAGTCTTCTTGTGATGATACATTATGGCCACGTGGCCTTCGCGAGGTTGATGTTGCACTATCATTATCTGTAAATTTCTGCATATTCTTGAGAATGAGCCACACATGGTCAAACTTGAAACTCCTTTTGTATTTCTTATCTTAGGCTAATAAGACTTTTGTCCGGTTCATTTACAAAATAATACAAATAAATTTATTGTTCAAATTTTATATTAAATATAATTTTTTTTTATAACTTTAATTTTAACAAATACTCACCATATCAACTGCAGAGGCACCACTAGAATTCAGACTTTCGATCTGTCATAGGCATGACCGCAGTTTCCCAACTGCGGGAAAGACAGTCCCCATTCGACACTATAAACTTTGCCAAGTACGATGTTCAATCATAAAATTTGATCTGGTGTTGTTGTATTCACCCTCAATTCGAGCCCAGAACATCTCCATGGATTGGTAAATACTTATGATCGGGTTTTGCGACACATCAAGATATACATGACAAAAGTGTGTCTCTTCTGCATGTGTGTATGAAGAACTTTGGCTTGAAGACATTTTTTCGAAAAAGTGATTTGAAGGGAAAATTGATTTGAAGAGAAAATTGATTTGAATGGGTAAGAGATTTGAAGGGATAAGTGATTCGAATGGGTAAGAGATATGAATGGATAAGTTTAATTTAGTGTGGGTTGATATTTATAGGCACTAGGAGACACTTTTTTCAGATTTAATCATACAGTTCAGAAGGTGAGGAAATCCATCAATTGGTTGGATTTGATGATAAGCAAATTTCTTATTTTCAGATTTTGGGAAAGGTGAAGATAAGAATTATTTTCGAGATTTAATCCTACGATTCAGATGGTGATGAAATCCATTCAGTGGTTGGCATTAATAGCCCAGATATTTTATCTTGATATTTTGGGAAAAGTGAAGAACAGTTTTATGGAAAAGTTAAGAGTGGACCCCACAACGAGTACTGGATGTCTAGGTTCAATGAATCTGGTTCACGTATTTGTTTTTTTGAATTAAAGTGTTTTTGTCAGTATCTACTTTTTCCATGTGGGCTTGCGGCTATTGTCGACCACGTTCTGAGCTGTAACATTTTGGATACAGTCGTCATCCACTCGCCCTTCTAGAAGCACGTGTATCGCAATCACTATTTTAATTAATGAAAACTGAAAATTATGAGTCTAATTAACGAAAATTACCAAAAAAAAAAAGCAAGTTTGAGATAAATGCGAAAACAAATGAAACTAAGAATTCTAAGTAAGACAGAATTGACGGAAGTCGATTTGGAATAGGAAAACTTAGGTTATTACGAAAACAAAACTTTCCTAAAACGGCAAAAACGACAATTTCGAAGCCTAAACGATGAAAGTTTGCCAAAAAAGGCCATGCCTCACTACAAAGCAGCGACTATTGCATTACTCGACGATTCGCTTAAACAGTGAAAGTTTCACACCATTCAGACTCCAACACCAAAAAAGTCTGGATTCATTGTTAGATTTTTTGAATTAAAGTGTTCTTATCCATAGCTACTTTTTCCACGTGGGCTTGCAGCTATTCTCGACCACGTTCTAAGCTGGATACAGCTTTCATCCATTCCCACGTTTTGATCTGTTAACCAACTGGATATAGCTATAATCCAGTCTCATGTTCTGAGTTATTAACCAGCTAGATATAGCTGTAATCCACTCCCACGAAGGGATATGTTAACCAGCTGGATATAACTGTCATTCATTAGCCCTTCTTGAAGCACGTGTTCATAAAGATAAATATTATACACCAGAGTCTGCTAAAACTCATTCAATTCAACTCCATGCGATAATGAATTTCGATATCGGAGGTCCCTCTAATTTCTCATCTTCATCTTTCGACGATGAGGAAGAGCAATTTCTAGCAAATCTTGAAGAGAATGAGTCAAAACAAGATGTGATAATTGCTCAACATTGTAACATCCAACGGGCCATCTCTCAGTATCTCAGTATCTCAATCAACAAAACAACCCAATGACCCGTGGAGGCTCAATTCCTGGTCATAAAGTGATCAATCGAGACCGGGAAAGTGCTGATCATCGTTTGTTCTACGACTATTTTGCGAGAGCCCACGGTATAATGATCAAATGTTTCGTCAACGCTTTCGAATGAGTATAAGTGTATTCCTTCATATTGTTGAAAAAGTGGAAGCTCGTGACAACTATTTTGTGCAACGAAGGGATAGTGTTGGTAGACTGGGTTTGTCTGCCCTTCAAAAAATAATTGCAGTATTTCAGATGTTGGCATATAGTCTACTAGCGGATGCTACTGACGAGTATATTAAAATAAGAGAGTCTACAACAATTGAAAGTTTGAAGAGATTTTGTCGTGCTGTTGTGGAGGAATTTAAAGATGAGTATCTAAGATCACCTAACGCTACTGACGTTGCCAGATTACTCCGTATTGGTAAAGATTGTGGTTTTCCAGGAATGCTGGGTAGTCTAGATTGTATGCACTGGAAGTGGAAAAATTGTCCAACGGCTTGGGCAGGACAATATGCAGGTCATAGTGGATCCCCAACTATTATTTTAGAGGCTGTAGCTGATTATGATCTGTGGATATGGCATGCCTATTTTGATTTGCTGGGCACGAACAATGATATTAATGTGTTGGAGGCATCCCATCTTTTTGCCAACCTCGCTCTAGGTATTGCTCCTCCAGTTCATTATGCCATTCAAGGAAAAGAATTTAATTTGGGTTATTATTTAGCTGATGGTGTATACCCTCAATGGTTTACGCTTGTACAAACTATTCACGATCCACGTGGTCCAAAGAATAAATTATTTGCAATGAAACAAGAAGGATGTAGAAAAAGACGTTGAACATGCATTTGGAGTTCTCCAATCACGGTTTGCAATTGTGGCAGGACCGGTGCTTTTTTAGCATAAACATGTTTTACATGATATAATGATTACGTGTATTATTATGCACAACATGATAATCGAGGATGAGCGTGATGCTGATGAAGCAATTGAGGATCATACAGAAGCACCAACTTCGAAAGTTGAGATGGTGTTAGATGAAAATACCCGATTTCAAAAATTTCTAGCTC
This sequence comes from Acer campestre, assembly GCA_954870605.1. NCBI lineage: Eukaryota > Viridiplantae > Streptophyta > Magnoliopsida > Sapindales > Sapindaceae > Acer > Acer campestre. Next base: position 6,401,653 of record OX940800.1, read on the forward strand.
AACATAGAAAAATCAAGAATAAACAGGCTCATGATGCACTCTGAAATGCCTTAATAAATCATTTGTGGGATGAATATACTAATTCAGATGATTAGATGATGATCAATATGTACTTTTATTTTTATGCTTTTTATTTTTTATTTTATGAAATGTAATGTTTAAGTTATTTTAATAATAAATGCAATATTTTACCGAATTAAATTTAATTTCTATTAATGTATTAATTTCATAATTTCGTATTGTATTACAATATTATGTTAATTTTGGGGTGAAATATTAATTGTGGAGAAATAATTTAAAAAGGGAAAGAAATGAAATATTTCTTATAGAGATAAATTTGAAGCAGTGGGTTGGAAATGAAATAGTGAAATAGAGTGACTGTTGCATTATTTTAGTACAAAACTTGCACCATATCCACTATTCGGGTTGGAGTTGCTCTAAGCACCGATGACTCGTAGGCAATGGGCTACATCTACCCAACTTACGCATGCAAATGTGCACAAACACGCACAACAGAGACAAGAAAAGTCATTAAGAATAACGAAAGAAACTAGATTAATGTATACATTGATTCACTTAAAAACTATAATGAGAATAAAAGGTTATGAGGGGTTTTAAATTGTGGATTTTTGCATCTGCAATATTTGTTCCCCGTAACATGGAAAAAATGAAGAAAATTATTTTTCAAAAGGAAAAGATAGGATCAAATGTGCAACATACATAGGATTTCATATTTAAAATATACCAAATTCAAATCATTAATTTAACACGGTTATTCTATTCAACTACAAGTGATATGTGGTTTACCAATTATGATCCTCAATTGCTGCATCAACATCACGCTCATCCTCGATTATCATGTTGTGCATAATAATGCACGTAGTCATTATATCTGTAAAACATATTTATGCCAAAAATACGTCGGTCCTGCCACAATTGCAAACCGTGATTGGAGAACTCCAAATGCACGTTCATGATTGGAAAACTTCCGGAGTTGGTGCTTCTGTATGATCCTCAATTGCTGTATCAACATCATGCTCATCCTCGATTATCATGTTGTGCATAATAATGCACGTTGTCATTATATCATGTAAAACATGTTTATGCCAAAAACGCGCCGGTCCTGCCACAATTGCAAACCGTGATTGGAGAACTCCAAATGCACGTTCAACGTCTTTTCTACATCCTTCTTGTTTCATTGCAAATAATTTATTCTTCGGACCACGTGGATCGTGAATAGTTTGTACAAGCGTAGACCATTGAGGGTATATACTATCAGCTAAATAATAACCCATATTAAATTCTTTTCCTTGAATGACATAATGAGCTGGAGGAGCAATACCTTGAACGAGGTTGGCAAAAAGATGAGATGCCTCCAACACATTAATATCATTGTTCGTACCTGGCAAACCAAAATAGGCATGTCATATCCACATATCATAATCAGCTACAGCCTCTAGAAAAATAGTTGGGAATCCACTACGACCTACATATTGTTCTGCCCAAGCCGTTGAACAATTTTTCCACTTCCAGTGCATACAATATTACAATCTAGACTACCTAACATTCCTGGAAAACCACGATATTTACCAATACGGAGTAGTCTGGTAACGTCAATAGCGTTAGGTGATCTTAGATACTTATCTTTAAATTCCTCCACAACAGCACGACAAAATCTCTTTAAACTTTCAATTGTTGTAGACTCTCCTATTTTAATAAACTCGTCAGTAGCATCCGCTGGTAGATCATATGCCAACATCCAAAATACTGCTGTTATTTTTTAAAGAGCAGACAAACCCAGTCTACCCACACTATCTTTTCGTTGCACAAAATAGTTGTCACGAGCTTCCACTTTTTCAATAATATGAAGGAATAAACTTCTACTCATTCGAAAGCGTCAACGGTACATTTGATCATTATACCGTGAGCTCTCAGCAAAATAGTCATAGAACAAACGATGATCAGCACTTTCCCGGTTTCGATTGATCACTCTATGACCAGAAATTGAGCCTCCACGGGTCATTGAGTTGTTTTGTTGATTGAGATACTAAGAGATGGCCCCTTGATTGTTACAATGTTGGGCAATTATCGCATCTTGTTCTGACTCATTCTCTTCAAGATTTGCTAGAAATTGCTCTTCCTCATCGTCGGAAGATGAAGATGAGAAATTAGATGAACCTCCGATATCGAAATTCATTATCGCTTGGAGTTGAATTGAATGAGTTTTAGCAGACTCTGGTGTAGGGTATTTATCTTTGTGAACACGTGCTTCTAGAAGGGCTCGTGGATGACAGCTATATCCAGCTGGTTAACAACTCAGAACGTGGGAGTGGATGAAAGCTGTATCCAGCTTAGAACGTGGCCGACAATAGCTGCAAGCCCACGTGGAAAAAGTAGATACGGATAAGAACACTTTAATTCAAAAAATTTCACGGTTTAAGCGAATCATCGAGTAATTCAATAGTCACTGCTTCATGGTGAGGCATGGCCTTTTTTGGCCAAATTCCATCGTTTAGGCTCCGAAATTGCCGTTTTAGGAAAGTTTTGTTTTCGTAATAACCTGAGTTTTTCAAGTCCGAATCGACTTCCGTCAATTTTGTCTTGATTAGAATTCTTAGTTTCATTTGTTTCCGCGTTTATCTCAAACTTGCCTTTTTTGGTAATTTTCGTTAATTAGGCCCATAATTTTCAGTTTTCATTAATTAAAATAGCATTTGCAATACACGTGCTTCTAGAAAGGCGAGTGAATGACAGCTATATCCAGCTGGTTATAGCTCAGAACGTGGTCGACAATAGCTGTATGCGCATGTGGAAAAAGTAGATACAGACAAAAACACTTTAATTAAAAAAAAAAAAACTAATACGTGAACCAGATCCATTGAACCTAGACATCCAATACTCGTTGTGGGGCCCACTCTCAACTCTTCCAGAAAACTGTTCTTTACTTATCCCAAAATATCAAGATCAGATATCTGGGCTATTAAATGCCAACCATTGGATGGATTTCATCACCATCTGAACCGTAGGATTAAATCTCGAAAATAATTCTTATCTTCACTTTTCCCAAAATCTGAAGATAAGAAATTTGCTCATCATCAAATCCAACCAATGGATGGATTTCCTCACCTTCTGAACCGTAGGATTAAATCTGAAAAGAGTGTCTCTTAGTGCCTATAAATATCAACCCACACTAAATTAAACTTATCCCTTCAAATTTCTTACCCATTCGAATCACTTATCTCTTCAAATCAATTTTCCCTTCAAATCACTTTTTCGAAAAAAATGTCTTCAAGCCGAAGTTCTTCATACACACATGCAGAAGAAACACACCTTTGTCACGTATATCTTGATGTGTCGCAAAACTCGATCATAGGTATTTACCAATCCATGGAGATGTTCTGGGCTCGAATTGATGGTGAATACAACAACACCAAATCATATTTTATGACTGAACATCGTACTTGGCAAAGTTTGCAATGTCGAATGGGGACTATCCTTCCCACAGTTGGGAAATTGCGTTCATGCCTACGACAGATCGAAAGTTTGAATCCTAGTGGTGCCTCCGCAGTTGATATGCTGAGTATTTGTTAAAATTAAAGTTATAGAAAAAATTATATTTAATATAAAATTTGAACAATAAATTTATTTGTATCATTTTGCAGATGAACCGGGCAAAAGTCTAATTAGCCCAAGATAAGAAATATAAAAGGGGTTTCAAGTTTGACCATGCGTGGTCCATTCTCAAGGATATGCAAAAAATTTCAGATAATGATAGTGCAACATCAACCCCGCAAAGGCCACATGGCCATATTGATTTGAAGAGAAAATTGATTTGAAAAGATAAGTGATTCGAATGAGTAAGAGATTTGAAGGGATAAGTTTAATTTAGTGTGGGTTGATATTTATAGGCACTAGAAGACACTCTTTTCAGATTTAATCATACGGTTCAGAAGATAAGGAAATCCATTCATTGGTTGGATTTGATGATGAGCAAATTTCTTATCTTCAGATTTTGGGAAAGGTGAAAATGAGAATTATTTTCGAGATTTAATCTTACGGTTCAGATAGTGATGAAATATATCCAACGGTTGGCATTTAATAGCCCAGATATCTTATCTTGATATTTTGGGAAAAGTAAAGAACAATTTTCTGGAAAAGTTAAGAGTGGGCCCCACAACGAGTACTGGATGTCTAGGTTCAATGAATCTAGTTCACACATTGGTTTTTTTGAATTAAAGTGTTTTTATCTATATATACTTTTTCCATGTGGGCTTACAACTATTATCGGCCACGTTCTGAGCTGTAACCAGCTAGATACATCTATCATTCACTCGCCTTTCTAGAAACATGTGTATCGCCATCGCTATTTTAATTAATGAACACTGAAAATTACGGGCCTAATTAACGAAAATTACCAAAAAAAGGTAAGTTTGAGATAAATGCGAAAACAAATGAAACTAAGAATTCTAAGCAAGACAGAATTGACAGAAGTCGATTCGGACTTTGAAAACTCAGATTATTACGAAAACAAAACTTTCCTAAAACGGCAAAAAAGACAATTTTGGAGCCTAAACGATGGAATTTGGCCAAAAAAAGCCATGCCTCACTGCTTCAGCAATGATTATTGAATTACTCGACGATTCGCTTAAACCGTGAAAGTTTCACACCATTCCGACTACAACACCGAAAAAGGCCGGTTTTTGGATTTTTTGAATTAAAGTGTTCTTATCCGTATCTACTTTTTCCACGTGGACTTGCAGCTATTGTCAGCCACGTTCTAAGCTAGAAACAGCTTTCATCCACTTCCACGTTCTGAGCTGTTAACCAGCTAGATATAGCTGTCATCAAATCCCATGTTCTGAGTTGTTAACCAGCTGGATATAGCTGTCATCCACTAGCCCTTCTAGAAGCACGTGTTCACAAAGATAAATACCCTACACCAGAGTCTGCTAAAACTCATTCAATTCAACTTCATGCGATAATGAATTTCGATATCGGAGGTCCATCTAATTTCTCATCTTCATCTTCCGACGATGAGGAAGAGCAATTTCTGGCAAATCTTGAAGAGTATGAGTTAGAACAAGATGCGATAATTGCCTAACATTGTAACATCCAACGGGCCATCTCTTAGTATCTCAATCAACAAAACAACCCAATGACTCGTTGAGGCTCAATTCCTGGTCATAGAGTGATCAATAGAGACCGGGAAAGTGTTGATCATTGTTTGTTCTACGACTATTTTACTGAGAGTCTACGATATAATGATCAAATGTTCTGTCAACGCTTTCGAATGAGTAGAAGTTTATTTCTTCGTATTGTTGAAAAAGTGAAAGCTCGTGACAACTATTTTGTGCAACGAAAAGATAGTGTGGGTAGACTAGGTTTGTCTGCTCTTCAAAAAATAATGGCAGTATTTCGGATGTTGGCATATAGTCTACCAGCGGATGCTACTGACGAGTATATTAAAATAAGAGAGTCTACAACACTTAAAAGTTTGAAGAGATTTTATCGTGTTATTGTGGAGGAATTTAAATATGAGTATCTAAGATCACCTAACGCTACTGACGTTGCCAGACTACTCCGTATTGGTAAAGATCGTGATTTTCTAGGAATGCTGGGTAGTCTAAATTGTATGCACCGAAAGTGGAAAAATTGTCCAACGGCTTGGCAGGACAATATGCAGGTCGTAGTGGATCCTCAACTATTATTCTAAAGGCTGTAGCTGATTATGATCTGTGGATATGACATGCCTATTTTGGTTTGCCGGGTACGAACAATGATATTTATATGTTGGAGGTATCCCATCTTTTTGCCAACATCGCTCAAGGTATTGCTCCTCCAACTTATTATGTCATTCAAGGAAAAGAATTTAATATGGGTTATTATTTAGCTGATGGTATATACCCTCAATGCTTTACGCTTGTACAAACTATTCACGATCCACGTGGTCCGAAGAATAAATTATTTACAATGAAACAAGAAGGATGTAGAAAAGACGTTGAACTTACATTTGGAGTTCTCCAATCGCGGTTTGCAATTGTAGCAAGACCGACACGTTTTTAGCATAAACATGTTTTACATGATATAATGACTACATGCATTATTATGCACAACATAATAATCGAAGATAAGCGTGATGTTGATACAGCAATTGAGAATCATACAGAAGCACCAACTCTAGAAGTTGAGATGGTGTTAGATAAAAATACCCGATTTCAAGAATTCCTAGCTCGACATAGGAAAATCAAGGATAAACAGGCTCACAATGCACTCCGAAATGCCTTAATAAATCATTTGTGGGATGAATATACTAATTCAGATGATTAGATGATGATCAATATGTACTTTTATTTTTATGTTTTTTATTTTATATTTTATGAAATGTAATGTTTAAGTTATTTTAATAATAAATGCAATATTTTACCGAATTAAATTTAATTTCTATTAATGTATTAATTTCATAATTTCGTACTGTATTGCAATATTATGTTAATTATGGGGTGAAATATTAATTGTGGAGAAATATTTAAAAAAAGGAAAGAAATGGAATATTCCTGGGAATATTCCTTATAGAGATAAATTTGAAGCAGTGGGTTAGAGATGGAATAATAAAATAGAGTGATTGTTGCACTATTTTAGTGCAAAACTTGCACCAAATCCACTATTCGGGTTGGAGTTGCTCTAAGCACTGATGACTCGTAGGCAATGGGCTACATCTACCCAACTTACGCATGCAAATGTGCACAAACACGCACAAAGAGATAGGAAAAGTCATTAAGAACAACCAAGGAAAGAAACTAGATTAATGTATACATTGATTCACTTAAAAACTATAATGAAAATTAAAGGTTACGAGGGGTTTTAAATTGTGGATTTTTGCATCTGCAATATTTGTTCCCCGTAACATGGAAAAAATGAAGAAAATTATTTTTCAAAAGGAAGAGAGGATCAAATGTGCAACATACATAGGATTTCATATTTAAAATATGCAAAATTCAAATCATTAATTTAACACGGTTATTCTATTCAGCTACAAGTGATATGTGGTTTACCAATTATGTTTCTCCTTTTGCATTCACACGTGGTCATTTGGAATTAAGACTTCTTTTTTTCTTTTTCTTTTTTTTTCCTTTTTTGTTTATTTTTACGGTACCTCAATAAGGATCATTAAAAGGTTGTAAGCATTTCTTTCTGTAAATTCATGATTGAATTTTACCATCTTTAAATTCAAGAGGTGCAAGATTAGAATGATTATCCAACCGTTAATCTAAATGAACCAAAAAGGCAAGGAATACATGGCATATCAATCCATACAATTCAAAAATGGGTGGTAACACGGAAATGAAAAGGAAGCTTCAATTTTAATTTTTAAATGATTATTTCAAATGCAAAAGAAGAAAGATGTGTAGATTAATCACATTACATCCTTTCTTATCAAAAAATAAATTATATCATCTTTCCCTGCTATTAGGAACAATGTCGGAGAACACAAATACACAATTTAAAATCCATTAACATTTTGTCTCAATCATAGTTTTAAAGTGAATCAATATATAAGTTACTAGCGTTCAGTTTAATGGAAACACAACAACAAAATCAAAACATAGATGGGCATAATAACCAAAGCAAATAAGGAAGGTAGACTACACTGACACAAGAAAGTAAAATAAACTTTCATAGGAAACCATATCAATAACTTTAAACCAAAAAAAATTTCTCACCTTCTTTAGTATTTACTACGAGTGTGAACTCTGGAGCAGAAGCAATGTCACCGCTAATAGGTTCTGATAGCAATTGAATCCCAACGATTCTATTGAAAAATCAAAACATAATTTAAAATCCATCAACTTTTTGTCTCAATCATAGTTTTAAAGTGAATCAATATATAAGTCAGTAAGGCTCGGTTTAATGGAAACAAAACAACAAAATCAAAACATAGACAGGCATAATAACCAAAGCAAATAAGGAAGGTAGACTACACTGATACAAACAAGTAAAAGAAACCTTCATAGGTAACCATATCAATAACTTTAAACCAAAACAATTTTCTCACCTTCTTTACTACGAGTGTGAACAGGAGCAGGAGCTGGAGCCTGGAGCAGAAGCAGTGTCACCACTAATAGGTTCTGATTGCAATTGAATCCATAACGATTCTATTGAAAAATCAAAACACAATTTAAAATCCATTAACCTTTTGTCTCAATCATAGTTTTAAAGTGAATCAATATATAAGTCAGTAACGTTTAGTTTAATGGAAACAAAACAACAAAATCAAAACATAGACAGGCATAATAACCAAAGCATATAAGGTAGGTAGACTAAACTGATATACAAGCAAGCTGCAAGTAAAAGAAACCTTCATAGATAACCATATCAATAACTTTAAAACAAAACAATTTTCTCCCCTACTTTACTACGAGCAGGAGCTGGAGTAGAACCAGTGTCACCGCTAGTAACTTTTACATCCCATTGATGCTGCAACGAGTTATGTCAGGTTAGATAGCAAAAAATGGAGACAAAAACATAAACTACAATTTGCACTTTGAACATCTCATATGCCCAGAGAAAATAGAGAGAGAGAGAGCATCACCTCCAAGCCAACGCAGGCTGGCAATTCGATCCTTTTTGATTGCTTATTATCAGTCGAAACGTCGTCTTGTACATTTATATATATAGAGTAACCAGTACAAGAATAATAAAAACCTAAAATAGTCCGACCACCATATTCCAAAGCCTTAGCCTCAGAAGATCTAATGACTTCGTTAGGTACTAACCAAGTGCCCATTAGTCATCATATCATACTTTAAATTATCAGTTACACATCATGAAATACATATAACAATAATAAGATTACAAATACTAAAGCTTGAATTTTATTTTTTTTAATTACAATAAATAAACCAAAAATCAAACCCAACAACTCTGCAAGGACAACAAGTAGTACGTAAAAGAAGGAAAAATGCAAGCAGTGATTATCAATGGATCTTGATATAAAACAAAGATGTGAAGTTTCACTGATTAGTGATTACATTTCAATAATAGAGAAAATAAGTCAAAAAGAAAATAGAAAACAAAGCGATGAAATTAAAAAAAGGAGAGACCTTGTTGGAGAGTGCGAGGGAGGCCGATGCAGCGAGGTTTTCCATTGCTGGATTTGAGGGAGGAAGAGAAATAGTGGTATTCTATGCAAGATCTTCCCTTTCGAATTGAATCTCCTCCTCCTCCTTTCACCGCCTCGCTTTCATGCTTTTCTTGTTTGTTGTTGTTGTTTCCTCCTCCGTCGACTTCCTTGCTCGTATCCATTTTCCTTCTTCGATAACTGTCTCTCTCACTCTCGACTCTGTGAAATCTGGAGTGAAAAGGCTGAATTACGTGAATCCTTTATCAGTCTATCAGTCCATGACCCATTTCGACGTCGTTTTGTTTTACTGTTGATTTTTTGTTTGCCAACTTGCAATTTCATGTTATTTGTATGATCCGTTCCTCGTTTTTGAACCTCCCAAGTCTCACCATAATTGATTATAAATTTATAATAAGGTTAAATTATATAATTAGTTATTATTTTTGTAATTATTCCTTACCTTTTTGTTTTAAAAAAATAATTACAATAAATAAACCCAAACTTAAAAAGTCCTTGTCATTGTAATTATTATACAATGACAAGGGCTTTTATCAAATATTCCTTACGTAAAATTAAATTTAGATCGCATTAACTAATCAGAAATCCTATTGAGGGAAAGAAAATTTAATTCATTATGTGTGAATTCCATCATTTACAAAATCTTTGGATAATTAAGTTTCGTATACCCCAAGAATCTCTATATAATATTAACAATAACAAAGATCTTACATTGTCTCCATAGGAAATTTATTATTAGTATTTCTCAAGTGATTTTCAATGTTGTTGGAGGAAGTAATTTTCTTTTGGAAACATTTACAAGTGTAGAACATAGTTGTTATATACACAAAGTGAGAACAGGTGGGGAAACAATGATCTAGTAAGAAGCCATAAGTTGCTTTACTTGCACTGCATAAACATTCTTGATTTCGGCTTCGGGGTTGTACCAAGCAACAGCTGCACTCCAAAAGGATTGTGTTTTTAATTCGAAAAGTCGAGGCAGAAACGAATTTCGAAAGCTCTACTGTTTGCTAAGTTTACTACTAAAAACTGGATAATAAGTATCCAGTTCAAGCTGGTCCAGTATCTGCTGTGTAGCCCATAGATATGAAGAGTGGCCTTCAATGAGATCGGTTACATCGACCTGCAGAGTTTTGATACAACTTAGAATTGGCAGTACACCAGATGAATCACCTACAATCCCAGAAACAATTTGATGGGGAGAAAAATTAAAGGGAGACGAAAACTACTTACATTCTCAATCCCGGGAACATTAATCGGTTGAATTCCAGCTAATCCTTGCGTAAGTAGACTGTTTAAAATAACTTTTAGTTTCTAACTTTCTATGGAATAAAATTATGCAAAAACTATTCTCTTCAACCTATAACAAATTACCCTATCATTCTTTTTAATGAAAAAAAAGCTGCAACCTACTTAGAAGATGAATATCAAAATTGGATCATCAGCGACTATTTAATCCCGGAAGGAGCTGACTTAATTTTAAAATGTGCGGATTCTAGAGACAGTGACACAGTTTTCATTGGAATAGGGCAATAACCTTTGAGAAAGATATATATATATATATAGCAGTTATTAGGTCAGGAATACCTCAGGATATTATCATGCAATTTTACTAATTCTAGGTAGCGAGAATTAGTGAAACCGCACGATAAGGCGGTCAAGTATACCTAACCCGATAAATTCTATATATATAAAAATGTTAAAGACCCTCCCAGAGAGAACTTATGAAGTGATCCCAGACGTTCAACCATTCATCATCACACCCATATTTTTGCCAGTTTATTGTTCATCAAGCATACCTCGCACGGAAAGCAATGCCAAGTATCCAGTCATTAGTGGAATAAGCATTAATAAATCTTCCAGCCACCATCTGCAGAATATCAGGAATTAGAAGAGAAAATCCTAGAGATAATGAGAGTAAGCTAAAATAATAATTATCCAAGGGAAAACAGCAAGGGAGATGCATTCGATGAAAATTTTCCAATCACCTCTCTTGCAGCTTCCCAGTTCTGATCTTTAATTGAGATGGGTGCTCCAAGAAGAACAACTCTTTCTACAATTCCAGCTGTCGACATTCACAAGAACTGCATCAGGATCATTCTTGCAAATTTATGACTCTCATGAAGATCAACTGGTACTAATTATTACCATTTTGTTTATCCTTAGCCAAAGTTTCAAGACACTTAAATATTACCCGTGCTCCAAGTGAGTAACCTATTAGAGTCACAGGCCTGGAAGAGCCATAGAAAAACACAGAAATTAAAGAATTATCTTCATTAGGAAATTTCAAGGTACTGAATGGAATACCGGTACTTATTTAAAATCATGGCTCACATACCTGTTCCCCTGCAAGCCTTTCAATAACACTTCAGCTAGCAGCTTACCTGCTTTATCTGACCTAGAAAATGGCAGATGATAAAGATCTAGTTGAAAACTTAAAACTATACAGTAACATATTTCTAATTTTATAATTTAGGCATTGTAATATAAGTTTGAAAGAACAGAAAATGAAGTGCTGACTGAAATTTAAAAAGTACAATATGAAGTGATACAGTAACATTTCAAAGCCAATTTTGATGTCATGACAACTTCATGATATATTTTCAACTACTCCTAAGAGTTCTGCATTACATATTTTCTTTTTTCTTCTTTCTTATATGCATTCTTCTCATCAACTACTTACTCCATTACATTACCCCGACAGTATTTGAGCAAACCCCTAAACATTTCTATGCCACTAAGTCCGAAAAACCATATCTATCAGTGTAGTTGACTGACCCCTTTCAGAAACTGACTACAGTGCCTCTTGTGTGGAGTACAGGCAAAATGCATGAAAGTGGAAGACAGTTCTTTCCCTCTTCTTGAAAATTCTGCTTACAGCTGAGAGACAAAAGTTTACCTGTTCACAGCAATTGTCCATTTGCTATCTATGAAATCAGCAGCTGCAACTAAAGTTGCTGGCCAAGCCAATGCTACTAAAAGTGTGCTTAATACAGTCAGCATTGCTCCTTGCGTCATTAACTGCGTAGCCAGTCCTGCAGTAAGTAGTAACAATCTTGATATTATATATAATTGTTTATCACCATATTTACAACCTTAAGAGTAACAGCAAACATGAGGTTCCAAACCAATTACTTGAGGTAAGCCAATCCTGGATTGCAGTGCTCACTGCAATTAGATTCTTAGACTCCCACTGCAGCACATACCTAGAAATTTAATAGGTTTGTGAGAGATGAACTTTCTAAAATATTTCGGTTAGAAATTTTAACATTGATGTTAGAAATTTTATACATAGACATAGACAAAATATTTATGTTAGAAATTTTATTACTCGCATTCCACATAGATGCTATGCTTAACAAACAAGATTAATTACCCATAATTAATATAATATTATTCCTAGAGAGAACAATTTACACATAAAATAACTATAAAAGGCCATAACATGCAGCTAAGCCAGCTTCTTCCCATACTTTGATGCAACAGAGCCATTGACTTTGTTGACTGAGAAAGATCCTTCTAGAACAGTTATAGTCAAGATGCAGAAAAGATTGACAAAAAAAGGACAGAAACTAAATGATCCCACTATCGTGTTCACTAGATATACACCATCATGGAAAATTATTTTATAATCCAAAGAAATCATGAAAAAAATCTCATCCATGTAGAGTATTAAATTACATAATGCATGCGTTCTACTTGAAATGTAAAATATCAACTTAGTTCTTATATAATTCAGCAGAAACAGAAAATTGAAGACTAGAAGTTCCCAACAAAATGGAAGGTGAATGGAAGTCTATACCTTTCCATGTTGTCAATTTTTCCTTCCCAAGGCCTTACAAAATCATCCTCGTCGAAAACGAATCCAGAAATCAAGATTTCTACTGCTAGCCGCTACAAAGAAATTGAATCACAAATAAAGTTCATGGTTATCAGTTAAACATATACAAGTATGTTAGGTTGCAAGAGAGGAAGAGATCAGAATCTCAACAAAAAAACAGAAAGGAGAAAAAAATAAAAGTAAATTTAGTGAACAGATTCTCCCCTAACTGTTAAAGAAGGAAACAGCAGAAACTCACGCCTTGGTTATGGTTTTCTCCAACAGCCTTGAACTCAAATTCGTCAACACTTCCAATTCTCCGAGCCATTTTACTCCCTGTAAGTCCAGCTCCAGCAGCTGGGAGAACAATGTGGTAAAAGAATAGGCAAAATAAGTTCTCCTTAATTAACAACTACTTTTCCAAGTAGAGGAAATAGAGGGAGTAAGAGGTTTTCTTATACAAAGAAAGGATATGTTGAGTACACCATCCCTTAGGACATAGAGGAAAGTAACGGATATGCATGACTTCTGAGTTCTTCAAGTCAAGCTTACAGTCAACTATAATGACAAAGTTTCACTTGCTCTTTCTCAAAACCCACTCAACATCTAAAAGAAGAAAATCAGGACTGGCTTTCCTAACTGATCTAACAATTGTTAAATTCAAACCAGTAGTTGATTTTAATGTAGAGAAAAACATTTTTGCTTATAATGAACCCAAACCAGCATAATAGGTAGAGCCATGCATATGTTTAACTTGACCACAAATTAAGAAGTATGGAAGGGCAGAGGAGACATGTAAAAATTATATGGGATACTTCTCCAATTATACACCATATAACATGTCAAATACAACTTCAACATAAGAAGAATTTAATACATATATCTGCATTATCAAGCTGATTGACAAATATCAAATAAAGAGTCAATTTGTCTAAGATGTATGTTTTCTCTTAGCATAAGAAAAAGAAATAATATGATAAGGTAATGAGATTTTAAAGATGCCTAAGGTATATACTTAATCATTCACCTCCAAATGATGCAGCGACTGCAACTGAACCAGCAATGCTTCCAGCAGCACTTGCAACTGCAGCAAACCCACTTGCTCCAATAACAGGAATGAGAGTTCCCAGCGTTGGAGCTAGAGCACCAAATCCAGCAGCAATTGCTGGGGCAGCTAAGCCTGTTGATTTATAAAAATATGAAATGAAAAGTTGACATGTCACAGAGATTATGAAATTGTTTGAAATAGAAATTTAATACTATTGAAAATTGTAAGAAAATATTTTGATAGCTCCATACCACCAGTAATGGCCAATAAAGCTCCTCCGGTTAATGCAGCTGCACCAATGATGCCGCCACGCTTCCATTTAGCCCATTTGCTTTCCTTTGATTTGGTTTCTTCTTCCTTTGATTCTTCCGCTTTTCTTACAGCCATTGCAGAGCACGCGACCATCGTCTCAATTGCTTCCTAAAAAGTAAAATTTCCATTAACAGAAGACTACATAAAATGCAACTTTCAACTTAAAATCAGCAGAAAGTTAAAATCGGTACACATGCTTGAACACCCATGCACCGGTAAATTTGGAATAGAAATATCAGGAATTCTTCCACAATTATTACACAACTTAGATAAAAGGCATGCAGTTAAGAGGGATTTGCACAAATTGTAAGATACAAAAATTTTCAATAGGAAAACGAAGTGTATGATAATACAGTCGTCTTTCTAATTAATCTTATTTAAGAATGCAGGAACCCTTTTTTTTTTTTTTTTTTTAATGTGCTGATATCTTAGAGATGCCTGACACAAAATAAAATGATTATAAATATTTCAATAAAAATATTCATATCGTTGCTACTGTTAATAACACTATAATATCATATAAAAAGGAAAACAGGCAGCTGATAAGAAATGACTAGTATCCAGACCACTTTTATCCACTTGATATCAAGCCATGTTGCCAGCAGTCGCAAAGCCACACGATGTCGAGCATCATAGCCCTTTCTTTGTCGAGTGCAATTTTTTTTATCTTCCGGTATGTCTGCCAGACAAGCAGACAGAAGTACATAGAGAACCGTCACTTTCTTCTGATAACTAAGTGTCATTTCCTCTTCAATTGGCTTCTCATCAAATTTACATCCAGGCGCATCAGATCTGTTTTCAATGCCTGACACATTACTATCCATCTCCTGCTGAGTCTCCTCCAAGTGCATGTTTTCTGATTCTGAATGTGACTGCATTTCAGCAGTGGAACATTTCTCACGACATTCAATTTCATACTCACGATGTTTCTCCTTCTTAGACTTGGAAGATTCAGAAGTTGTCTCCATAGCATCTACAGTTACATCAACAGCTTTTGATAAAGCTAACCCGTACTCTGAACTTTGGGAAGAATTATCACCATCCTCTTCTGACAGTAACCTCAAAAACTGACAAGAATCACACTTACAGTAATTAAAAAGCAGGTAAGAGAAATGTAATGGTCTAACTTTAAGTAATGGACGCTATGGCAAGTGAGGGGGAAAGTGGTAGGGAGCCAAAAATGCAGAAAATTATATCAAAGACTATAAGACTCTTTAAAACTACAATGTAAAGCCATCCATTGATTGAGCATAAAGCATTTCAGTCCCTATTTTCCTTTTTTATAAAACAATAGGCCTGATTACTACATAATCCCTTAATTGTCTTCTTTGGGATATTATGCTACAAGAGCCAAAAGAACATACAGCTCCAATATGATGCTTAGCTGGAGAAGATCCAGCAGTTTCCTCAAGTCCAAGCCATGCTGCGGAGTCAATCTCCAGAAACCTGTGCATGACAAGAAATCCTTCAATAATCAACTCTTGAACTAACATTTGCATACAAGTAAATAAAACAAATTACTTAACAATCTTTTTTGGTGTTAATGATGAGATGATGATCAGACTTAAAATTTGAAATCTGTAAGCAATTCTATCAGAGAAACACTTTAAATGAATTTTTAGTTTCTCAATCTTCCGTCACTGACCAAATTGAATATAATGTACTTGTGAGACAATAATCAATTAACCAATTAAGAAGTAAATGAGTCAGATTATTGCATTTACTTGCAAAATAATATAAAGAGTTGCAATTTGATTTCAAATTTGATCAGAAAATATAAAAATCAATAATATTCATGACAAAAATTTAAAACCTGAAAACGGGACGGAGGAGACCGGAGTTTTGGTGGACCCAGAGGTCGGGATCTTCGGAGATGGAGTCGCTGCTGCTACTGCTGTTACTGATTCGGTCATCGGTAGAGTCTTCTTGAGCAGGAGATCCCAAAAGGAGGGTCTGGTGGATCTGAGCCTGGTGAAGAGCGATCGCGAATAATGCTCCGGAGGCGTACTTCTGAGTCGCGGCCAGAATCGACTCCGTTGCCATCACCAGAGTTTTTTCTTCTTTTAACAAGAGAAGCGATTCTGCTGGTTATTGCATTGTGTTTGTTAATTATTTTGTTTTGGAGTTCCAAATTCCAAATATAATGCAACGATTTTTAGTTTTTTGTCGTAATGGAAATGAAACTGCGGTAAAATTTTCGTGGCTTTGAGACGTTCCTGGATGGGTTAATATCTTCTTCGTAAAAATAACGGGGTCAAATTTTTTGAAAATGTTGTACAAATTATAAACATTGAAAATTTAATCAATATTTTAATATTGAAAGATATTGGTCTCTAAGATACGATAAATATCATGATATTTCAATTAAAATATGGATTAAAACATCATAACGTAGATGTGACAGTAAACCACCGAACCAGCATCATCTGGTTTTCAAGTAACCAAGTTGAGATACAAATTATGATCACCCATACAATATATATATATAGGAAACAGAAGATATTATAATTCATGATGCCTAAAATTTTTGAAGCCCTATGCAATATGCATGTCCTAAAAGAAAATAAGCACATTGGCTTGAAACACTTTGTTATTACAAATAATTTGATTCTGTTTTGTTCACCAAAATAATTGGGATATATATTTCTAAAATTTAGATGAATCTCCTCCTAGTCATTCATGGTCTTCACTGGGAATAATTTTACATTCATTACAATTTCCATAAGCGATCTTCAAAACTACTAAACTATAGTCTATATCCAAACGCTTACGAATTACTGATAATTCTAAGATGAGGAAGGTTAAATAAGAGCCTTAACGTATAGTACTTCCTAATACAAAATAATTGTTGCACAATTTCCTGAAAGTAATTGCCACGGAATCTTCAATCACGGGTGCCGGTAAGTACACGATGCTCCCTTCTTGCAAAATCCGCTTTCGTAAAATTTACAAATCCGTTGCCCTTTGGGCATAGGTCTGTAAGAACCTCCTCCATTTCCAACACTATGTAAAGTCTGCCTGTTCAAAGCGGGCCTGCCCTTATCCCTACTAAAAATTTCCCTGCCATGTGAATCATATACTCTGTGACTGGAATATCTGTCCCCGCCGTATCTTGGTTGACTTCCCCAAAGGGTTGGATTTCCCACAGAAGTGCTGCTCGAATTCATGCCTGTATGCTCTGGGCCAGTCCACTGGCCAATTCCCCAATCGGCATTTTCTCTAGCCAATCCTCCTAACCCAAAGTTCCCATTTCCCTGCACTACTCCCCGATTAGTATTTGTAGTTTCGGATTCCACCCTCCATGTAGTGCCCGGGGCAGCCATGTTTGTCACGGGTGGTAAAGGCCGCTGGTGATTTGAACCTGCTTCGCATTGGTTGACAGAATCATCACTGTGCTTTCTATCTTTCTCCACCTTAGCACTTGTGGAAGAATGCCCAACAGTACTTTTTGGAGGCTCAAGAACATCGGCCTGTGATACTACAAGTTGCTCATCAGTCACAGTTGAATGAGAATGCAATTGTAGATCGCTACTCGAGCTCATGGCATCACTTTTCCCTGGATCAGGCGTTGGGCTGAACCCGTCTACAGGACTAAAACAATCATTTTCAGAACCTTGTGTCAATTCAACTCCACAACGCAGAGCTGAAGTGGGAGAAGAAGCTAAGCGATTAAGTGATTCCATTGCTTCAACTTCAGCCAACAGATCAGAAACAGACTCATCAGCAGCCAAAGGAGTGAATTCATCAGGTTCAGTAACAACAATAATTGCCCGCCATGCTGCATTAGATGCCGGGTGGGATGGAGAAGTATGTGCTAGTTGACAATTTCCTGAAGTTGGAGTGGCAGCGTGATCACTAGCCATTTCAGTGGGTCTCAGAGAAGATGAAGGCAGGAGATTGGAGTCCCATTCCTCCACAGAAGGGTTTGCTGGAGTAGGAGAATACCTGCCCCATTCACCAGGAAGCTGTGGTCCAGCCCCAGCTGGACTGGAAGCAGTACTCCAGCTACGGCCAGAATCCTGCATAGGAGCATCTGAAGAGACAGATTGTTTCACTTCAGCGTCTTGACCTTTCAAGTCTCCATGGCTTGGCTTAGGAGGAGTGGGGCTGGGCAGAGATGAGAAGTCGATATCCTGATTCTCATCAGATAATCCAAGGGACTTTGCCAAAGCAACAAAACTGGAGTTGGAATCCCAGTTGTTCGAAGAACTATCTAAGGGTGGAGGTGGAGGTCTCCAGTTCTGCCCAGAAGATTGGCCTGAATTACCCTCGCTGTCAACTTGTTTGTCACTAACTAGTCCAACATTGATTTGACCTTCTGCGGTCTTGTGTGAACCTTCATTTAGACTATCAGATTTCCACATTTCACCTACCTGATTTTCCTTTACTTGATGTGATACAGTTTCACATTGCTTCTCTGAAGGTGCAGGAGATGGAAATAAATTACACTCTGGGTGCTGTTCAGACCAAGAATGATTACCTTTCAATGAATCCCCGCCCGGTAAGATATTTTCAATCTGTCCCTCGTTGGAATTGATAGCTGCAGGTTTAGTCAAATTGGAAGAATGTGAGACCAATCCATTGCTCTTAACAGCTTCGTCGTTACTTTCAGACTTGGCATTATCATCGATTTGCATTGAATTCAAGCTTCCATCAACTCTTTTATTGTCTTTGTGAGTTGTATCATCAACTCTTTTATTGTCTTCGTGAGTTGTATCATCAACTCTTTTATTGTCTTCGTGAGTTGTATTTATACTCTCGCTGCACTCACCATCCGAGGTTTTACATCTATCATCAGAGATTGCTCTTACATCCTGAGGAAGTAAACAGCTGTCATGCAGCAACGGACCTTTAGGGCACTGACCATTCAATGCATCAGTCAGAAGTATAGAGTCACCTTGCTTTTGATCTATCATCCAAACTCGTAGATCAGAAGGGAAATGTCCAATTTCATTCCATTTACGCAGCTGCACCAGGGCAAATGGTCCTTGAATCTTTCCAGTTGGATCCTGATAGTGCCACATTTTTTCTGCCTCAAAATTGGTAACAGATTGTGCCATGCCTGCAGAATTTGATGGTGGCGATTCTCCTAATGCAACCCCAGATAAAGATTCAGATCTTCCAACAGCACTATTGTTCACTAACCCAAATGATTCTTTCCCCTGCTTCTGTGGAGATTCATTCACTCCCTCAAGAATCCGGGTAGTACCATCTCTATCCACATAAAATGTGTTAGCCATGTTTATGCTTCGCTCTAGAGTTGTAGTTGAATTTATTTGTGCCCTGCTTGCTGAATCACTAGAGGCATCGCCAACTTTTCGTGCAGAGATTGGCTCCCTCTCATTCCCACCAATACTAGGGTTTCTTGGTCTCAATGTTTTAACTGCATTTAAACCAGCAACATTTCCACCCAAGTAATTATAATGGAGAAAAATAAATGATAAAAAAAATTACATATCCATGAGTCAACACTAGGTACCTCGTTTCTTCTCATCAAATTCTCCTGCATCATCTTCAGACTTATAATTTGGATCCATATTTGGGTCAGTATGTACTTCAGGAATTTCAACTAGCCTGCGGTTCCGTTCATCAGGCGAATTAAGGAGCTGCAACTTCTCTACATATTCTCTGAGCGTGCGACATGGTCAAGGAATACAAGATAATGTCTTCTAACGGCACATAATAAATAAGTGACATGTTTAATAAACTAGATTACAATCTGAAAAAGGGTGAGATTGACAAGGTGGTAAAACAAGTAAAATAGGGGAGGAAAGATTTGACCCTAATCAGAATAGAAGATGAGGCAA
The DNA here is from genome assembly GCA_954870605.1 of Acer campestre. Lineage (NCBI taxonomy): Eukaryota > Viridiplantae > Streptophyta > Magnoliopsida > Sapindales > Sapindaceae > Acer > Acer campestre. The sequence continues at coordinate 6,421,779 of OX940800.1, forward strand.
CTCATTTTCTTGCCACAAAAGCCATTCTGGTCTTTCAAGCACATAGCCAGTCATCCATCTCAGCAGCAACAATCCAATTACATGTATTCTCAGGCAGATAAAACAATCTCTGGAAATTTTAGGGGAAAATACTACAAAATTGGGAAAGACATTTTAACCCGATAAACCCACAAAATAAATCATCTACCAAAAAAAAGAAAAAACCTCAGAAACAGACAGTCAAAATCCATATAACTGTTTAGTTTTACTAAAGAAATATTTATATATAAAGGTGAAGTATAAATCAAAGTCTAAAAGTGTATGATTAATGTCTAGCACACAAGAAATCACTCTTCAGCAACTTGAATATTAGTATAATAATAACAGTCAATATGGTTTGAAAATTGCTTATATACTTTTTGTTTAAACCCATTCATTGTTTGTGAAATTGAACAAAGGCCAGCTACTGATCCCTAGTTAGGAGGTAACGAGCCCCTGGATTGTGTCTTAATCAGTAGGCCGAGCACGAGCATCAGCCAAATTACTGACAAATCCCTAATCATTTCACTTTAGTCACTCAAGTATACACCTATAAGTACCCCGTATATACCTATGTCAAATATAGATTGATCAATTCAAAGTTCTACCGGTTGTTTCAGTAATAACAATTCCATGAATTAAACCATACCCCCCAAACCCTTGTGTGAGTGGGATTCAATCGCAAGACCTTTTATATAATTATAACAAAATCTCACAAACTAAACCAGCTGGTACTCACTGTTTTAAATCGTTCCTTAAGTGTTTGCTATTTGAAAATTTTGAACAAAATAGTAAAATAATTATAAAATCTCATTATTCACATTACAACAAAATCTCTCAAGTGGAAGTTGTGAAATTGTAGCTTTGGTAAAATTAAATAATTGAAACACATGAAATATGAAAATACTCATGCATTAAGCATGCTTTTTAAATATATAAGGATACGATTTTCGTTCAAATAAAAATAACAGTGATTTGCAAAATTAGTTTTCATTGAATAAAAGTTTTGATGTTTTCTTAAATAAGAAGATATTCTTGTGGTTGTTCTGGACAAGTAAAGTTTGATCAGTTTCCCTTTTTTTTTTTTTTTTTTTGGTATATTTCCCGAAAGTACCCAGTGAAGTTGAAGACATTTAAAGTAAACACAAGTAAAGCACTAATAATTAGCATGGGGAATTTCAATAAGAAGATCGTAATAATCTCCAGCAACAAAGGATATTCCTTTTTGTGCCCCTTTTCATTTGCTCGATCACGGAGATGATTAAGCCGCAATTTCTCTGATTCCAGCAACTAGAATGGAAAGTAGGAAAATGTAAAACGGCAGAGCAAGTGTAGAACTCGCAGTAAAAGGTATTTAACAATAAACGATGGAAACAATTTAGTTATATATAAAAACACATAAATTCTTAATCCATAAAGCAACCAGTTAAGCCACACATTTGTATTACAAGTCACATATATGCCTTAGGATGGGGAGCAAAAGAACTTACTTCATTAACTCTCAGTGCCTGCAATGTCACTGCTTTCTCCTGAATCTCACCCTACAATCAAGCACATTGTCCTTCAGAAATGGTAATACAAAAATCCAAGCATTAAAGTAGATGTGAATATATGCGCGCACTTACCACTGTGAAGCTTTTGATGAGTCCAAATTTAATACATTGGCGTAACCGTTTGCATTCTTCCTGAGAACAAAATAAACACGTTAAAAAAAGAGGAAATCCGGGGTATTTCATTCAACAAGGCTTCAAATTACTACAGCCGACTAGAAATTTAATCATTGCTGAAAAGAAATTGTGAAAATAATCACATGTCATGCTCTATTTATGAAATACATCTAATTTATATTACCAAAGATATTGTGAATAATACTTGCAAAAAATTTTAGTCGATCATTCATGATAAAGTTTACAAACATGTGACCTTTCACAATAATCTGCATGGGGAACTACGGAACAGTTACATGAAAGAGTAGCCAGGCTTGAAGACATTTTCATATCTCAAACCTATATTAAATTAAATATCATTGGCTCTTCTTAAACCCTCAAGTCTTCCTTATGTTCACACTGTCTACCAGCTAGTATGGAAAACTATACGAATGAATCGCAATATGCTTCGGATATAAATCCCATACAATTGTATACACATGCATTTTTGGGTGCATGTTTTCAGTTCAGAAATCCTTTTCAGGAAAACATTAAACATTGATATGATTATTTAACATTAAATGTTTTTATTATTACACGGAGTATTTCCAATAAATAATTAAAAACTGCTATTGAAGTGAGAAAAATTAAGACATGTGATATTACCATTTATTCATATCATTGTCAAGGAAATTATCCTTTTCTAGCAACTTAGAGACTCTTAACAGGTTGGAAATTAGGACAAATAAGGTTTTTTTATAACAAACAAGAAAAATATGTAGTCAAGGCAGTCAGTCAATGCACCTCAGAGAACTCCTGATTTGAAATCCCATCTATTGAGACCACTTCTTTCTTATTTAAATTTGAAATTTCAAGCATGACATCTGTTGCTCTTTCTCCAATTTTATACGGTTCAGTCGCCTTGCTTGTACCTGTTCACAAAAGGCAAAAGCTTCAACATAATTACAATTCTGCACATTGTATGTTTTGCACTTAAAAGGAAAATTTAGGAGCATCATTTTTTTTTGTCTTCCTTCAAACAACTTAAAGCATCTGTTAACATAAATGTATACCTATTACTTGTACAAGCCTATACATATCTTGCTTTTGATCACTACCAGGTATTTTTATCCGCACCATTGAGCCAACAACCTTGTCATGGAATTTGTCAGCCTCGCTGATAAGGCTCTCCATTGAACTACGTTTTAAGTATATCAAGTTAATGTTGTGAGCATCAATCGCTGCATATTCATCTAGATTAGCCTGAGCTCCTTTGTTATCAGCCTTTTTACGTGTTTTGCGTCTCTTATCATCTCCTACTATTGGCTGGTTATCATTGTTTTCATTGGTCTCCACCTGGCTAGCAACGGTATCAATAACTCCAGTAATACATGGAACAGACGACGATTTTTCTTGACTAAGAAAGTGATACTCAAGAAGCTTTAGCATTTCAATGTGGCCCACCCGTTCTTTTCCAAACAAATTACTAAGCCTCACATCACAAATAATTTCACATTTTCTACTAGGATCTCGAAGATTGTTTTTATTTATATAATCCAGGAGAAGAGTCTGGACATCAAACAAAGACATCACTGATGTATCACCGTGTTTCATATGTGTCACAAGCTCCAAGAGCTCATTCGTTGCCCATTTTTCACCCTCTGGCAAATGTCTCCCTTTATCAACACTTGACTTTTCCATACTCAGAGAGTTCACCTTGTTGGAAAACTCCAACTGGTGCTTAGTTTTTCTTCTTTTCGCATGATTTATTTCCGAGTATCCACCAACATTTTCTGAACTAGAACGTTTGTTATAATTAAAATCATAAAGTTTCCCAGAGGATTCCCTCCTTGAAACCATAACAGCAGGTGGTTTCCAAGGATTTTTAGCTTGCGTGAGTTCATCTAAAGTTAAGGATATCTTCCCTTTCAAGTAAATCCAGTACACCTTGAAGAGATACTCCCAGCTACTTGTGTCATCAAAATCCACTTGAACCTGTATCAGTTATATAAAAATGGGAGGGTAAAAAAACGACTATCAGATGGTCAAGAAAAAAGAATCAACTAAAGAAACAACAAAGAATAGGCACTGCATTCAAATTTTGCATGTAGCAAGTTAACATGCAGATGATGGGAACAAAGTAATAACTGTAAGAAGAAAAGTAATAAGAATCCAGGGAAGAGGAAGATTCAACCAATCTCAAAGAGTTCTTGGTCTTAAAGGTTTATGAATTCCTATTTGAAATGTAACCAAGCTATGAAAGTTCAGATCAAAGAACAAACTACTTGAAGAGTAAAATGAATTAGAAAAATAAATCGGCTTACTTTTTCCTGGCCTCCTATCGTAATATTTTCAATCAGCATGATAGTTCTCATACATATTCCGCAAAATCCTTTGTTCCCTCGCACACAAACAAAATCAGCATCCTTAGTGCATCCTTTGCATAAAGAATATGTACATGTATAACACAGATAATGCGAAGCCTTCTGACAGCTGCTACATATATGCCAACCTGAGATCCATGAAACAACAAATTAACATTCAAGCAATCACAGAATCAACGCTTAAGTTAAATTTTTATCTAGAATAAGAAATCAAGTTGAAAAGGTTCCATAAACACTGACAGCGGTCAAAGTGACTTCTGAAGTAAATCAAGAATTCAAGTAAAAACCTCAGGACATCAATCGAACACATATTGCATACATAACAGCAAATAATTGAGCTTGTGCATTAAACAGCATTAAAATAGAAACTATAACAAGCAATGCTCGCATCAAAACTGTCATTACATCAAGATCAAATGAAACACATTGCATAAATAACAACAAATAATTGAACGTGTGCACTATACAGCATTAAAATAAATACTATAACAAGCAATGCTCGCATCAAAACTGTTGTTACATCGAAACACATATTGCATACATAACAACAAATAATTGAACGTGTGAACTATACAGCATTAAAATAAACACTATAAAAAGCAATGCTCACATCAAAGCTATCATTACATCGACATCAATTAAAACACATTGCATACATAAAAGCAAATAATTAAGCTCGTGCATTAAATAACATTAAAATATAAAAAGAAATGCCCGCATCAAAATTATCATTAATTGTTGACATACACACACGCATTAGAAAACTTACACCTAAAAATTGAAAGTTCACAGCAACAAAGATAATCAAAAGTATAGAAGTATTTAGAAGAAAATAGTGAAACAGCACACATAGTCACATACCACAGTTCCATTTTGCTTTCGATTGAAAGAAAGCCTCGTCCCGCTTGATACAGGATGGATGATAAGCTTTAGGACATCCCCTAAATATAAATTGCAAATGCCAACAATTAAATGATCATTAACTAAACAAAATTGAGTTCAATTATGATCAGTTGAAACTAAATTCGCTTTTACATTAACTATTAAAAGCCTCCAATTCGAATTAATCTCCTTTTATTTACTACATTTCTTGGCAATAAAATAGATTATATAAAAAATCCAAACAAACAAGCTAGAAATAGAAAACACTAACTTGCGATCACATAACACAAGACTGCCACCATCGAAGCAAATAAAACAAACGTCCTCTTCCTCGTCTGTCTGTTTCCTCAGCTGAGGCCGAGGCAGAGGATGCGCCGTTGCCGTCGCCGTCTTCGCCTGAACTCTTGGCGGCCGGCCGCGCTTCCTTTTCGCCGTCTCCACAACTTTGACCTCCACATCAACTATACAACTACCAGCTCCTCTCACCGCCACGTCAGCATCTCTAACGACCGCGTCCTCCGGAGGTCCGGCCGGCTGCGAATCGGCCGGTCCTCGGATATCATCGCAATGATCGACGTTCGAGAGCTGGATTTCTCGTAAACCATCGTCAAAATTCTGCTGTGACGGAACCTCCTCTTGAAGACTCGGCTTGTAGAAACTGGACTCCCGTTCCAGCTCCTGAAACAGCTGCTGCTGCTGCTGTTGTTGCTGTTCTCGATGATGATGATGTTGTTGTTCCATGATGAAATCGGAAAATTCCAATTAATCTGACGATTTAAAAAAAAAAAAAAAATCGAGGTTCGTTTAGAGAAACCCAAAAAAAAAAAAAAAAAAATTGGAAAAAAAAAAACCCTAGGTTTTGTTGATTTTGAAAATGAGCTGTGGATGTGGTAGTGGGCAGATGGAAATGGACTGACGCGACATTGTTTTCGTATAAAGTGAAGAGAAATTTCTTATTGTAGCTGTTATTGTGGGCAAGTTAAGAGGAGGAGGACACTTGTTGTTGTGGTGAGAGATTACGCACAAAAATAAATAATTAAATAATTAAATAACAGTCTAAAACCACCGGTAAGTATTTAACTACTTATGGTAAATTGTATATACCGTATAATAATTAAGAAGATTTTGGTCTAGATTTCACATTTTCACCGGCATTTACACTAATTAAGAAGGATCAGGTCTGTATTTACCTGGATTTACACTAATTAATAAGGTTCTTATCTGAATTTCACTTATATTTAAACTAATTAAGAAGGTATGTAAATTCATTTTTCTAATTCAATTGTATTTACTCTAATTAAGAAGATTTTGGTCTGGATTTCTCCTATATTTATATCAATTAAAAAGATAACCAGATTCATTCGGATTTACACTAATTAAGAAGGTTCCAATCTTTATTTCACCCGGATTTATAATTTTATACTAATTAAGAAGGCATTTAGATTTATTCTTAATCTAAATTTTATTACTTTTACTAATTTAATGACACCTAAACATAAAATCAGTCAATTTTTTTTTTTTTACTCAAAGACCATGTACTCATAAAAAAAAAATTGTGGTGATTTTTCCATTTTTACTTGGTAATTTCTAATTAGTTTAGACGAAGAGGAGTTTGAAGAGTCAAACGCGGCTATTGAGAGCGTTTGATTCTTCAATTTGTAATGTCTAGTCGTATTGACAACCACGTGGGTAGTGGGTAGAGTACCATGGAAAGAGAAGAGAAGAGACCATTGAGGAGTGAGTGGGGACCACGCTCCATTGAAATTTATTTATTTATTTTATTTTTTATTCAAATGCTTTAAACATGGTCGAGCTCTCGTACTCGTACGCACCCAAGACAACTTTTTTTTTTTTCTTTCTTTTTTGGATCGGCCCTCAATAAAAAGCTTTTTGTTTTTTGTTTAGGTTTTTGTCTCCTTTCATTAATGGGATGAGATAGAGTACGTATCTTACTGAAATTTTCATGAGTCTACTACCCTTTGGTCCTTTTGCTTTCTTTCTTTTTTCCTATTAGTGGTGTTAATAATGGGTTAGGTTTGGTTTGATAGTTGATTGAGAATAAAGTATTTTAAGCAAAAGAGCATTTTTATTCATTAATTTCGAATCAACCCCTTTTAATTTATTCAAGTCAATTCTCTTTGGCTTTATATATATATATATACACCGTTCCATTCTCATATAGACGTCATTATATAATTTTATGAGGATATTGAATGTGAGACACTAGTTTTTACAAGTGCTTACACACTCGAGTCAAAGCATATAAAACTAGTGGCTCACATTCAATATCCTCATAAAGTTATATTAGGACATCCTCATTTGAAAATTTCTATATATATATAGATAATAGGTTCGTCGGAACTGACGAGATCGATCACTATAAACAAAAAGAGATTTCACCCTAAACTTTACGATTTAATCGTAATTGTGAGACTTGAATCCATATCATGAAAGCTAACTTTTCATTTATTCATAGATTGCAATAAGAAACATATTAAAACTATGTTAGATCAATATAGTGAAATAATAATCAAAATGGTTATGGTATATAAAAATCAATGCCAATATTAGGCATACCAGATTATTAACAAGAGAGAAAAGTACACGTAACAAACCGTATATATAAAAGAAAGTGAAAAAGGAAAACCCCTTACAAAATGAAATCAATAAACTTCCTGCATATTGAGGATGAGATCTTTTCACATATAAGAGGATATTTTATTCCATCAATATAGAAAGAGATGGACCGTAATCAAATATTCGCCATAAAATGAATATCTTATTACTTTTTCATAATTATTGTTCGATTCTATGATATAAATTATAATGCTCTGGATTAGTAATCCAGGGGTTTGTGATGGAGGGGTTGAGACTCGTCGTCTTAAAGTGTAATTATTTATAAATAAAATAAAATAAAAATCGTGTGTATTGAAGTTCTTATTAACCTGACGAAAAAAAAATTTTGAAATAAATTTAAAATAAATAAAAAAACAAAATGGAATAAAATTTTTAATTATTATTTTACCAATTATCCTTGTCAAGTATGGTAGACCCTAGACGGTGAAAAGTTAATAAAAAGGACACTTTATTGATAAGAATTTATTAAAGTCAATTATTGCTTCAGTATAATGTATCCAACCTATAACCTGACATGTTGTCTATCAATAATATATCACTGAAAAAAAATAAAATGAAAATTAAATGGTATTGACTATATGTTTACAGTCGTGGAACATGTTGGACCTCAGTTACTTTTTTTCGAATATTTACATGAATGTGTTAAATCATGTGTTCCGATTCAATGTATAAAAAAAAAGAAAAAAAAAGAAAGCGGAAAGTAGAAAGAAATGTCAAAAATAAGCACAGTCCTGGTCCTTCACGAGTCACCAAAGCAATTATGCCAACTAAGGAACAAGATAAATATACACGTATTGGGCAACTACTAAGATATTTTGTTATAAATAAATAATAAAAAATCAAATACCAATGCAGTTAGGGTTCCATCGCTATCACAATCCGGAATACAACTCCGCTATTCAAAACCTTATCATAAAAGCTAAAAATAACATTAGATTTTTAACTCAAAACAACATTGTTCTAAAGTCATAGATTTTAATAGTTTCATGATTTTTATTTTTATTTTTCAAACTTGAACCCGATTTAGGTTTGAATTTAACACTCAAACCCATCTACGGATTTGATTAGTAAAACCCAACAATCCCCACAGTTTCGGTTTTGGGTGGATGATTACATATTTGGGTAAAATTGTCATTACCTACATAATTGGAATATTTATGCCCTTGAGTATGTAATAGATTTAGGAGAGCTTATCTTCACAGTCCACAAATTATCTATTCACATTCCAATTTAATTCCCTGTCCTAATTAATCTCTCTCCATTTTTCAAAAAAAATAATATATATATTTTCATATTTTCTCGATCAATCTCTGATTAATAGTTAAAAGAAGAAAAAAAAACTTATGAATATTTTAGTTTTTAACTAACAGTAATATATATATATATATATTAAAAAGTCATTTTTTTTTTTTAAAGATATATGAAAGCTTGAATTATTTCAACTAGATTCGATTAAGCTCATAATTTCTAAGACTAGTGAAAGAATTAAAGTTCTCTAGACAATCACATACCTACAAGAGTAACAAAAAACATTTTCATATTTCGATCTAAAAAAAACAAGGTACTTATTTTTTTAGTTTTTTTTTTTTTTAAATATATATATACACGTATGTTTCATAAAAATCAAGCTTATTAGTAAGTTTTTCTTTTTTTAATAATTTAATTCAAAAAAGATAAAAAAGGATAATCTTATAACAAAATGAAGTGTCTTTAGAATTTTTTAAAATTTAAATTTAGAGAGTGGAGTGTTTTTAGAAAAGAAGTATATATAAAATAAAAAAATAATAAAAAATAATAATAAAAAAACAAAATTGGATTGTTAAAAGAAGCTCTCTAAATTTAATCTCATGAGATATAAATTCCTGACGTATAGGCACAGAGGTGAACCAATTGTCAATATCTTAAACTAAGATTTGGATCATCAATTGTACCGATTTTTTTCATGATAAAAATATTTGAAGATAATAATTTACATTTAAAATAATAAGTGAAATAAATAAATTTCAGCTATTGATTACACATTTCTTCATGACATCAGATCTATATATGTTAGGACAAAAATGAGCTCAACAGGGATCTAAATTTCTTAAACTAATATTAAATTTTATCCAACATGTGTGTAATGGTTGGTCTCATTTGTGGGTGATGTAAACATGTACCACGAGGGGCATATTAATAATTTAAATCTTAATAAATAAATAATATTTATTTTTTCAATGTATCTATATATTTTTTTATATGTTTTAACACAATAAATATATATTTAATTTTTTTTCTTTTCTAATTCTCAACGTGTGTATTTTATTTTTTAAGTATAAATATTACAATTGGACCATCCTGCTAGTAGAAATTTTCAAGTCTTACATATGGACCACTAGATTTAAATGTTTTGACTTAAGTGTGTATGTACTTATCAGTGCTTCTCTATAATCAATGGTACACATGCAACACACTAATAAACTTATATCAGTGCGCACTAACTATAATAGGACTGATCCTGCCAATATCGGACAATACATATACTGATATAATCCGAATAACTGTTCTCACCCCACACTTGCTTGTAAAATACGTATGGTGAGACTCAAACCTCCAACCATAATTGTGGAAATGACGTGTAGTACCGTATCTACTAAAAGATGATATGCTTCTCAACGTGCGTTCTAAGGCTACATATTAACATTTTCCTTCTTCGTTCATATACCATTAAAGTTAGAGATGGCATGACACACGTTGTTTCCAATCACATTAAAAAAAAAAAACATTAAATGATCATAACAAAAAATGGGTGGCTTGGACGGTGATATTGTGATAATGAATTAAGGATGGTGTAAGACTTTGAGTTAATGGTCCTCGGAATTTAATGCAATCGATGATCGGCATATGCTGGGCCATGTCTTGGTTTGCTAACAAGAAGATTTGTGGGCTTTAAATAAGGGGCTTTTTTTTTTTTACTATAAAATTTATTACCTCTTATATCTTAAATTAAAATAAAACAGTTTATTTGTTTTTCCTACTTATATCTTATTTTAAGATATATATGTATTTTAGAAAAAATAATTTTTTTTTTTACTTTTATCTTATTCAAAAAGTGATACAGTTTTTTAGTAAATTTCAAAAAATATCCTATAACAATTCATACATTTATAATTTTATCCGCACATAATAAAATCATAAAAATTCTCAATTTTGAAGAAATTCTAAAACAACCTAATCAATTTTATATTTGTAATAAGTCATTCAAAATAATAATAATAAAAAAACAAATATATCATAATATATTAATTTAGAAAACTTATTCTTATATCTAATAAATTAAGGTATTACAAGATTTTAGATAAAAAAACAAACAGCTCCTAACTCTCGACACATCACTATAACTAGTTGGAGCACAACTAATGGGTGCATGTACAATAACTTGGATTTTGAGAGGGAGAGACACTCGAACCCATATCTTTTTAGTGTAGGTGCGAGAGGTATACCACCATGACCATTTATTATGTGAGGGCTTTGGCAGAGAGCCCTGCAATTTTTGTCTAAAAGGGTCATTAAGCTAAAATAAAAGATTTATAGGTATACCACTTTGGGCACTTCTTTTATCAGAAATGTGTTAAATATCAACAACCTTTTGATATTATTTTTAAAGTGATAAGTAGATATGAATGCATAAAGTAGGAATATAAAGTTTCACAAGTTTGTAAGTACAAACACCCTACCTACTTCAATTTTGTGAGTACCCAAACGGGTAATTACATCTTTTACATGAAACAATGCAGTTTGACCTTTATTATGAAATGAAAAAAAAAAAAAAAAAAAAAAAAAATTCTCATAAGTAAAAGGCTAAAACTAGAAATGCGTTAATATCAAAACTTTTCATTATTCTTTTTAAAATGAAAAGTAGGCATTTACATTAGAATAGAAATACAAGTCTCAACTCTTATTTCAACTGTGAGAATATACCTACCTATCTAGATCGGGTATTTTTTTTTTTTTTCTTGAAGCTTTTGACATTTATAGGACTCGAGCCGCTAATTTAGGAATAATTTAACCAAGCCTTAAACTAGTCCATTTATCAGCTAAGCTACACTCCTCGAGACAATCTACACTGTCAGCTAAGCTACACTCCGCAAGACAATCTACTCTATCTTACTTATTATTGTCTTTACAAGTTGTTAAATATGAAATAATTTTGGAAATTGCTTGGGTACTGACAAGCCATACTGACCACACCAAACCACCCAATGAGGTGTTGCCACGTGGCAAAACTCTTTTACTTTTTCCATTTTTCTTCTTGCTTTGGGTTACGTAGCAAACAATGAGTGGTGTGGTTAGCACATTAGGTACAACATTGTCCAATAATTTTTATAATAGTTTTTTGGGATGATAGATTACTTTTATCTTTCCTTGGAAGATAGAAAAAAAGTTATTGGAGCAAACAAAAATACAGAGAAGACGATAATTTATATTGACTAATTTCAACAAAAATAAAAATCCTTGCTTTCAAAAAAAAAAAAAAAAAAAAAAACAAAAATAAAAATAAAATTGTATACAACATTTTAATACTATATCTAACATATAATTTAAAATCTCATATCTCATGTTATTATAAGAATCTAGGTTGTTTTACCTAAAAATATAAGTTACTGTATAGTAATTTATATATTTTTTATAAAATGAGTTTAATTCAATGGTAAATCCTTCGCATCTATTTTATCGTTGTGGTTATAAGTCATACCCCTTATTCAATTTCGTAATAGGGTAATAATTATAATAAAAAAAAAATTAGTAATTGTAGAAAAATAATTAAACAAAATCAATTTTTTTTTTTTTTTTGTCTGAAAATAAAATCATCAAATTTTCAACTGTTACAGTGGTACGAATATTCGTTTAAATTTAGAAAGCAAAGGAATCCTTGTAAGCAGAGTTAGGAGGGGTCCGATTATCCATGTGATGACGTGTCGTGAGACAATAAACAATCAAACGGTGCCGTGTAAAGGAGGGTTTGGATTGTGTATATATGCATTCAAGTAAAAACCAGTTAGTTGCTTTCGCGAAACAAACGGAGATTTTCCAAAAAACCGAAGGAAAAAGAAAAAAGAAAAAAAAGAAGAAATCGATAAAAATCGTGACCCGAATACCCGAATGTCGCATCAGAAACCCAGAAAACGGTGCGAGGGCACAGCCATGGGTGCCATTGTTCTCGATCTCCGACCCGGTATCGGTATCGGATCCTTCTCTCTCGGTAATAACTAATTAATTTTTCAATTTCTTTTTTATTGTCGATTCGATTCGATTCTCGATCGTCTGAAATTGATTGAATTCGACTTCGGATTTTGCTATTTCGTTTGTATATGTATTGTGTTTGTGTTGATTGTTGTTGTTGTTGTTGTGAATTTTGTTCCAGGGATGCCGATATGCGAGGCTTTTGCACAAATTGAACAGCAGCCTAACATTTACGATGTTGTTCATGTGAAGTACTTTGACGAGGTTTGACTAAGAAAAACAAATTCTAGTTAAAACATTTTTGCTCTCTTTTTGATTGAGACTGTATTTGAATTGATTATGATTTTTGGTAGAACTGTGACGCAGTTAAAAATTGTTGCATTCACTAATATTATTGCCTGTTTTATGTAGGAGCCACTTAAGCTCGATATTGTTATCAGCTTTCCGGATCATGGTTTCCACCTTCGTTTCGATCCTTGGTCTCAGGTATTTTTTTTGTGTGTAGATTGTCTGTTATTCATTTCCTTATTTTTGTATGTCTTGCTTGTCATTTATTGTTATTCAGTCATTACCTGTGTGTGCTCATATCTGTAAAATGTAACATCTGTGATCTAACTTGGAGTTTGTATCAGAGATTACGCCTTATTGAAATTTTTGATGTCAAACGGCTTCAAATGCGCTACGCGACTTCTTTGATTGGGTGGGTTATCATAGAATTTATGTTTTATACCTTAATACTTCAACATTTATTATTGAGTATTGACCTTTATGCCCAATTCAGGGGACCATCGACTCTAGCTACTTTTGTAGCTGTATATGCACTTTTCGGGCCAACATTTCCCGGAATTTATGATAAAGATCGAGGTGTTTATATGCTATTCTACCCGGTATATCTTTTATGCGTAATTAGTGCTTTATTATATTCTTGCAAATACGTTTTCTCTGCTTGCATTTGTATGATGTATATGTTTTACAGGGTCTTTCCTTTGCTTTTCCAATTCCCAGCCAGTATACAGATTGCTGCCATGATAGAGAAGGTACTAATATACTATTTTCTATCTCATAAACTACTTTTACCTGGTCTTCAACTTCCAATTAATTAACATCATCCCTATTCTCTTGAAAGCGGAATTGCCATTAGAGTTTCCTGATGGCACTACACCAGTTACATGTCGGGTCTCCATATATGATGGTTCTACAGACAAAAAAGTTGGTGTTGGATCGTTAATGGCCAAGGCTGTTGCTCCTCCTTTACCTCCTGGAAGCCTGTACATGGAAGAGGTGCATGTTAAGGTTTGAATTCTTTCCTAATAAGCCTGACATTATTTCTGATTCATTGTTTTGACATAGTAGTCCTGCTTAGCTTTCATCTTAAGACATCCAGACTAAGAAAATGTTTAGTTGCCCTCATTTACTACAATTCCCGGATATAACAGAACTCTGTTTTTGCATTTTCAGCTTGGGGATGAATTGTTTTTTACTGTTGGGGGTCAGCATATTCCTTTTGGTTCATCACCACAGGTAAATCTGATCTTTCCTTAAGGTTATGCTATAGGCTGCAACTTTTTGGATTTTTTTTTTGTTTGTTATTATGTAGCTTTGCCTTGTTGGTGTATGCCTTGTCTATACTTTTGCTAAACTCCCTTTCTGTCTCCCCCCTACCACATCCAAAATAAAAGAGAGGAGTTTACTTTTACTCGGGGACTAGTATTGTTGATTTATTTTTAAAACTTGCATTTGAGGAGTTGGCAAAGTTTGAGATAAATCATCTTATGCGTTGCACTAACCAGGTAGAATGGTGTTGAATACCTCGTTCCTCAAGTAACAAAATGAATGCATTTGATTTTGTCGAAGAAACTGGTGTTTAAACTTTTCCCAGGTCATTGTGTCTCTCCGGGAAGTTTAAATGGTGAAATTTTCAGGATTTTAGAACCTCTTGCTGCATAAATGCATTAGCATTTGAGTGCTAGTTGGGACTTGTAATTAGTTGTGAATGTATTTTGGAGTATTTTTTTTTTTTTTTGACAAACTCTTTACTTAAAAATGCTTTATGAATGAGCATAATTGAAAACAGCTGTGCAGGTGAAAAGGAACAATAAACATTTTGGAGCAAATGTTATTTTTTATTTTCTGAGTTGTTGTTTGGCAGAACTTGTGATTTAGCCATTAATGTTAGTTTAGAGGATTTTACTCCATATATATTTTTTTTATGTTAGTTTGACTTTTATATTATTGAAGTGGTGTATATATTAGTGATTAGTGAATACTTGTGTGTCAATCCACGTGACAAGCCCAAAAGTCTGGCCTTACATGTAAAGGATGTTTTAGAGCTTAAATAGTAAATACTAATGTTTGGCCATTTCCAAACAGTTTAAGCTTTTGAGTTTAGTAGTTACTAAAACTTCTACTCATTTGTTATCCTTCAGCATGTTTGTGCTCAAATAATTGATGATGTTAATACTATGTTGTTACATACCTGCCTATATGCTCATAGCTTCCCTTTTGATGCAGGATGTGTGGACTGAACTAGGTCGCCCCTGCGGAATTCACCAAAAGCAGGTACTCTTGAGTCGCTTAAGCACATGCCAGACTCTTTTAAGCTGGTTAGACATGTTAATGTTGACTTTTTTAGCTTTATAGGTAGATCAAATGGTTATTCACTCTGCGTCAGACCCTCGACCACGGACGACCGTATGTGGTGATTATTTCTACAATTACTTTACTCGTGGTTTGGACATCTTATTCGATGGCCAGGTATCTCTCCTGCTTGTCTGTGTTTTGTTGTTGCAAATGGTTTAATTTCCGGTGTTGATGATCTGCATAATTATCTTGGCTCTAAGAAGTCTTTTTTTTTTTTTTTTTTTTTTCTCTGGTTTTGCAGACTCATAAAATCAAGAAATTTGTTCTGCATACAAACTATCCTGGTCATGCAGATTTCAATTCATACATAAAATGCAATTTCGTTATCTCCGGTTCAGACTGTAAGTTCTTTTCTGTTTAAAAGGTTCGACAGGAGTTGTCAGCAGAGAAATCATGAACTATATCCTCTTTTCTCATCTGCAGTTGAAGGTTCTTATACAGAAGCACATAGCGATAAGAACAGGATCACACCAAGCACAAAATGGGAACAAGTGAAGGTAAACTTTCAAACCCGGTTTGTTTTGTGATATTAATTGGAAAAGTTTATACTTTTGAGCAGAGAAAGTAGATGAAGAGAAGCATGGGTATCGTTATACCGTTAAAAGGGCTCATTATAATTTATCAGTAGTTCAGTACCATATAGTTTTAAAGAAAAAGTTTATGAATTTCTGTTTATAGTTCCACCTTTTACGATGAAAGTAAATCATGAAGGTGCAATAAACTGCTTAATTTAAGCACTTTGATCATAGATTTTAGGTGTCTATTTTTCTTTCCATCTTCAATTGCCATTGGCAATATGTTTTCCATATTGGGTTTTTTTATTCCTCCTCCATCCTTCCTTTTATGTCGAGAGATGTATCATTGAAGAAATTTTTATAAAATACAGTGTTGTGTCCTTTGTGTTTATATGTGTGTGCACACATGCACCTTCACACACACTATCATGTTACTGTTGGTTTGCTTGCTTGGGGGCTCTCACTGTATGTTGGTTCCTAGTGAGTATCTAATTGGACAATGGTTATAACAAAGAGTAATACTGAACTGCAGGAGATGCTTGGGGACTGTGGCCGAGCAGCTATCCAAACACAAGGATCAGCTAGCAACCCTTTTGGATCTACTTTTGTTTATGGCTATCAAAGTATTGCATTCGAGGTGAGCAATTGATATGGTCTGATTACCTAGAATTTTGATTCTTCTGCTAACTCTTCCTGGATGCAACAGTCATTTGCTGATTTCCAGTTTATGGCATGTTTTGGAGTACTGCTTACGAATCTCTCTGTCGGTATGAACAGGTGATGAAAAATGGCTATATTGCGACCATAACCCTATTTCAGTCTTGATTGTTATTATTTTCTCTGGTATGTTGCTCTGGTAAACCCCATTTATTTAGCAGTGCCATATGTTTTCTAGTTCTCAGTCATTCTATATTTTATTATTCTTCAAGTGACTGATGTGCAATAGTGTGCCTCAACAAGGCTCCCTTAGGCTAAATAAGTCCGAGCTTCTTATGAAATTTTGAGTAGTACGATCTTCCTCGGCTTGATAAATTCCAAAGCCATTCCTATTTTCAAGTTACTACCTTTTTGTGTCCTAGTAACTATTAGAATTGAGCACCGGTACAAATGCTGCTGATCATCGTAGTTGATTTTCTTTCTGCATTTGTTTGATTCTTTTTCTGAATTGCCTCAGCTGGATGGTCCTGCTTTGCAAGGAGCAGTTGCATATGTACAGTTATGTGAAAGTCCACAAATAGTGCTCGTAGCATCATATAAAGGAGAAGGCAGCGATAAGTGTACAGCTATGTATTGATTTTGTACAGTTATTCATAATTTAGTCCACAAATGCGCTCTTTCATCGTTCTTTAACTATACTTTTTCCAAACTATATATGCCAAGATGTGGATGTATTTGAACTCATAAATGATGGTTTTTCATATTTGTCCCCCCCTCCCGTCTACGTCTACCTGAATTGGCTCTCTCCTTTTGCAAGACTACACATAATTTATTGAATCGGAAATTTATTGTTATTTACCATGGATCAAATCTAAATATGCAAGTTGTAATGTGCAAATGGGGTGCTTAGGCATTGAAGAAAAATTCATATTAAATTTGGACAGTTGGAGTGGTGTATCTGCAAGAATTTTTATGTCTAACTTATATGAAGAATCATAAATTCAGTAAGAAATGACCATCAACTTCTAAGAAAGATGAATCCCAAAATCTGTCGATGAACAACTTATCTGGGTGCTAAACCGACTGATTGAATAGTTGAGTGTTTAGTGATTTACAAATTGCAATTAGCCTGTGATTCTCCCACCAATGGCCCCCTCTGTGATTCTAGTTCCTTGTTGGTGTTCAGACAGATAGATATTCTAGTTTGTTGCAATGGTTTAGAGTTTAGACACTCGCAGATCTAGGCGGTATGCTCCCTGGCCGGGTTGAAATAATTTACACTTGACTGCCTAGAGTTTCAATGCTACACTTGAGTACAATCAATAAATCCTTGCTTTCTAGGGCTTTTGCTTGTAATATAACACATCTACATCATGAGGTTGTGAGTTCGAGTCATGTCTCCTCCCTAAACCCTGAATTATTGTAATATTTCATAAAAAAGTCCCTTGGTGCAACTTTCAGTGTTGAGGTCAACTAAGCTGAAGCTCAATAAACAACGTACTTAGTGGCTAAGCAGAATGTTAAATCTAATCATCATCTTAACAGTAAATTAAAGAGCTATAGATAAGCTGATAATTCAATTGCTTTGAAGTTTGAATTCCCAGGTTGCTTGTGCAGCCAAACATATTGCTACTAAACTATGCTTTCATTGTCAAACTTGCAACCTCAGGCTATACGTAATGCAATCAAAATGGTCCATGTGTCCTGCACAAATTAATCAATTTCACATTCTCATTACTCATTGCTTTATTTCCTTTTTTTAGTATAATTTCATCAGGAAAGAAGACTAGTTGCTATATGAAAGACTAGATTCTAGAATGGAAATAAACAAGGACCCTTGAACAATAGTAAATGAAAAGTACTAGTAGTTGTCGTTTTGGGAAGGATGTTAATTAAAATGAGTCAGTATTGGACCATTGGTTATCTGGTGAAATGCTTGTCGTGAGTCCCAAGTTGGAACTCATAGTGCAATCTTGCAAGAGAGAGAGACAGATACCATATGCATCATTGGGTGTATGGATATGTAGCATTGTAAAAAAATTGTATTTAGTTTTGGATATATTGTTTTTAATTTAATTTTATCTTTAAATAAAAATATAATTTCAAGAGGATAATGTAAATTAATTAAAAATAAATTAAGATTCAACCCATTAATTTTTTACAACACATTGATATATTCAACCTACAATAAAAATGCCCTTAAAAGTCTCTAGTGTTTTTTTTTTTTTTTTTTTTTTTTTGTCGGTATCATACAACTACAACAAACAAGGGAAAATAACACTTAGGCAAACATTTTGCCACATAAGATCCTCCAAAGAGGACAAGGCCAAGGAGGCAAGGTAATGGGCCACACTATTCCCATTTCTGGATATGGAAAAGTCTCTAGTTGATAGTAGGTAGAAACACGACTACAGAAGGGACATTTTATTCATAGAAAATGATATTATTTTACTTTTCTCCCAATTAAATTGATATCCTCTTTGGTTCACGTAATTACATTGTATATTAATTTAAACTTTTGACTGTTTTGTACAACATTGTATTCAAAAAATTTAATCGGTTCAATAAGTTTTTGCTTTGACCTCACGACATGACAAAAGCTAAAATTGGTGGGCTGATGGGTGTGCTATCTTATGGCTATTAGGGCATGTGTTTATGCAACATTGTATTCACACAGTGTAGATTCTTATGAGTGGAGACCTTACAATTTCCAGGCCAAACAAAATAATGGAGTACTTATACATAAGCTTTTGATAGTTAAATTCTGATTCATATTTTCTGCTGGACATGTTTAATATTAATTAAATATGTAAATTAGGTCGAGCCGGCCTAGACACGATCCGATAAAGTATAATTCTGTACAAACAAGTCACGGCACAGCATGGCACGACATTTGAACTCGATCAAATTTTCTAACAAATTTAGTGCAGATGTTTCAAATAAAAAATGGAGAAATAATGATAAGTACGAATAATTATGAACTTCAACAAGTATAGTATTTGTAGTCATTCATCAATTTCCCTTGAAATAAAAGTAAAACTATATGAAATGACGAGCAAGTAAAACAAATCATTCTATTATAAATTATTTATCAAACTTAAAAAAAAAAAAACACCATATTACTAATTCAAACTCGTCTTGTTTAGATATATACCGGTTAGAGATAAGTTAAAATAACATTTAATTCAAACTCTCTCTCTCTCTCTCTCTTCGTGGGTATTCAATATTTTCCACATTTGATCTTAGTTCAAAACTCTTTATTATCTGTTGTGATATATCTTTATTTTTGGCTGGAGATAGCTAGAAGTCTTTTTTATGTTTCTTTTACTTCACGGCTTCTCCATCACTTTCTTCTTCAATTCTCATCTGGGTTTGTTTTGTTTCACACTGTTTATATATAATTTGCTTTCCTTTTGTCTTTTGATATCTTAGATTATATCCCCTTTTTCTCTTATGGTTTAAAGATCACTTTTTCTTTTTCTTTCGACTTTTTCTTTGAAGAAGTTTGAGAATTAAAGAGGGTTGATATATATGTTCAGTATCAAAAACACATTGCGTCAGTATCAAACTACCATGTGTATATATATATATATGTTCAAGATCTTTGTCAAAGTTCATTATCTCTCTCGTTTGTTTTCTCAAAGCTCATTTACTCTCATCGTCATGGGAAAAGTACACACCTTCAACCAAGCACTCTCTAGTCGAATTCATGAACTCAAACCTTAAACTAAACACTCTCTAGTCGAATTCAAGAACTCACACCTTCAACCAAGCATTCTCTAGTCGAATTCATGAACTCTACCCTCAATTTGATCCATTAAAATCTAGGAGAAAGAATATCATTCAACCATTAATATTCAATTTAATTATATTGTCAAAACCATTTTTATTTGTCAAATTGGTTATAAAGCTAAATATATGATTTTAGAAACACACATATACATGAGCATGAAAACGCATGCAATTGCCCCGTACGCCCACTTACAACTTTTTAAACAAGACCGTGACAGAAAGTAAGGATTGTCATATAAAAACAGACTGTATTTGGTTGTTGGGTTTCTAATTTCTATGCAAGTTAGAAAAATCAAATGTGAATTATTAAAGTGTATGTTACTTCATTTTCAAATTATGAGTGCTCTATCTTTAAATAAATCAGAAATTTTTATTTTTTTAATTTTTTTACCAACATACCGTGTGGCCTTCACCTAATAATAATACTCCACCTAACAAAATTAACTCGTTTGGTTTGATTGATCAGTGGAAAAGTTTGGTTTCCTCTCCTTAAATGCTGTTTTTGCTAGATTGTTTTCTTAGGAGTACTCCGAGTTTGAATAAAATACTTATCAATGGAATTTTCTCTATAACTTCTTTATCATGATTTTTTATTTATCGTAATTCATTATCTCTACTTCGGTTGATAAACGGTATAGACTCCACCACTTGATAGGTAGTAAAAAGATATACCTATCAGGATCCTGTATACCAAATATCGTTCAGAGAGCAGAAGCAAGAAATCAGCACGCCTTTGGAGAAAAAGAAGCTGCTACCACCCACTTACTTTTGTTGACTAAGGGAAGCGATGACATATAAAATATATATATATATATATATGGTGTTGTGACTGAAACTGTGCATGCACCTAGAGAAATTAAAAAAAGTTACTATTTTTCAAACTCTATGCCACTATTCAATAATTGTGTGAGTTTTTTCTCATATCACTTACCACTTTACGTTATAATTATTGTCCAGAACAGGACACTCTGTTTTGGTCTCCTAGTTGCATTAAAGAGTTATTTACAAGACCATAAAACACCAAACAAAGATTTTTATAAAATGTATTAACAGATTTTGAAAATTCTTGGTTTCATCAATTAAAATATTAATACTCACAGACTTATTTTTGCATTGAGGTTGTTAGTAATAGTTAAATTCAAAAACTTAAACTATCAAGTAAAGTGTGGATTTGTGGATTGAAAACTTGAAACGTGGATTTATAAAGTGTAGAAAATATTAAAAAGAGAAGTGGCAGTGTGGCACAAATAATAAGACCAATAATAAAAATAAATCCTTCAAAAATAATAATAATAATAATAATAATAATAATAATAAAAAGAAAATAATAAATGAAAATAAAAAGTCACACGTGACCATGTGGGGTGTAGTCCAATGATAATGCTGAGTTGTTTGAGATTTTAAAAAGAGAGATGTCGAAATCATTCTCTCAATCCACCCTCTCTTCATATGATGATATGTGTACACATTTTACTTTTTTAACATTAAATTTAAAGCCATATAAATACGAGAGCTTCTTTTGACAATCCAATTTTTTTCTTTTTACACTTATTTTCTAAAAACACTCTATTCTCTAAATTTAAATTTTAAAAAATTCTGAAAACACTTCATTTTGTTACAAGATTATCTTTTTTATCTTTTTGAATTAAATTATTAAGAAAAGAAATTATCTCTCCTAAATCATTAGATTAATTATTACCTATTAAATACTCTCTCTTAAATATTTAATTACCATATTAAACTCTCTCTCCTCCAATAAATATTTTTAATTTTCTATCTTCATTCTTTCTCAAGTATCTTGTTTTTTTTTTTTTTAATCGAAATACAAAAAAAAAAAAAAAAATTGTTACTCTTGTAGGTATGTGATTGTCTATAGAACTTTAATTGTTTTATTAGTCTTAGAAATTATGAGTTTAATCGAATCTGGTTGAAACAATTCAAGCTTTCATATATCTTTTTTTTTAAAAATTTTTTTTTTTTGACTTTTTAATATATATATATATATTACTGTTAGTAAAAAAAAAAACTAAAATATTCATAAGTTTTTTTTTTCTTTAACTATTAATTAGAGATTGATAGAGAAAATATGGAAATATGATATATATATATATAAATATATATAATTAAAAAAAATAGAGAGAGATTAATCAGGATAGAGTATTTAATATAGAAATAACAAATTTAAGGAAGAGAATTTAATACGTAATATTTAATGTAATGACTTAGGGGAGAGAATTTTTTTTATTTTTATTTTTACAAATTAATTAGTTTGGAGTGTCTTTAATTTTTTTTTTCTTGTTTAGTAATTTTAGTTTAGGTTAAAATTGTCATAAATAAAAAAAATCAATTTGGAGTGTGAATAGATAATTTGTGGATTGTAAGGAGAATCTCTCTATAAATACACTGTTTTTTTTAATGTTATTTAACATTCAAACCAACTAACATTTCCCTAAATTACCCTTTTTCTTCTTCAATAAATAAAACCTAGAATTAAATGTTAAAAAAAAAAAAAACTAGAATTAATAACTTTAACATTATATAAATATTGTAATATTTAATATATATATATAAATAAATGTATATATAGTATGCAATTAAACTGTGTATTGTATTAATTAAACTGTATATTATAATTGCATATTAATTAGTCTTCTCATCGTTTCAATTTTATTTTATTATATTAAATATTAATTAAATTGTTTATTTTATATGTAGGATAAAATAGTTGTTTTAGAATGGCTTTAAAAATAAAAAATAAAAAATAAAATCTCTTTTTAACCTCTTTTTATGGTTTTGAATGTATTGTTAATTTATATATATATTAATTTTAAACATATTAATTCTGATTTTATATATTATAGAAGAAAAAGGGCAATTTGGGAACATAGATTTGAATTGTAAGTAACATTAAAAAAGAAAACAATGCATTTATATGGTTCTAAATTTTATGTCAGAAAAGTAGAATGTGTACACATGTCATTATATGAAGAGAGAGTGGGCTGAGAGAGTGAATTAAGAGAATGATTCTAGCATCCCTCTTTTAAAAAATAACAATATTTGGACCCCTTTTTTTCAACACTAAAAACACACAATATAAAAAAAGGCCCCATTTTTAGCAAAAAAATTTTGGGCCCTAGGCGGGTGCCCCTGCTGCCTCGCCTTTGGGCCGACTCTAGCCGTGCCTATGTCGACTAAACCTAATTTACATATTTTATTAATATTATACATGTTTAGCAGAAAATTTGAATCAGAATACCAAAAACTCAAAATTTTAAAAAATAATAATAATAAATACAAAAATTCAATCAACATTTTTGCATTTTACAAATAAGAATAACTTTGAAATAAATTATTTTAACTATTAATTAAATATTTTTTACATTACACATTCAAAACCTTATATTAAATTTTCGACTAAGACCCCGAATACTCTTGAGCTGCCTCTAATCGTCGGAGCTGGCTTGTAAGTCACGAGAGGCTTGTTTTAAAGCTTCAAGGACATTGAGTACTCGTGGCTCTTCCTTGATTGATGGGTCTTCAATAGATGTGACAAATGCTTTGTCTAAGAGAGAGAGCTCTAAAGATAAGTGATTTGATTCATTTTTGGTTCAAAGAGTTTTGAGATGAGAGAGAGAGATGATAGCCTTTTGGTTTCGGCTTTTTGGGTTCTCCGGATCGACTTTCAAACGCAGTTTGTTTTGCGATATTAATTGGAAAAGTTTATACTTTTGAGCAGATAAAATAGATGAAGAGTAGTGTGGGTAGTACCATTATACCGTTAAAAGGGCTTATTATAATTTGTCATTCTATCAGTGCCATATAGTTTTAAAGAAAAAGTTTATGAATTTCTTGTTATAGTCCCACCTTTTACAATGAAAGGAAAGAAAGCTTTAATGATACAATATATTATTTTTTACTTTTTCTTTTTTTTCTCTTTGGGTATGTTTTCCATGGTTTTCCACCTTGAATATGTTGTTTAAAGATGCTAAATTACAATTATGAAGGTGCGATAAACTGCTTAATTTAAACATTTTGATCATTGATTTTAGGTGTCTATTTTTCTTTCCATTGGCATTATGTTTTCCATATTGTTTTTTTAACATGTTGTTAAAAGGGCAGAGATAATTGTATAGCTATGTATTGATTTGTACAGTTATTCATAATTTAGTCCACAAATACACGCTCTTTCATCATTCTATAACTTTATTGTATCAGGGGCCTAGGGCTAATATATCTATTTTATTTTTATTGGGTCTAGTTTTATAAAAATAACTAGCTTTTGGGTCATTTTAAGCTAAAATCTAATAACAGTTTTTACTATTTTTTCATCAGCCCAAGGCGGGTGCACCTCTTGCACCAGCCCAGGGCTGGCTCTTATGACTATATACTAGCGGTGTTTTCCTCCACCAATTAACATCCTAATATGGTTAAATGGTAGTGTAGAGCATTCGTGTTGACTATCGTGAATTCGTGAGGAGATATTAGAAAGAAATTTATTGGAAGGGCCATATGTAAAGGCTCATTAATCCTTATAAATTACAAGTTCAAACAATACATCTGGAATTCAGGATTCTGATCTTCACCTGAATACAAGGATATATAGTTAGGTGTCTCATAGAAGGATCACCTACGACATAGTATTTCTTTTATTTAACACACACATACTTTTTCCAAACTAATATACATGTCAAGATGTGGATGGATTTGAACTCATGATAAATAAGATTTTATGTCTTTGGAACCCAGCATCCATGTAACCCGTATGGTATACTATGAGGAAACCTGGCTCTTGCAATTTCTTCGAATGTCGACCCGTCTAGCATCACTGCATATGCACCCCCATTTTCTTCACTGATTATGGAGATCACCACCCCTGCAATCCCAAGTATATGACAATTAGTTAAATAAAGAAAATAGTACCCAAAACTTTAAGAAGTTTGTCATAAAGTTTGTTCGATAGCTGCTATTTAATTAACTCACCGTCATCTTCCTCTGTAGCTCCAGGGCGAGCCACGAAGAAAGGTTCAGAGGGCACAGCACCCTCGTCGTACCAAATCTTTGCCTTTTTGTTAACCAAATCAAGCTGCAACCAATCGGTATGACAACAATCATGAACACATTAATTAATTACAAGGACTCCAAAGACTATGAAGAGTACACTTAGTTACAAGTCTATCACCTTAGTGAGGGCATTTGGGAAGTTACATGGGCGTAGAGCTCCACAAGCATATACATATCTGTACTTCTTCCCCAAATATGAAGGGTTGATGCTACACATGTCCATGCCTCTACCATGCTCATCTGGGTCCAATGCTGACTCCAACTTCCCATATGGACTCCCATCCATCGGTATCGTGAACCTTCCAACCCTGTTGATCATTTCCTACCATTGATTGATTAATTGGACGTTTGGATTATAGATAAATAGATATGATCATATATGTACCTAGCATCTGGTAGGACATCATGACCGTTGAATGATCTAAGGTTCTCCAGCTTAAGCTTATCAAGAATAGTGGTGTCCGCTTCGTGTTCACAACAATCAACAATGATCGCTGTCAATCTACCTTCATCATCTATCTCTTCATATGCGTTTATGAAATGGAATGTCACGAATAATGGCACTTCCACGCTCGCCATCTTCAATGAAAATTCAACCACCAAAACCGTATTAACCGATAAAAAATAAAATGTTGGACGAAACGAAAATCTTGTTTTTAGAAATAAGTTAAACCTTAGGGAGTATTTTGAAAATCTCCCAAAAAATAAAAATATATAGTGATCTTACAATTCTACCACTGATTTTGCTCACGACATGCATGAAAGCTTTAGAGTTAGGGCACCACTCAAACTTGTATAGTGGAGTTGGCTCAGCTTTGAATAGATTCTTCGTAGAGTATCTCAATGGCATCTCAGGCACCACAACGTAATTCTCAGTCACCGGAAATGAGTGGACCCAACCAGGCATGGACCCGCCCCGACAATCGACCCGACCCACAACCTTCCTCTCATTAGTACCTGGTTCCATTTTCACAACCAAATACCCTGGCCTCACCAAATCAGGCAACAACGTTATAAAATCTGTCTCTGTAACAATCGGGTGGGCTGCATGTATCAGACCACCGAGCTTGTCTGTGTACTCGAACCGACCCAGAGTCTCCAACGAATCCGGGTCGATCAGGATTGACCCTTTTTGTGTCTCGGTCAAGCAAAGGACACGACCGTCTCCGAGCCTGACCACGCCAGTGTTGGCATTGTCGGTCAGTGAAGCACCAGTGAAGAGGCTGATAACCTCGCTGACGTTTTTGAAGAAGTTATCAGCTTTTGGTACTTCTGAGAACTCACGATAACATAATTTGTTGTGTTCCTTTACAGCCTTGTAGGCTTCGGATTCGATTTGACGGTGGGCAGCGATCAACCGGCTGTTATCAAACTGGAGTGCGACTAACGTCGCGTAGCCGTCAAAAAGGTGATGGAAGTTGTAGTCATGTATGTGCCACACACCTGGGCCGTTTCTCAGATATGTTCCGTTCTGCATGGCATAATATGTTATAAGTCCATCCAAGTATATTTTTATTATTGTTATTATTATTTTACGTATAACCACTACCGAGATCGGTGAGAATATGCTCTACAGACACAACTTGGAATACTACTCCCACTATCGGGGAGAGGATACAAGTGTAATACAGCTACTCTCACAATTGGAAAGAGGAATGCTCTCAAAACCGGGAGAGGGCAACCCACACTTGGGATTTAAAGGCCAAGGTGGGACAAAGAATATATATACAATATATGCACACACACACCATGGCGTTGAACCGTGGTGGTGGAGGCTCCCAAAGAGTGTCCAGCCACATTGGCAAGAGGTCATTTGTTCATCCAGGTATACTTATATTTTAAAAAATAAAAATCAATCTTGTTAATAATTTTTTTAAAAAAGAATATTGTTAATATTCTTTTTTTATATATATAAAAAGAAATATTTGACGAGATGAGGTTGTTTCGGTAGTATACCACTCACACCTACAACACGAGAGATAGTGTGTTTGAGTCCTCATATTCTCCTAAAAAAAAACCTGAATTTATGTAATACTTCAACCAAAAAAAAATAAATTAAAAAGAAATATTTTGTATGTAAATTATAAATCACAAAATTAAATGGAAACATATTCGTTTCTTTAAAGTTTTAATTATGAAACCCCTATTTTTTTAAAGTCATTTGTGAAAATATCATTAAAATTTCGACAATATTGATCATTGATATTATTCGTGAAAGATTCAAGTAGTTAATATTTTCTCAAGTAGGAGATCTCAAATATAGTTATTTCGGAGACAATGATTTTCTAAATTAAAGAATTTTGTTCGGATATAACTAAATTCAAAATCTCAAACCTGAGGAGTTTTGCATAAGTAACGTACCAGCCATGATGGTATTTCTCCTTCCACGACCAGCTGAGCTCGCCATTGTTCTTGTTGAACACTTGTCCAAGCCGAATGATATTTACTCTCACCAATACAATTTTTTTCCTCTTCCGACACCAGTGGGCCAGTAATCGTCGGTAGTGATCGTGGATTGATCGTATTTGTAACCATGAACTCTCGAGAACTTGCAAACTTGGTTCCCGTGCTCATGCCCTTGCTCGTCGATAAGGAATAACAATCGCGTCTTCTGCACTCCAACGACACAGGTGATGGCGGCAAAAGGCAGAGGCCTTTAGTTGAGAATGATAACAATTTTATAGAAGCCATGAAAGAGAAGATGTGTGTAGAGGACAAGGGGTTATGGCCAGTGTAAGGACAAAGGAGAGTTAGTGAGCTTATATATATATATATATATAGAGAGAGAGAGAGAGAGACTAAGTGCTTGTTTGGTTGGACTTTTGAAATTGTCTATTTTAAATTCAGTTGAGGCTAGTAGAGTTTAAACCTCTACTAAGCAAAAGCTCCTCCTTATGAGCTTTTCAAAATAGACCTTTTAAAAAAAGAAGTATTTGACCTATATATCCCTAAATGTTTATTATTGACATGGAATACCCTTATTAAAATAAAACCCTAGAACCTATTTATATTCTTTATTCTTTGCTCCCTAGTCTCTACAGATAGTCTATAATTTTGCTCTACACATACAAAAGAATGGTTATTTGCTCTACACCAAAAAAAAAAAAAATAAAAAAAATGGTATGTATAACTTTTGTTCATTAATATTTTTTTTGTTTATTTATTCATCTTTAAGTTTGTGTTTTTGCTTGCTCCTTTTTTTTTGTTTATGTGTTTTCAAGGACCTAGATTCCTGTGCGTTGCCTTGTTTTTTATTTTTTGTTTTTATTTTTGACTATCCAAGAGTGTGCTTTGTGCTTCGTTTTTTTCCTATGATTTTTTTTTTTTTTTTTTTTTTTTGCTTTGTCCCTGTGTATTGCCTTGTTTTTTTTTTTTTTAGCTGTCAAAAGTTTCGTACGGTACGCAACATTATGCTTAAAATTTCAGTGGAAAATAGTTTAATTGTTGCAACACCAACAATAAAATTTTTTTAAAAAAATCCAACAATCGTTGCCTTGTTTCTTTTTGTTTCTTTAAGTTTATATGGTGAAAGTTTTGAATTTTATTATTATTGTGCAGTAGAAAATGTAGTTAACATGTAGAAAATCTTTTAAGTTCAATTTTTTTTAGAGTGAATAAATAATATGTCATTTTTAGTAATTTTATATCTCAGTAGACTTTTTGAGAGTTTACAACCAAACGGTCTACTGCTATAAAAGTGCGTTTGTAATTACCAACCAAACAACTATAATTTTTTTTTCAAAAGCTCTATTTCAATTAGATCTACTACAAGTAAACCTTTTACGAGTAGAGGATTTTCAAAAGCCCAACCAAACATACCCTAAGGTTCCATTTGGAAGAGCTTCTTCAATTAGATTTTTTAGGAGTAGATTTTTCAAAATAGACATTTAACAAATAGAGCTTTTAATGAAAAGTTGTAGATCGTTTGGTTGTCTATTAGAAAAAGCTTTTTTAAATGATAGGATTATCAAAATATTCAAAAATTATTTTAAATGATAGGGCTATATTAGACATTTTGGTGCTATTAAAAAAAGCTTTAAAAGATCTATTTGGAAAAGCCTAAAATTTAAGCTTCTCCAAGTAGACATAAAATAATTTTTTTAATCATCCAAAAGTTCTACCTGACAACCAAACGATACAATTTTTTTATAAAAAAAAGCTATTTTTAAGTTAAAATGATCTTTTTGCCCATAGAGAAACTCTTCCAAACGGGCACTAAATGCATCTTGGTTTTAAATGAAATATGCATGGTATATTATTATGTGTTGAATTATGTATCAATTAATTTTAAAATATAAAATATAAAATAATTATTTTAAATTAAACTTACAATAAATTCATTTACTTTTGAATTGATCGAGATCTTTAAATATCTAGAGTTTCCTTTAGTTTCCTTTTGTATATTATATAGATGATCTGATCCACAACGAACATGGTTTGTTTCCTGATGTTTCTAGGTACGTAGAGCACACGTTAATACAATCCATAATATTAATGAGTGGATTCAAACTTGAATCGCATAAAAACTTTATATTCAAGAAAGTTTTAGAAGCGAAAGAATATATATAACAAAGAGTTTAATATCTAGCCATCCAATATAGAGATCAACATATGAGAATTTAATTTCCATTATGTTGCTATCAATTTTGAAGAAATAATGGCGTGATTCCATGAAAAAATAAAATGATTTCTCATGGTTTTCTGTTCATTTTCTTAGTAATACTTGTTTGGGAAAGTCGACATTTAAAACCTACCATATATTGCAAAAAAACAAACAAATGAACATACCAGTGGATGACACCTAATAAAATTTTATAGTGCTATACAAGAAAAATATCCATTAAACTGTTTTATTATGTCTGTCCAATTGAAAATTGTTATATATCAACTTTTTAAATTTATTTATTTACTGAAGAATATCATGGTGATGAGACCCTCTGATTTGAGATTTTCTTCTTGTTTATATGGGAAACAGAAATGACATTTTGGTCATTGTGGGATAATAATTACATTTGTATCTAGTCAAAGAAGAAAACAAAATGTTATAATGGATCTAAATAATAACACCAAACAATGACATGAATTTTTTTATTTTTTATTTTTATTGTATAAAATTTTAAAAGTAATATAAGTCTAATTATATTCTTAATTTGTTTTATTTTATTTTATAAATAAATCTTAAAAAATAGTTTTACTTTCTTCACATCGACGATAACAATAAAAGATTCTCTCTCGCATTAGATATTTAAGTATAATCATGTAATATATATATATATATATAATTTTATCGAATGAATGTTTATATATACATTTGATATACTAGAGAGCACTCACAAGATAGCAAAAACTTTTTTATATATGGTCGAAGTTTTCATCATAAAATTGATGATTTAATTTGATGTTGCTCAAATGGGTTACACATACATATATATATATATCAAATTCAAATTCAATATTATTAAATATTGAAATAAGAATTTCAATTAATTAATTATTGCATTTTTTGAATATCTTATTTCTATTTTATTTTATTTCTATTAAATCTATTAAAAATTATAGAGTCGATTTCTTATTTAATTTATATTTAACATATATCAAATTTCTTTAAAATTTGAATTTATATTCAAATTCTATTATTTATATATATATATATATATCTATAATTTAAATGAGTGGTATTTGATAATAACAATGTAAACAAAATAAAATGTCAATGACCACTATCGTATCATGGTTTTTGATAATCCTCCACTATATATATATATATATATTTAATTTCAATTTTTTTTTTAATAAAATAACAGTAAGATCACGAAGAATTTTCTATAGGATAGTTTTCTAACAAAAAAATTGTATCTTTGTTATTCCAATTCTTACCACTCAATTACTATTTATAACAAAACCGGTTTTCTTCATTAGATTTTTGTTAAAACAAAATTGTATTACAAATTTTACAAAATAATTTTTATCTATGTTATTTTTTCCTTAATTTATTTATCACATACTAAATTTAAAAAACTTTTTGTTACTGATCAAATGCACAATACATATTTTCTTATAAAATATATTATTTGTAAAATAAAAAAATAAAAATAAAACTCTTACATCTTTGAGTGTGCGTATAACTCTCAAAGAAAATTGTTTGCTACTGATCACACACACAATACAAATTTTCTTATGATTTAGATATTAAATACATTATTTGCAACAATAAATAAATAAATATACTCTTACGGCTTTGAATCTCTAACTCTCTTAGGGGTTGTTTGTTTTTTTTTATCTAAAATCTTATAAGACCTTAATTTGTTAGATATATGGATAAATCTTATAAATTAAAATACTATGATATGTTTGTTTTTTCATTTTGGATGACTTATTACAAATGTAAAATTGATTAGGTTGTGTTTGAGTTTCTTTAAAATTGGAAATTTTTGGAAAA
The DNA here is from genome assembly GCA_954870605.1 of Acer campestre. NCBI lineage: Eukaryota > Viridiplantae > Streptophyta > Magnoliopsida > Sapindales > Sapindaceae > Acer > Acer campestre. The sequence goes on from OX940800.1 coordinate 6,453,673, forward strand.
TTGATTTTTAGGGTTTTATTATGTGCGGATAAAATTATAAATGTATGAATTGTTATAAGACATTTGTGAAAATTTAATAAAAAAAACTCTAATGTAGTACTTTTTTAATAAGATAAATTTTTTTTAAAAAAAAATTACTTTTTTAAAAAGATATATATATCTTAAAATAAGATATAAATTGAAAAAAATAAACAAACTGATTTATCTTAATTTAAGATATAAGAGACAATAAGTCTTATCGTGAAAAAAATAAACAACTTGCTTATGATCTTCAAAATAATTGCTTTTGAAAATTTTGGACCCAACTTTGACTTATTAACACGTTGTCTCTTCATGGTCTAGTTTCAAATAAGTAATTGATTTGAGTTTACGTGATGAATAGATTCTGCATTTTGGTTGGGATAGAAAAAAAAAAAAAAAAAAAAAAAGTAAAAGAAGAAATGATTTGAGCTTCTATACTGTTGTAAAATCACATAATAAATAAGTCGCTGTATAAATTTGTTTGTGGTAAAATAAATGATTGTATCTTATCTTTTAATGATGCGTGACATGAAAGCGGATATATATAACAGTCTGATGATGAGAGAGTGGATACCGTTCAAACGTGTAAGTTTGAGAGATATACAATCGACCACATCTTAAATTCTTAGCCAACGACATTTCTCACCTTTCAAATAAATCATTGATATTTTATCTGAAACAAAGCAATAGGAATAGTAATTCCATCAAAACTTTTTTGTTTTAATCTTCCATTTTTTCTTAATTAATTTTATGGGTTATATTTTCTTGTCCCTAGTATGACTCAAACAAGTCAAAATACAGAGAAAATATTCAATAAAATATAATTATTATATTAATATTCTCAACCTTGTTTAGTATAAAATTAAATATAAATCAACCATTCAAAATTTCACTAGGATGATACTTGATAGAATAACACTTGATAGAAGGTATACTTATATGTAAAAACAAAAAAAAAAAAAAAAAAAAAGAAATATTTTGATAAAATTAAACATAATTCACATATTATATGCAAATGTATGAAATAGTCGCATCATTTGAAAAATGCATGATTTTATTCTTTGTTACTTCCCAATATTCTTCATTAATGATAAGAAATAAATATATACTTTTAGAATTAATATTTAAACACAAAAAATTAGAGTTTACGATACTACAAGAATCCTCTTAGCCACAAAATTACAAGTAGGTATTGGATTCCATTAAAATTATATTTGTTAAATAATTTAATGGTGAAGCTAAATTAACTTAAAATTTTGACTTTAACATCTCAACTATTTGTGTACTCTTAATCCTATGGTTGAGATTTGAATGCACTTACAACTCTTGGATTAAAAACATATGAGTGGTTGAGATGTTGAAATCAAAATTTTAAGTCATAAAATTAAGTTTATTTAGTCTAATCCATAATTTAATTATGAAGTTCCTATTAAAAACCATTTTTATAAAGGATATAAACGTCCCTCGATTTTAGGCAATATTGCACCTAACATAAACTTTTGTTATAATTGTACAAACATCTCATGGAATCCGTTGACTACCATTAGATTTAATGTGTTGACTGATTGATTAATGAATCAATAAATAACTGAAATGCTCCTAAGCTAGTTATTTTATTATTATTTTTAAATAATAACTCGAAATTAATTTTTTTTTTTTAAATTAAAATAAAGAACTTCATCGCCAATGGAGCGGAGAGATGCAAATCTCCACCGTAGTAGGAGATCGGCTATATCCTTCAAATTAGATGAGATCGCATATCTCCTTCCCTCATAGATGAGAGGTTTCCTTTAGCTAGGGGGAGATTATTGGAGGGATGGTCTCCGCCGTTGGAATTTTGGAATTTTGTATTATTATTATTGTTTTTAATTTTAACTTTTCAATTTCGAATAGTTTTGGATCTTTTTCTATAAATTTTATTTTGATACGTCAATTTTAGAAATGTTGGCGTAGTTTCATAATATCCCATAATGTTAATTATTAATTGCCTTGTAAAAAAAAAAAAAAAAAAAAAAATTTACCCTCGAATCAGTAAGTCAACAATTATTCCAATAGTTAACGATTAGTCAACGAATTTCAAGGGATGCTTGTGAAATTTTGGATAACATTATCACTAGGAGCAATATTGCCTAAATGTGGGGCAAGTTTGTGCATTATTCCCAATATAATATTATAAAAAAAACAAATGGAGAGGGTGAAAGTGAAACATTATAAGGTTAATATTGTACGTGTTAATAGCACTACTCTTCTTTAAATTTTTATTGGGCTTTTGGCCTGCATTTAATATAATTTTGGGTCCACAGTTGAAAGGCCTTTTCTTTACTAGAAAAAGTGTTTTATCATACCAAGAGGAGTTCTATTCTTTTTTTCCAATTTCTAGTTTTATCATATTCGTATAAGTTAATGATTTAATTTATGTGTAAATAGTGGGAAATGTCATCTTTTTGAGTTGGTGTTGTATGTGGGACACCACTTTAATAACTTAAGTTTAAAATGCACTAAAGTAAGTGATTTCAAAAAATGCCCTTAATTTACATATTCTCTTACTTTGAAGTTTTCGGAGATTTTATTTTTTCATTTTCTTCATATAGGTCTATTTAACAGACCACCAGTGAAGGTTGAACATCATAACATTATCAATGCATTTTTATTGGATAATTAGTTTTGTGGCGCTACGCAGACACATTCTAGGGTCGATAGTGCCTGAGCCTTTTAATGAACTGTTCGAGCCTTTCTAAGCTCTGTCCAAGACTTTTCCGAGCTTTTTTAACAATCATTTTTTTTTTTTTTTGTTAATTTTGTATCTCCAAGACTTTCTATATAGTTCCCGAGCCTTTTAATGAACTGTTTGAGCTTTTTAATGAACCGTCCGAGCCTTTCTAAGCTTTGTTCGAGCCTTTTTAACAATCAATTTTTTTTTTTGTTAATTTTGTATCTCCGAGACTTTCTATATAGTTCCCAAACCTTTAAATGAACTGTCCGAGCCTTTCTAAGCTTTGTCCGAGACTTTTCCGAGCCTTTTTAACAATTTTTGTTGTTGTTGTTAAATTTATATCTCTGAGCCTTTTAATGAACTGCCCGAGCCTTTCTAAGCTTTGTCCGAGCCTTTTTAACAATCATTTTTTTTTTTCACACAACCAGCTTAAGGTTTACAAAATAGGGTTTTAAATTGAAAAAAAATAAAAAAACTAACAAGAGGGTTTGTATCTCGGATGCAACTAACAAAGACTCGGACATAAAAAAAAGTCGCTATTGTGTTTGGTTGTGGTCATCGACGGCGACGTATGCGTGTTCATGGTCCATGGTTGTCGTCGGTGTATGTGTGTTCGTCGATTGGTCAGTGTATGTGTCTTCGTTGATTCATCAGTTCCACTTCCATTGATAGAGGTCCTCCATTGATGGAGAGTTTTGAAAGGGGAAAAAAAAAAACCAAAATGGTGAAGAAGGTTACTGGGGGGGCGGGCATTTTTGTCCATTCACCATAATATGTGCCTTTTAAACTTAAGCTATTAAAGTGATGACTTTCTTACAAAACCCGGTCCAAATAGTGACATTTATTTTTTGAGCCCTTTTATTTATTTACTAGAAAACAATGTTTATAATAATAATAATAATATCAATAACAGTGATAATGGAGAAGATTCGGGCGCGTTTGGTATCATTTTTAAAGTGATGTTTTCGAAAACTGTTTTTAAAAATGAAAATTATGTTTTAAAATAATATTTTTAAAAATGTAATGTGTTTAGTAGATTTTTTTAAAAGTTGTTTTTAAATGGAAAATGATGTAAATGTGTTTGGTATTGTTTTTAAAATGGATAAAGTAATTGTTTGGAGAGAAAAATTGTGGTTTGTTTTGAAATGATGTTTTGAAAATGGTGAAAAACAATAAAAAATTATTTTTAACTTTTTAATTATAACTTTTAAAAAGTTGTTTTTTGTTTTCAAAAATAATCTTGTAAAATGTGTAACCAAACAACATTAAAATTGTTTTTTGTTTTTGAAAAAAAAAAGGTTTTTAAAAACACTTCCAAATAGCACCTTCAATTCCTAATATTGTACACCACGTCACAAAGTTGGTTGGTGTTAAATAATATTCATTCAGCTCGAAAATATCTCGGATTTAAGTCTTTACACCGGAGGTGGTGTATAAAAATAAATAAATAATAACAATAATAATAACCCAATTGATCATAGATGAGTTTTGTGCAAAATTTTAAATTAATATGATTTTGCTATAATTTCCCTCATTGTTTGTGCTATTTTTTTCTTAAACCATAAGATTTTGTCACAATTTTGCTTGATTAAACCATTTATATTATTTTGGATAAGAACTCAAAAGATGAATTATCAATAAGTTACAAACTATCTAACTTGTAATCCTTTTATAGTTAATATAAGATATGTCACATACACTAATGGGTGTAAATTTTCTCTTTCCACGTTAGTGATGGGTGTTCAAGTTCTGCATGCGATCATGCACAGTTTACTCGTGTGAGTTCTCTCTTCGATATTATAAGAGTAAATATCTTTTGATTCCGATTTATGTATAGGTATTATTTCATTTAATCATTTTTTTTTTAACAATAACTGAAAGAAGAAAACCAAACAGACAAACTAAATAGGAAGATCTCCCAGCACCGACTGCTCCACATATTGAGGGTAGCTTTTTAGCCAAAAGGAATCCTCTAAAAAAGTCAATGCCAACTTTGAGAGTAAATGAGCCACCACATTAGTTTTACAAGGCACAAACAAAACAACTCCATGAACACCACGTTGGAAACGGTCTTGAATATCTCGCACCACCAAACCAACATCAGATAAATTTTGCTTACCGGAATTGATCATCTCAATCACACCTAGGACGTTTGACTCAACAACAACAGGCATCAAGCCTGAATCCTCATCAAAGACAATACCACAAAGAATGGCCACTGCCTTTGCGATTTCAGGAGGATAGTCAGCATCCAACCTCTGCACACTAGCCCCCATAACTTAGTCTTCATAGTCTCTAATAACCAACCCCACCCCAACCAAGTTTTCCGTAGCATTTATAGCCGCATTCGAGTTAAGTTTGTAGAACCCTTCTTGTGGTGGTCTCCACCTGACCACCTCCTATTGAATTTCCATATGCTTACCACTACTAACAACCTTGAAATTTTGACATTTTATCAAAAAATCATGGGCCCAAATCACTGTACTAACCAAGCTTCCTTGCTCAAAGCCATGCACCATCTGATTCCGTAGAAACCAATTTCTCCAAAGAACAACACTCAACAATGCTACCTCACACATCATATAACCTTTTAAGATAGGAATCGAAAAAACCCGGAAATGGATCCTATCATCACGGCGGAAACCCTACATAAAAGCACAAGCTGCTCGAACATTTTTCAGAACTTGACCCCTCCATAAAGCATGTATAGTAGTCTCAAAGCTGCACTTACACACTGGGCACAATCCCCTTATTTTTATACCCCTTCCAACTAGACTAGTTAATTTAGTAGTCAATGGTGACAAGTGTGCCATATGAACAATTTCACTTTCTTCAGCACCTCAATCCGCCAAATTGATTTCCACCATGCGCTTATAGAAGTCGAATATGAAACACCCGCAGTAGTTTCCACTTCCACACCAACTCTGTAGCCACTATTGACAGAGTATTCCTCATTCTTAGTATAGTGCCAACATAGTGAATCTGCCATCCAACTTGAACTAGTAGTAATCGAAAGAATTGCATTAGCGTCTTTCGCTTTAAATATCTCACGAATCTGTTGGCGGTTCCAACCACCAGAAGGTGTTCATAACTGGCTAACCAACACAATATCATCACGACTACGTGGAGAGGTAACTTTAAAAGTTATTGGTTTGGGAAGTCACCTGTCCTTATAAACTCGTACTGAAGAGCCATTTCCAATGTGTCATCGGATCCAATTTCAAGCAACCCACACCCCCACCCCACTTTAATCATTTCTTTTGAAAAGAAGTATTTAACTAAACATTAAACCTGAAATAATTAGGGACGAGACGAGATTGGTCCAATGGTATATCCCTCGTACACCTACACCATGAAGTTGAGACTTCGAGTCCCCTTAAAAAAAAACAATTTATATAAGAGAGAAAATCAAAACTAACCACTTGAAACATTAAACTTTTGTTAGTAACTACTTTTGAAATTTTAATTGTTAAATGACCACTTTTTTTAAAAAAATTCAGTACATGTCCATAAATTACCAGAATACCCTTGAAAATAGTTTTATTTTAAATCTCGAAGCAAACTTGAAATCATAGGTAAATTGAAATATCCAAACTTGAAATCATTCCTATATTGAAATGTCAAAATTTGAAATCTGGACTAAATTGAAATTTTGCCTTTCTTCTTCTTCCTCTTCTTCTTCCTCAAACATTAGTTTATTTATTTATTTTATTTTTTTGTTTCCCTTTTCCTGCAGATCACCTCGCCGGTGAAGGGGGGTCAATTTCGTCGCTGGCAAAGCAGCAGTGGAAGGCGAGGAGGTCGCCGGCGCCCACGCTTGGTCGCCCACGCCTGGTCGTCGAACCAGTGACGAACCAACAACGAGCGAGCGAGCGAGAGAGATCGGGGAGAGAAAAAGGGCCACTGCCGTGAAGCCCAGGAGGTCACCGGCGCTCGGCAACACCTTCGCTGGCGCTCGACGACCCTCAAAGCACGTTGGCAAGAGAGATCGGGGAGAGAGAGAGAGACATCGGGGAGAGAGAGAAAGAAAAAAGAGAAAGAGAGAAAGTGAGTTTGTGGACCCTTTTTATATGAGAGCTTTCCAATAATTTCTCAAAAAAGTGGTTATTAACAAATAAAATTTCGTTTGTGGTTAAAAACAAATTTCTCATAATATATGTGATCAGTTTTGACAATTTTCACTTTATATAATATATCAAAAAATGAAAAACCTCAAATAATTAGGATTACAAAAAATAAAAAAAATAAAAAAGTAATAGTAATACAAAAACATTCTAGTAAAAAAGTTGATGTAAATACAATTATGTATACAATTAGAGCCTCAACTACAAAAAAAGAGGTCCGCTGATTTTCAATAAAAAGTTTAAAAATCGAAGAAGAAGAAAAAGACGATATCATTCTTCTTCACCGGTATCTATCTGAATTGGAAATCAATTATTTCAAAACCCTAGCAAGTGAAATTCTATGATGCCCTTCAAGGATTTGTGTAGCTGATATTGGATCTCTTATAATACAGTTGTTAGACCATCTCCAATGCATATGCTAATGCCAATGTTAAAGTAAAATGCTATATTTGGCACATCAATTTGGCATTGTGTTCCAATGCACAATCTTATTTAAAATGCTATTTATATTTTTTTATTAATTAAAATTATAAAATTAAACACTTACCATTAATACATTCATTATTTCTTTTAATACTCCAATGCAAAATTTCATTAATGCATTCATTAATTCATTTAAAAAATATATATATATATAACAATAATGCTAAACATCCCACCTTAAATCCCACTTTTTTCATCCCACTACATGTGACATGTGAGGTGTCAAATTGTGAGTGGATACACATTAATGATGATTTATCTCACCTACCTCATGTATCCACTCACCATTTGACACCTCACATGCCACATGTAGTGGGATGAAAAATGTGGGATTTTAGGTGGGATGTGTAGCATTACTGTATATATAATGGTATTTTCATAATTAAAAAAGAAGCATTTATTGCTGTGCCAAATTTGGCATATCATTTAGCACTGTATTGGAGGATGATTTTTACACCCTGTGTTAAATTTTAGCATTGGCATAGATATTTGGCACAATATTGGAGATGCTCTTCTATGAGAAAGAAAGAACGAGAGAAAAGAGATTGAGAGAATATCAGAATAGAAATTGTAAGACAGAGAATTTGTGTAATAATTTTCAGTATTCAGTTTGTTAGAGATGCAGTTTGAGAAAACAATAGTCTCGTGGCCTGGAGATATTCTCCTAAGATGTGCTCACAGAATATACTAACTACAAAGCAGGAAATGGATAATAGCAATTGTGACCCAATAGGTCCAACAATTGCTTCAGGCCCAATGAGCCCACTAGAGACCACCTCCTACAAAACTTTTCGTTTCGGGAAAGATTTACTGGTACGAGTATACGACCAATAGAACCCACGCAAAACCAATGAGGCAGTGACCAATACGACCAATAAATCTATCTCTTGAAATCCCTGATTCGAATTTCCCCAAATCTCTACAATCTTCTTCAATCGCCTTCCCATAAATCCTTTAAAACCTCTCTTCCTGACAAATTCATTCTCGTTGTTTGCAGTTTCAGGTACTCGAAGCCCATCTCGCACTCTGTTTTATATTTGTTTTCGTTTTTTTGTATTTTTGTTTTCGTTTACTACAATGGATAAAGAAAAGCCGACCGAAGAGGATAGTTTGAAGAAGCTAGAGTACTTCTCTCTGGTTTCGAAAGTGTGTTCCGAGTTGGAGACTCATTTAGGGTTCGGAGACAAAGTGTTGGCTGAGTTCATCACCGAGTTAGGTCGTAATTGTGAGACGGTCGAGCGATTCGATGCTCAGCTGAAAGAGAACGGCGCTGAGATGCCGGATTACTTTGTGCGCACGTTGTTGACTATCATTCACGCGATTCTTCCTCCGAAACCGAAGTTGGATAAGGAGATTGGCGGCGGAGGCAGTGGTGATGGTAAGAAAACCAAGTACAAGGCTCTTGGGATCGTGGATACTAAGGATAGAGCCAAAGAGCTGGATAAAGAAATCGAAGCTGAGGCTCGTTCCCGGCGCAGAGAGGATGAAGATAGAGAGGATCAGTATAGGCATGGAGATGGAGATAGAGACAGGAGGGATAGGGATAGGGATAGGGATAGAGATAGAGATATGGATAGGGATAGACATAGGGATAGGGATAGGGATGGGGGTAGGGATAGGCATAGGGAGAGGGAGAGGGAGAGGGAGAGGGATTACGATGATGGGGATAGGAGGAGAGGAAGGCACGGTGACAGGCACAAGAGGAATAGGCGACGCGATGATGATGATGATGATGGTGTTGATGAAGAGAATGTGGATGAGAGAGTGAATGGTGGTGAAGATAGAGATAGGAGGAATGGGCAGTACAAGTTTAATAATGAGCCTGAGTTGTATCAGGTGTATAAGGGGAGAGTTTCGAGGGTGATGGACACAGGTTGTTTCGTTCAGTTGAATGATCTTAAGGGTAAGGAAGGTTTGGTTCACGTTTCACAGATGGCGACTAGGAGGATTAGTAATGCTAAAGATGTTGTAAAGCGGGATCAGGAGGTTTATGTGAAGGTGATTTCAGTTTCAGGTCAGAAGTTAAGTCTTTCCATGAGAGATGTTGATCAGAATACTGGTAAGGACTTGCTCCCGCTGAAAAAGAGCTCGGGGGATGATGCGTTTCGGACTAATCCTGCAGGGTCGAAGGATGGGCTGGTGGCTAGGACGGGTCTTTCGGGGATTAGGATTGTGGAGGAAGGTGATGGACCTCCATCGCGCAGACCGTTGAAGAGAATGAGCTCACCAGAGAGATGGGAAGCGAAGCAGCTGATTGCTTCTGGTGTTTTAACTGTTAATGAATATCCTATGTATGATGAGGAAGGAGATGGGATGATGTATCAAGAAGAGGGGGCCGAGGAGGAGCTTGAAATTGAAATGAATGAAGATGAGCCTGCCTTTTTACAAGGGCAGACCAGGTATTCTGTTGACATGTCTCCTGTGAAAATCTTCAAGAATCCAGAAGGGTCTTTGAGCCGTGCTGCTGCTCTCCAATCTGCTCTCATAAAGGAGCGAAGAGAAGTAAGGGAACAACAGCAGAGGACAATGCTCGATTCAATTCCAAAGGATCTGAATCGTCCTTGGGAAGACCCAATGCCAGAGACGGGTGAGAGGCATCTTGCACAAGAGCTTAGGGGTGTTGGTTTATCAGCTTATGACATGCCTGAATGGAAGAAGGATGCATTTGGGAAAGCATTGACTTTTGGACAGAGGTCTAAGCTCTCAATCCAGGAACAGAGGCAGAGCTTGCCAATTTACAAATTGAAGAAAGAATTGATTCAGGCTGTGCATGATAATCAGGTACTGGTTGTCATTGGTGAGACAGGTTCGGGTAAGACAACACAAGTGACTCAGTATCTTGCAGAAGCTGGTTATACTACAAGAGGTAAGATTGGGTGTACTCAGCCTCGTAGGGTGGCTGCAATGTCTGTCGCCAAGAGGGTTGCTGAAGAGTTTGGTTGCCGTTTAGGAGAGGAGGTTGGTTATGCCATCCGGTTTGAAGACTGTACTGGACCCGATACTGTGATCAAGTACATGACTGATGGAATGCTTCTTAGGGAGATTTTGATTGATGAGAATCTTTCTCAGTACTCAGTCGTTATGCTTGATGAGGCTCATGAGCGGACAATCAACACTGACGTACTTTTTGGGCTGCTTAAACAGCTTGTGAATCGGAGACCTGATCTTCGTTTGATTGTTACGTCTGCAACCTTGGATGCAGAGAAATTTTCAGGGTATTTCTTTAACTGCAATATCTTTACAATTCCTGGGAGAACTTTTCCTGTCGAGATACTCTACACCAAACAGCCAGAAAGTGATTATTTGGATGCATCACTGATTACTGTCCTGCAGATACACTTGACAGAACCTGAAGGTGATATCCTCCTCTTCTTGACTGGTCAGGAGGAGATTGATTTTGCATGCCAGTCTCTTTATGAGAGAATGAAAGGGCTGGGTAGAAATGTCCCTGAATTGATTATTTTACCAGTATACAGTGCTCTCCCTAGTGAAATGCAGTCAAGAATTTTTGATCCAGCTCCTCCAGGTAAGAGGAAAGTGGTCGTGGCTACTAACATTGCTGAGGCTTCTTTGACTATTGATGGGGTATTTTACGTGATTGATCCTGGGTTTGCAAAACAAAATGTTTATAATCCGAAGCAAGGGCTTGATTCACTGGTCATTACCCCAATTTCCCAAGCATCAGCAAAGCAACGAGCTGGACGTGCCGGGCGTACTGGGCCTGGAAAATGTTATCGCCTATACACGGAGAGTGCATATCGCAACGAGATGTCTCCTACTTCAGTTCCAGAAATCCAAAGGATTAATCTCGGAATGACTACCCTTACATTGAAGGCCATGGGAATAAATGATCTCTTGTCTTTTGATTTTATGGACCCACCTTCACCCCAAGCACTTATATCTGCCATGGAGCAGTTGTACAGTTTAGGAGCTCTGGATGAGGAGGGACTTCTTACTAAATTGGGTAGGAAAATGGCAGAATTTCCTCTGGATCCGCCATTATCAAAGATGTTGCTGGCTAGTGTAGACCTTGGATGCAGTGATGAGATACTAACTATCATTGCCATGATTCAAACTGGCAACATCTTCTACAGGCCTAGGGAAAAACAAGCTCAAGCAGACCAGAAGAAGGCCAAGTTTTTTCAACCTGAAGGTGATCATTTGACTTTGCTCGCGGTGTATGAGGCTTGGAAAGCTAAGAGCTTTTCAGGACCCTGGTGTTTTGAGAACTTTGTTCAGTCTCGATCCTTGAGGAGGGCACAGGATGTCAGGAAACAACTTCTTACCATTATGGACAAGTAAGCTCCCTAATTACAATTTTTTATTTTATTTTATTGTTTTTACTATAGTCTTTGGTGATAAACTTCTGCTTTAAGTGCATGCAGTTTACATATACATGCTATTCCAGAATCATCGTCGATTATCTGTCTTTTTGCTGATTAAAGAGAATAATTCATGCAAATGATCCCAATAGCAAGTAATATTGAGGAGGCAAAGCCAAGTAATTACATGATTTGTGTTCTTTTACATGTTATTGGATATCAGAGTTTTATTTAGATTTTCTGCTTGATGTGCTAAGATTTTATACTTTCTAATTGTTTCATCTGTTCAGAACAATTGTAGTCTTTACAGATTCTTATGGGTTTGACTACCGGAAATTTAGTAAATATTGGTTGAGATTAGACTTGTTGACCAGAAGATTTCCTACAACCATTGAACTTAGCCAGTTGTTTTGCTCCTCATACATTGAAAATATGTGGGTAATTTGGTTGCTAAGGTCTGATATTTGGCACTAAGCAGTAAACGTGCCTTCCTGGTTTTTGATGTATTAGGTCTGTTATTCTGGGTTTACATGAATTTGTGTTTCTATTAAATTGCATTCCACCCCAACCCCAACCAAACCCATCCCCTCTCTTCAGCCTGGTGTGAGAGCTTTCCATGATTCATACTACTTATTTAGGCATAAATCTTGTGACTGGGAAATATCCGTAGTCAAAACTCTCTGACAATCTATTTTGGGAATTGCCACATTACAACTTACTTTTCTTCTTGACCCATCCAAATGACTAGGTTGTGGATGCTTTCCAGGATTTGCTGTTTCCTCCCTCATAATCTCATCAGTTCTGGTGGAGATATTTTTAGGCAAAGTTGTCTGGATACTAATATAATGGACAAAGCTCAACCATGTTATATTTTAAAGCTTGATAATTGTAGACCGCTTTCATGCTCTGCTCGACTTTTTTTTTTGTTTGTGATTCTTTACAAAACATGAATATTACCTTTATTGCAGTGATTAGCTGTAACTCTTTTGTTTTTTGGTTTTATGTATGTGGGCACATATGTTATCTTCATACTATTAGTGAACCACTTAAAAAGTATAAATGTTAGAATACGTGTGTCTAACTCGCTGCTGTATTGCAGATATAAATTGGACGTTATGAGTGCTGGAAAAAATTTCACGAAGATCAGGAAGGCGATTACTGCTGGATTCTTCTTTCATGCGGCCAGAAAGGATCCACAGGAGGGATATCGGACTCTGGTTGAGAATCAACCAGTTTATATTCACCCAAGTAGTGCTCTTTTTCAGAGACAACCAGATTGGGTTATCTACCATGAGCTGGTAATGACGACAAAGGAATACATGCGAGAGGTAACAGTCGTAGATCCAAAATGGCTCGTTGAACTGGCTCCAAGGTTCTTCAAGGTGGCAGATCCAACAAAAATGAGCAAGCGCAAGCGTCAAGAACGCATTGAACCACTGTATGATAGATACCACGAGCCTAATTCTTGGCGTCTGAGTAAAAGGCGTGCATGAGCACAATACGTGCTTCATTTGTTGTCAAATCAAGTCTTTGATCTGTGCTTGATTTCACACAATGTTGTTATCTGTATATATTTTCTGGTAGTAGAATGTATGAGGTTGATTTTTGACACTTTTCTGACCCCCTCATTGTGGGACGGGGTCCGAAAATTTCACTTGAGAGGCCAAAGTTTATTTATATAAATTACTCTTAGAAAATTTTGAATTCAATTTTGTTGTATTTGTGTTTGCTAAATCATGAATTTTCATATGTGCAATTCGATGGATCCTCATAAAATAAGACATGTCAAATTAATCATATATTAATTGGTAGGTCTACATGATTGAATTATTTGTTTTGCAAGTCACAAACGAGGAAGCCATCTATAGCCATCAATAAAATCAAGTGAAATAAATGGATTGGCCTCTTCCTGAGTTAGCTCCCTGGACCACGACACTCGTCCTCCATACTCAGCTCCTGGTCCCGAACATTTATACTGACCATAAAACACAGTCCTGCAATGTAAATTACACGTTTGAATTAATAAATTAATCTGTACTGTTACATAAATTAACATGACATATATCAGGAATTGAATGAAAAACGAGAAAACAGAGGGAATATACATACATTTCTCTGTTCTTATCGCCCCAATCGTACCATCCTCTAGAAGTGATGATTTTGTCCATGTAAGTGTATGAAAACACAACCCTAGAAAATGTGCCCCAAGCCCTGCCTAAGTAGAGAGCACCTGAGCCAGTGATCTTGCAATTGACAAAGGAGAAGCCTGTTTCCTGGAGGAAGCTGTCTCTCTTCTGGGCTGTCAAGGCTCCATAGCTGTTGCTTATAGCATGCAAATGACAATCTTTGTAGTAGGAGAGACCATTCCCAAATATAAAGTCCACTGAGCCTTCAATGTAACAGTCCTTGAAATAGTGTCTACCCAAGTGATCATATAGAGTGTCCTGTGCTCCAACAAATTTGCAGCCAATAAAGGCTGCTTTGTCTGCTGATATTCGAAGCGCCACTGCTTGCTTCCCTAACGCTCCTGAAGGCGGTGATGGTGCATTGTTCTGTGCCAAAACACTCAATTAATGCTTATAATTACATTAAAAGACCAATTCCATAATGTTAAAAGATTTTGCTGAGACCTTGAATGTGATGTTCTTTGCAATGAAGTAAGGAGAGTTGACTGCAAACGTTGCAGAGGCAAATGTACCCAATTTATGCCCACTCGGCCCCTTTCGATCAGCTGTGTCGTCCCATTCAACGAATGTTTTGTCTGCTCCAGCTCCTATCAGGCTCATGTAGGCCTTGGTGTTAGGAATTTCAACTTTCTCTCTGATTTAAACACAACTTATAATTAAAATCTGTTAAAACAAGAAATCAAAAGATGTTTGGAAATACAAAACTGTCACCTGTAAGTTCCTGCACCAATGAAGATGACAACCCTGCAGAGATTTATAGCTGGAACAGCATTGATGGCCTTTTGCAATGTAGCAAAATCTCCAAGTCTGGGGTTTTTACTCACTTTAATGTTCAGGCAAGGCTTGAGCTTGTTCTTTGCATTCTTGGAGACAGGTTGCTTTGAAGAAGCATGCATCTTGACCCAGTTTACGTATGCTTTTTCGACCATTACTAGCTCATTAGACCTGTTTGAAGTGACCATAGAAGAAGAATTTGCTCTTTCAAGCAATAAAATCAACAAGAATAATATCTTCAATAGCATTTTGTACAACAAGAACAAGAAACTATGGCAGGTAAGGTGTAAAAAATGGTTTACAAGAAGAAAATTTGAAGAGGGTAGTCAGGATAGAGGAATCTGATAGGCTGTGGCTGTATCTATATGGATTTTTCTTGTCAAACAGATTAGACTCAGAATTGAGTTTCAGTCAAGTGGTGTTTCTTCTTGTCTTTTTTTTATGTGTTTACTGAGGATTATATTATACTTTAAAATACTGATTCAGTACAGTAGACATTCCATTGACTGTCAGTGGCAGCTTAATTATCAGATACAAAACCTGAAAATAAATTACATTTGCAATATTCATATTCACAAATATTGGTTCAATTTTCACATTTAAGCCATAAATACAAATCTTTTTTACGAGATGAGATTGGTCAAGTGGTAAACCCCTCACACCTGCACCACGAGATTACAGGTTCAAGTCATCCCCTCACCCCAAAATCCCCGAATATGTAATAGCTTAATAATTAAAATGATAATAATAATAATAAATTATAGTGCTCCATTGGGTTCTTGAAACTGTAAAAAAAATGTTGAAATAACAAGAAATAAAAATGCCTTACACTTTTACAACTTTGACAGTCATTTTTAGATTTTTTTTAATTTTTTTTTAATTTTTTAATTTTTTGAAATAGGTAGCCAGCGTAATAGAAGATGACAAAAGTGGCCATGTTCTACCCTATTCAATGATGGTGATACTACATAAACACAATCACAAGCCTCTTGAAATTGATGGCTCCTCTTTGAGGACTTGTCAGTCTATAAATGGAAACAAGGCTAGCTATTGCAATAGCAAAAGAGATCAATCAATTCAAAGAAATACAAATTTTACATCCACTAAATGTTATATGTTTCAAAGATATTAAAAAGAATGTCACTGGTTTTAGACTTCAGTTAATAAGTAGCCAAATTAATGTAATTCTTCAAAAGATAATGTGTTCTTACTAATATAATTATTAAATGTTTATACCATAATGTATTTGAATGGAACTATAGTCGTGAATCCGTTGTAGTCTAGTTGGTTAGGATACTCGGCTCTCACCCGAGAGACCCGGGTTCAAGTCCCGGCAACGGAACATTTTTATAAAATAAAGGACTAAAACGCACCGTTTTATCTTTTTGTTCTAAAACATGTACTTTTGAAACCAAAATCTGTAAAATAACAAATAGTAAGGACTTGTGTCTATCTGATTTCTTGATATTGGTACCAACCAGTAAAGGTATTGAATACAAGGAAAATGGAGTTCTAATTGCCGATGGTTTCATTTTGATTTTGAACAATCTTGGATTAAGGGATTCAAAGTTACCTCATCTTCTCATCCAACAACAACAACAACAAAGATCAAAATAATAGACCAATCATGTATTCGTCGATGATACATTGCCGTTTGTTATCCATTGTCCAGAAAGAAGACGAGTAACAATACTGGCAATGGTTTTCACTAACGAACATCTACATTAACAAGGTTAACATAAGATTAGAGTTAGTAATTGACTAATTCGCACGGTATTGTATCTCCTCCTGTAAATATTTTACATATAACTCCTACCCTCTTCATGGCACTCAGACAGCCACAAATCAATGTTTTCTATGATCTGTTGCCTTATTTTGTGAACTGCATCTGGTGAACTGCAGTTGGAGGCATCGCCTGAAACAAAAAAAGAATTGACATTTTATAAGGTATATATGGGCAATTAATTACCAGGCGATAAGTATCGATATCCATGAATAGTCTGCAGAGAAGGCTATAACATGCATCAACCTTTTAAACTACTGTCTTTATTTGTAATGGCCTCCCTAGAATTAAAACTATGCAACGTGTGTTTTGCCAAAACCGGTTTGCTGCAAATTTTACTAGCACAATCGATTCTCGGAAAAGCAAGCAAGAGAGGATTACTCTTCCTCCAACCAGGTCTATTTACTTTTTCTTTTTTCTGTCCCCTAGAATTAACTATGCAACTGGGTCTGTTTCCAGAAGCATCAAATCATAGCAGTTGATTATCTTGACTATATGGAGTGTGAAAGGTTCTCTCATTTCAGACTCTGAAAAACTAGCTTATACTTGTATTCTATTAAAGTGAAAAAATTGACAGCATATATACCCAAATACGCCATTCATTTTGCAATGGCCCAAACAAGGTGTTCTCCTCGCAAGTGGTTTTGAACATATCAACTATCATAGTGATCGTATATTCATATGTGAGAGTATATAGAGTACAATTTACATATTTAGGAAATCCTGTGATTATTTCTGATGTGTAAAGCATTTTCCATTAGCACTTCATTGTTAAAAGCAACGTAAAAGCCAAAATAGTAAAACTAAATGTACCTTCAAGGTTTAGAGGAGATTGGGGACATCCTCGCATATCAGTTCCATGGCCACAGTTTTTACAAGTGATGAGGTACGAAGGCACTGGAAAGTTCAGATGAGGCATTTTAGTGTAAGAATAAAAGATCGAAATTGAAAAGAACTACACTACATCCACATGTCAGCTATCCAAAAAGCAAAAACAATAGCATTGCTCAGCAGAACTATATACCAAGGCCATTAAGTTAGTCATGAAGGACAAATGATTACGCCAACATGAAATTATTATAACAAAAATAGTTAAATACGCTATGTCAGTAACTACACAAGATGGAGGGAAATAATCATACATCACAGATACCGTCTAATAAAACTAAAGACTGAGAGCGCAAATAAGCACCATTCATTCCAGATTACATCAGAATATACACTCTTATTAAGCTTAAGGGACAGGCTTTATATCAATGACCGCTTGACATGATGCTTATTATGACTCTGAATTTAATGATGACGTGAGCCACAGGGAGGCCTCCACATGACATCTACATGTGCTACAACACCATGTACATTGTCTAACTCAGGGAACAATAAGAACACTGAAATTTTCCCATCAAGTGACTGATTTTTCCCTTTTTCCTCTCTTTCTCACACTCACTTTTTTTGCAATATTCTCAGTAAAATAATAGGAAACTTACTATCTGGTGATGAAGTTTGTTTTGATGCATGACGCCAGGGATCTTGTGAGCCATTTGTAAAAATTATTTTTGAACCTGCATGTTCACACATTTTCATGAGAACAATGATTAAATAAAAATAAATTTCTGATTTAACAAATCTAGGATAAAGATTAGAAGGTTAATGTCTGAACCAGCAATTTTTGTGCCTCCATAGTATATATTTGTCATATCAACTTCAGGATAGATGCCCTCTCCAAAGACATTCTTGCAAAGATCTAAATGGTATCTGCCAAATACAAGAAACCATTCATATAATCTGATAAGCAGGAGAAAAAAGAAAGAATAATAATACTAAAAACAACACAGATTTTTGTGCTTAGCAATTTGATAAAACTATGAAAAGATTAATACATCAAGAGTATATATGACTAAAACACATAATAAAATAGATGAATTAAAGTCATGCCTTGTATCCACTTTTGAAGAGCGAATGCTGTCATTTGAAGGTGCCACCTGAAAATATGCAACTTCTGTACAAACTTGGAACCACCACAACCGGTCAGAACTCTGGTCAGTATTTTTCAAGTGTTTCTGATTATATGTCTGAACATCGACACCAAAACTTCCAAGATAGTACTCTTTAACGTAATCAGCATAGGTATTCTGCATTCAGAGAAATGTACATTAGGATAATATAGACAGCTAGGGCATGACAATGAAAGGAAGCTCAATTTGGAAATGAAACAAAATCTGGAGAGCTGGCTTATTGGCATCACAACGGTTTTCCTGTATCAAATTAGCAGCAATAAATATCAACCTATTACAATAACAAACTGGATAGTCTGATGCATCATTCTTTATTTCTTTAAGGTTTCAACTGATATAGAGGACTGATTATCACCAAAATATCAGATTATTGTAGATAATAACTGGATCTTCACAATTTAGTATATATCTATATCAGATTAAATAAACCAGGACCAAAAGGCAAAATCTAATTAGGTTATTAGTGATGAACATCTATTAAAAAGTGAATAAAGGCAGTTTGAATTTATATTATGAAAAACATTAAAGGGGATGGAGAACAAGAAAGATATTCATACCACCAAATCTTCTCCTGCATTTTTAGCTTCAACAAGAGGGCCACACAATTTATCTGGATTTCCATATTGAAACTGAAAAATTTAACTTCAAGATCATTATTGTGAAGAAATAGTATTAAGCAGCAAGACTGAATAAAAGAAACCATGCTTACTGCTATAACTGCTGCATCAGCCAGAAAATACAGAAAATCACCATCAATGTCAAGCTGCAGATATAGTCAACACATCAACATTCATTATAAGGTATAAAATTTTCCTCCTTTCATCGCAATTAACCCTAATTTGTGCACATATCAATGAATTAGAGCAAGGAAAGAATAACTGAACCTCAGCTGCACCAAACAATGTCTTCAAAGCTTTTCCATTTGACTGAAGCCTTTGTTCAACAAGTGCAGTAGTTTCTTGTAATGCAGTTTTACATTCAGTA
The DNA here is from genome assembly GCA_954870605.1 of Acer campestre. Classification (NCBI taxonomy): domain Eukaryota; kingdom Viridiplantae; phylum Streptophyta; class Magnoliopsida; order Sapindales; family Sapindaceae; genus Acer; species Acer campestre. The sequence continues at coordinate 6,473,078 of OX940800.1, forward strand.
CCAGCTGATTCTCCAATCTGCATAAATCAGCAAGATTGAAAGGTCTTACACTCTTACGCGACTTAGGGAAAAAGTTGCAAAGTACGAACAGTTTTTCCAAACAAAATTTAAAATTCAAATGAAAGAAACTTTGGAAAATTTATATCAAAATTCAAAACATCAAGTGTATTATTAAAGATACATATCATTTCATTAAATGTGTAGCGAAATTAACATTGTCTGTACCTGCTGATCGAATTCAGTGAAGTTGTAAATGGCTTGAACAACTGCAGAACTTGCAAGACTTCCACATGTTAAGTGAGGGAACTTAAGACGAAACCATGCACTAAGAGCTCCAGAGTATGAAACACCAAAAACGAACCATGAATTCTCAACATTCGCTTTATTGAGTTTCAGGTTTAAAGATTCCTACAAGATAATGAGTTACCAAAAAAGTGATGGTTTCAGTAGCAATAGATAATATAATTCTTCACAAAAGGCAAGACACATAACAGAAGAATTAAGCCACTTAGAAAACTACGAGTACAGAACAAAATGAAGTCTTGTAATATATGAAATGATTATAAACAGAAGAAAAAAAAAAGAAGATAATTAATACCAACATCTTTTTCCAAGACTTTCAAACTACCATGCATAAATGAAAAAGAAAAAGGAAAGGGAAAAAAAAAAAAAAAAACCTCATCACAACATGTACATGCAAAAACACACAAATGCACTCATTGTTAATGTGTACATATAAATGGCACAAAAGGAAATACATAATAAGTTCTATACAAGGCACAAGTGAAAAATACTTTATTACACAATGTGCGTTGATCCAGGAAGAAAATAAACAAAAAGATAGAATATAACTGCACAACATCCAAAATGGAAACAAATAGAACAAATAAAGAATTTTAAGGATGCACAAGATAAAATATGGTACATTTTGCCTTCTCTAAGTGTTTTAAAAGGTACACGCCAACTTAATTTGTTGGTAAAGTTTTCAACAAGAAGAAAAAATAGTTAAGAGAACTTCAAAATACTAACTTGATAATGCTGACGGAAAACAGCCAAGTCAAAGAGTGCCTGCTTGGATGAAAGATATCTCAAATTTTCTGTTGTCAGTGATTTAAAGGGTGAACTCTTCCCATAGTAACGATGCTCAAGTGAGACTACAGCTGCTCCAAACTTCTTCGCCAAAACCTATACCAACAGCTCATGGTTTATAATGTTTCCTCAAATCAGTATATTTACCTCACAAATCACAAGGACCGTGAATTTCAGTTATACAATAAATCAACAATTACTCAATCAAGTCCATGGGCTTCATTGTCAAACACAAATCAAAAGATGGACAACAAAATCTACTATACTCAAAAGTCTATTAAAGGACTTAAAAATTAACTCTTCGTTCTTGATTGTATAATATTAGAATACTTAAAACCACATTCATACAAGAGTTTCTTTATCTCATACCTGATCATTACCAACCACCACATTACATATCTTTAAAGACAAAATTTGGCAAAAATCGTGAAACCTTTCTTTTTCTTTTCAGGATTACGACGAATAAGAACTTTTTTTAAAGACTTACACTGATATAGTCATTGGATATGCCATTGCATGCAGATTCGCCGCAAATTTCCAAAAAAATGGGTCCATCTGAAGGTCGAAAGTGGTCGAGGAACTCATAGTAGCGCTGCTGGAACCGACGATGATCCTGCAATTAACAGTGCAGCATCATCTCAGACTAACCAAAATCGTGACATAACAAGCACTTTAATATGAATTAAAACTTACAAATCCACATAAGATTTTCCAGTTCAATCGACAATTAACAGTTCAATTAACGCAATTATTGCTTAAATCAGCTAACTTGACGTAAATTTATAGGACTAATTAAGCAAACTTTATAAAAATCGATGAAGATAAATACATACCAAAACAAACTGCACAAATCTCAAAAAAAAAAAAAAATCGAAGAAACATTTTGAAATAAAATAGCGAGAGAGGTTACATAAGGAGAGAAATGATCGAGAGTCTGATTGAACCAGAGTTCTTCGGTGGTCAAGTACTTGTTGCTTCCAGTTGAAGACAATTTGTGAAGCATCGTACGCAGCGGCAAGAATCCATCGGCGAGGCTCGACAACAAGAACGATACGAGTATCAAACACAGCAGCTTCATCGTCGACGTCGACGTCTTCGTTCGCATTGACTGTTGTATTCTTCTTTTTGACCACACAACAAACTGTTTGTTAAGGGTTTTTTTTTTTTTTTTTTTTTTTTTTTTTTTTTCTTTTGTTAGAAACAATTTTGTTCCTCGTTTCGAGAAAGTCTTGCACGTGATGCACGGTGCATCGCCCACCTTACTGACGTGGCAGCATCAGGGTGGGCGATGCACCCAAGTTTTAGCAGTTTCGAGAAAGTCTTGGGTGCTGAAAGATAACCATTGCTTGCGGATGCACCCTCGCTTCTGCTCCGCCGTAACCTGAAAGATAACCATTGCTTGCTCCGTAAGAAAATTTACACCTTATATATATATATATATATTTAAATTTATTTATTTATTTATAATTTTTAATATTAAACTATTACATAGATTCAGGGTTTTTTTGGGAGGAGGAAGGACTCGATTACTCGAACCGTAATCTTGTGGTGCAGATAAATGATTTTATAACCAGAGCAACCTCATTTAGTAAATAAATAAAAAATTCATACGAAAAATTAGGGGTTTTACACTTTTGGAATTATTAGTTTCGTACAAAAAATTCCTACAGATCCAGCATTAGAAAGTGACTACTATATTATATATCAAAACTAATTCGGTGCGGCAGAAAAGTCCTCATTATATATGTTATTATTTGTTTTTTATTTTTTTTTGTAAGTATTTTATAAATTCTGATTTTTTAGAAGGAGGATGACTTAAACCAACAACCTTGTGGTGTAGATGTGAGAAGTATACTACCTACCAATCTCATCTCGTCGTATGTTATTATTTGTTCAATCAATCCTTATTGCATCTTTTATATATATATAGAGGATGAATCTCCTTATAAAAGTAGTTTTTCTGTTATTATTTTTTTCAACTAATAAAATAAAATTAGTTGTTAAAGTTTCCATTTTTTATTATATATAGCATTTGTAATGGCCGAAAGGGAGGATTCGAACCTGGAATATACCTATAATTATAAAATTATTTTTATGTAAAAAACGGATTATAAGATTTTCAAAAATCTAAAATTAATAAGTATGTCGTTCTCTTTTAGTCTTTTGTTATTAGAATTTAGCACCTTGCCTTCCTCAAAAGGGAAGTTGTGGTTCATACTTCATATCTTGATTCTTGACTTTTCCTTAAAGTCATTGATGATTGATGATCCTATAATTTCATTATCAGATAGATTTTTTAATTGTTTCCATAACCACAATAAATTTGAAAATTAGACAGAAGCCTACTCGGCTACACATATTTCTTATCAGCAATGGACATCAATCAGTGACAGTAAAATTGACTTCCATTAAAAAAAAACAAAAGAAAAAAAGAGAGGAGAATACACTATACATGATACATCACTAGCTGCATTGATTTTTTTTGTTAAAAGTGTATATATAGTTTTTCAAAATTTTAAAAAGTATATATATATATATAATTTAAAAGTATATTTAATTGACCATCTTTAAGGTATAAACATTGTAATCACAAATGAAAAATTAAGTTTCGATTTTTCTCATTAGTATTCCTGATTAGTAAACGCACACAAATATTCACTTTCCCGACATAAGAAAGAAGTACGGATCTAAAAATAAAACAGAGAATTACCAGAAATTTCAGGTCTCTTTACTATTCAATCAATCCCAAGCATCATCACAATTCACAAAGCCAATTCAACATGAATCCTAGGCTTTACAAATATCATCAGCACATGGATGGATACAAAACTCTTCCAAAACAATGAGACTCTCTCTAACATGCAATTCATTGCAGTTAATTACAATCTTAAACGCCACGGAAAATGTCCCGAACAGGCGGAAGAAAAAGAAAAAAAAAAAAACTACTCTACACCACTAAAGCTGCATTAGTACTGATGTCCACTTTCACTACAAAATAGGGACAGTGATATAGAGTTTGGCATGCTACTAACAAGAAGTAAACCAATATATAGATGATGCTCCCAGTTGCCGCCTTCCTCACATTACGATAAACGATATTACGATTGTTACTCCTCCTAAGAACAAAGAAACAAGGTTCCTCAGATATTATGCACAACATTTGCATATAATAAAAAAGATAATTACACTATTGTCAAATTCAGGTAGATATGCACGCCCTGTGGAAATGGAATGATTCGATCAAATTTAGAATGAACTTGCAGAGTAGCAATCTGCATTTCAAAATTCCCCGATTCTCAATTTCATCTTTTGACTGTTACGACAAAATCATATGTATGTATACATAATAGAAGTGTAAGAAAAAAAGCATTGTTTAACTGGATCAAGAACAAACGATGGATATCACATTTATATAATTGACTAGACATACTGACTTATCGTAATTTGTTTATATAAGAGAATTTCAGTACACTCCCTGCAAAGAATGGATCAGTAAATTCCTCGTTTTCTAATAAAAGCTCACGGTTTGGAATATGCATAATGAATTAGAGCTAATTGACCACATTCACTCACTATATGTATAATTTACAAGTGAAAAATGGAATTAAGAGAAGTTAATCCCAATGGACTAAAAGACCGTAAATGAATTTTGTCTAATGCACAAGATCTTGATATGGATCGCTGCACAATATGATAGGAACCATTCATTTCTTTGGGATGCCAAAATGTAACCTCACTGCGCTCAAAATCAAACAAACCTAAATATCAACTTCCAGACGACAAGTGAACAATGAAGACAATCTAACCTGATTATTTGAACCTTGTTCATGTGTTCGTTGAGGCTTCATATTCAAATCGATCAATTTGGTATCCATCTTTGCATTCCCATCAACATTATCCTCTGCCAATCGAAGAGAAGAAGCCCTGTGATTTTGTTGGTTCTGTCCCATTGTCAATCTCAGTGGCTGATTTTGTACTCTCCTGGTCTCACCTTGATCCACAGGTAATGAAATTGGGTCGTCAAAAATACCACATTTATCGCCTGGAAACTGCAAATCACCAGTGAGAGTAAGTTCTAAGGGGACTTTTTCCATTATTACAAGAGGAAAATATTATAAGTCCAATTCGCTTAATAAGTGAGACGAACCTCAACTCTCTGCCTTAACAGAAGATACCTTCCATGTGTTCGTTTACCTCCAACGTGAACAATCATGTCACATTGCAAACAAAGGGAACTTCCGTCTACCTCACAGTAAAAGAAAGCTACAAACATGTTTCAACGGGGAGAAAATAAGTTTGAAAGCCTTACTAGAAAAGAAGAGAAAACCGAAAAAGTTTACACCAAAGGAGGTAAAAAAAGACCATCATACCAGGTGCATTTTCACATATATCACAACGGGGAACTTCGTTGGGAGTTGCAAGTCCAACTCGCACATGGCGGCTAGCAAGCTTATTACACATGTGGACCTGCAACAACAACACAATCGAAAACTCACTTTACGTTTTTTTAGATGTCAACACAACACACAATCTAGTAGATGATTGGAAGAATTACATTCCAACAAATCTGGAAAAAAATACAGCAGTACATATAAACATCAATACAATCAAAATTAAAGCTGTCACAAATGCAGGGAAAATTTTAAAAATTGAAGAAGCAAAGATATCAAATTCCTAAAACTCCCGGGCCACCAACGTACGTTACAAGGTCCTAAGAAGTATGTAATTTTTTATGCCATCTGGCACCTCGTTAGCACATTGGATGCTTGAGACAGTGTGTGCTTAGGTCCGTTCAGCACAAGCATAGACTCATCGCTAATGAAGTAAATATCAATGCTTTGACCGACTATATTTTGGGGGATCGATATTAAAAAAATCCTTCATATCCCCAATATTATTGACAATATTTTTACTAAAATTTCCAAAAATTTGGATCCCGATATTTTAACCGATATTTACTTGCTTGCTCATCACTATTTGTATGCACATTCTACAATTTAAGATAAACCAATGAACCCGAAAATTATCAAGTGTTGTTCTATGAATCAATTTTCACACAGAAATTCTTTGTGATTAACCACAAAAACCATTTCAGCTAATGTATGGATAACCAGATTCTCCTATTTCTTTTTTTACCTTAAAAGAACAAACACAGGTGTTTGGAGGAATTTCATTTCCAAAAATCATTCCAACACAAAGTATATATGCATTCTTCAATCCAGAATTCTTACAAGAAGAATCACAATCACAGATTCTAAATGCAAAGAGAAGTATATAGCCAACACAAAACACAATCCAAATAAAATAAATCAATTGGTCATCATATATTTTGACCTCTAAAAACAAAGAAAGAAAGAAAAAAAATAATGGAAAAGTCACCTTGTCGTCGCAGGAACGGCAAAGGGCAGCCTCGTCAGCTGCGCAGAAGACGATAGCAGCAGCACTCTCACAAGCGTCACAAAGGGTTCGCATAATTGTCTTCCACCAATCTCATATCTCCTCAAACAACAAGATTCATGAACATATACATATACACTATATATATATATTATATTTACACACACACTATATATATATATATTATTTATTTACACACAGAACTCTAAAGTAGACAACAGAGGACAAGACACGACGACAGGTTTCTGATATCGTATGCAGTTGTTATTGAAGCGAATGACGACGAAAGACAAATTGGACTGCAACTACTAGGATTATAGAGAGATAGATAGAGAGATAGATAAGTAGAGGTGTCTTGCTCTGGTGGATGGGGGGCCAGGCCAGGAGGACTAGAGTAGATTCGAGAAGACAAATGTGAAGCCAAGGACATTCATGTAAAAATGAATGAATTTCAAGGAGAGAGATACTGTAATACATATACACCTATTCGAATAATTACTCTCTTTAATCAGAAGAAAACTTACGTACAATGGGGCTTGAACCCTCACTAACAAATAGGTATGAAAGCAGCCATCAGACGTGGAAGAAAGATGCACCACCATCATCTCTAAGAGATGACGTGGGCGTGAGAAGTGTCTTTGTCTATTATTTTTGTTGTCAACTTTGTTTGTTGTTCTTGTTCAATCTATGATGTTTTTTCTCACTCTATGTCCATTGTCTACCACCACCACCACAAACTTCAAAGGTTGTGGGGTTTCGACAATCGACAGCGACCTCTGCTTCACTCTCGCCCACTAATTAAAATTTTATAAATATCAGCACTGGGTCCCATCCTAACACGTTTCTTGTTATTATTTTAATTTAATTGCGTTAACGCAACCTCAAATCAAATATAAAAAAGATTACTTAAAAAATATATATATATTTAAATTCTGGACTCCCAAGGAAAAATATATATATATATATTTATTTATTTATTATTTTTTTTTGATGGAAAATATATATATTTATTAACTCCCTTAAATTTGTCAAAGCGCGTTTAAAAAACAATTATGCATTTTTCAACTCAAATAACGTTTGTTTTTAAAATTAACTTTGATTGATTGATATTTTTTTTTTTTTAAAGGAATGATTGATTGATACTTTAATAGTCAATAGATTAAATTTCCAAATTTCCCATGAAGATAATCTTTTTTTATAGAAGAAAAAAGAAAACAAAGGAAGGTTAATAAAAATGATATAAAAATTCAGTAACAATTTTTTATTACAAATTTAGAGAGAATTTTTTCATTACAAAATTAGAAGGTAGTGAAAATCTAAGGGGTCGTTTGTTTTTTTGTCTAAAGACTGAATAGTCCTGAATTTTTCTTCTAAAGATCGAATATGGACTGAAATTTGAACTTAAATGATATGTTTTTTTTTTCTTCCTAACATCTAATTGTATTGTCAACACGTTTGTTTTTTAAAAGTAAAATTATATGAAAAATAAGTAATTTTACATTTATACCCATGATAAACATTTATACATATAATATAGAATAAAAACAATCAAAAAATAATAATAATATATGAACACATATGATCATGATCTTCTTCTTCGATTACAAACAAACTTCATTTTTACGAAGATAAAAGGAGCAGCATGAAAACTCACACTAAACACTCTAAAAAAATAATACATAAATATATTACCCTAATATCATAATAAAATATTAATATTAAACATCAATATGATAAGTGATTAGAGTTCTCGCTATTTAAAAATAAGCAATATATTAAAATAAAGATTTCTATACAATATATAATTATGATGAAATTATAAATATGTTATATATGGAGGATAGTATCGGAATAAAAGATTTTAGATTGTATTTAATGCAATTCAATGATTTGCAATTAAATGAAAAGTCATGATTTTTTATTTTTTATTTTAAGTTGTTTTTTGGTATTTTTAAGTTGTTTGACCACTTAAAAAAACAAACAAAACAACTTAATAATTATGATTTAGATCCATTAAGTTTTAAGTGGAAAAAACAAACAACCTCTAACTCTAAATAGATAAATGTTGTGCTGCCTGTATTTATATTAAATTTTAAGGGTTTTCGTGTATTTATCCCTTTTAAAGCTATCTCCATCCTAAAAACCTAATTTGGTGCAACTTTTGCATTAAAATTGTGCAACTTTCATACTATTTATTTTTTCCACTTCCAACTTATTACACCAAATGTTAAAAAGAATAATCTTTTGAATATTCTCTTTCTTTTCATTTTTTTTTTAATATTTCTTAACAATTAATTTCACCTCATAATTAACATAATATTGTAATAAGTTAAGAAATTACGAAATTAGTACATTAAGAAATTAAATTTAATTATCTAAAATATTACATTTATTATTAAGTTAACTTAAACATTACATTTCATAAAATAAAATAAAAAATAAATATAATTTTTGTATGGTATACTTAATTTTAGTTTATTATAAATGTTACTATGAATAATAATTAAATTAAAACAAATATAAATTAAACAAAATCATTAAATAATATAAAAGGGATACAATTGGAATAAATTTGATTAAATGAGGGTAAAACTATGATTAAACAAAAAATTTAAACAATAAAAAGGGATACTATTGAAATAAATTTTATTGAGTAAAGGTAAAAGTGTGATTTAACTAAGCTATAGGGATTTAAAAACACATTTTTTAAAGTTAAATGAACAGTGTTTTTTTTCTTCAAATTGGGTTTAAGCTTGTTTGATTGTATGTTTTGTAGAAGTCACTATTGAAAATGAAACAATTTTAAAAAATTATAAATTAAAAAATTGAAAAAAAAAAAATATTGGTTAATCCCCTCCACTTAATATTCTAACATTTTTTTTTTATTTTTAAGTTGTCGATTGTTGCTGGATACGATATCTTATGTGCAGCGTACGTTTGTAAATAATGTACCTTATCATATCAATTGCATTATTTTCAAGATAAAAAATTCATGAGATTTTGAAGTTCTTTTTTTTTTTTAAATAAATAAATTATTTTTTATGTGGGATTTATAGTACTTGTCATAGTATCCTTTTTGTTTTTTTTTTTTATCGGGTAACTTTTTATTCTACAAGTCGGATTATGAATTAATCACTTTTAAAAATTTTACTAAATATTATTTTATGTCAAAATTATAAAATAAATTGATTTTAACTTTTCAAAAGCAATACCAAATTGACCTTTATAGTACTTCTCATATTTTTTTTTTTTTTTTTTTTTTTAACAGCTAACTTTTTATTCTATACGCATAAATGCATAAATCATAATTAACAATTTTTTTTAAAAAAAGTACACATAAAAGAGTAGAGGAAACCAGTTTTTTTTTTTTTTTTTTTTTTTTTTTTTTTTTAATATTACTTTTGTGAACAACAAAATCTGAAAGTGATAGAACATGGTACGATTTAGGTAATAACGACGTCAGGATTTTAATATTGACGGTCGAAAAGGAGAATTAGATAAGTTTTTGGGTGGTACAGTACGTGGTACTGCCGTACTGGAACATATAGAAGAGGGTAAAGTTAAATATAAATTAGTTCATAGTGGAGTTCTTAACATTAATTTCAATAGCACCAAAGCAAATTGTGTTTCCTGTAAAAATGCATTTCAGATACAAACACAAAATAAGTTGCACATTTTCTTTTTTTCTTTTTTTCTTTTTTTCAAGTATTTGATTGTGACTTATTTCCTTGATCGTAACTTATTTTATTTTCTGTAATTTTTTTTATTTTTTATGATATGTGTTATTCTTTTTTATTTCTTTTCAGATTTATGTTCTATTCCTCCATAATTTTTTTATTTGTGAGAATCTTCGTTTTTTATTTATAGAAAAAAAAAAAAGAAAAAAAAAAGAAGGAAAAGTGAAGTCAATAAGCATTTTTGTTAGTTACTCTTCTTGACTGCTATTAAAATTTAAGTTATTAACTTATTTTATAGTCCCACAAAATCAACTCAAAAAAATGTTATACATACCTATATTATAACTAAGGTTGTAATTGTGTTTTAATAGTTGTAACAATGAAAACAATTATTATGACGTGTATGGTTTTTCACCACAATTTATCCTTGGCTTATTGAAGAAGCTAGTACACATGGAGGCTTCACATTATTTCTCTACATGTAAATGAATTGTGGCAATAAAATAAAGCTTTGAAGATTGGAGTCACATGTGTTTACAGTGATGTCATCCTTGCCTATATATGGCTTTAGTTGTAAACGATGTGGATGTTGTTAAAAACTGAAACTCTCATTTAAATAACAAAGGTAATATATTCTAACATCTCTCTCTCTCCCATCTATCATCTCTTCTTCTATTTTCTTTATTTATTTATTCCATATTTCTTTGTTCTTTACTTAATTATTACTCCCTATTGTTTTAATTTCATTATAACACGTTATCAGAACGATGCTGTTATTTCCAAAACCTAAAGTTCTGAATTTATTACTACTAGAACCTGAAGTTCCTAGATTTATTACCAGAACCTGAAGTTCTGAATTTATTATTATTAAAACCTAAAATTTCCAATTTTTTATATTTATTAATACTAGAACCTGTAGTTCTGAATTTACTTTCTCGCATTTTACTTTTACGCAATTTACTTTCCTGCATTTTATTTACTTTTACGCGATTTACTTTCCCGTATTTATTTATTTATTTATACGCTTTTATGAGATTGGCTATACCAACCTACTAGAACCTGCAGTTCTGGATTTACTTATTTCACATTTATTATTACGCATTTTATTTTGTAATTTTTATTTAAACAATTTGGTCACCCATCCAGAACCTAAAGTTCATGGATTTATCATTTATTTATCATTGCCAGAATCTGAAATTTCTAGATTTATTCTTTTATATATTTGAAGATTTAAATTCTTTGGATTTTTATCAGACCAGAAGTTCTGACTCCGATTGTGATTTTCAGACAACCAGAAGCTGTAATAATGGCAAAGCTTGCAAGTTTAAAATTTGATGCACTTGATGTGTTTGGGGAAAATTATATGCTTGGGTTATTGATGTCAGATTACTTTTAAAATCAGAAGGCATGTATTACACTATTGAAAATGGGGCCGAGGCATATGAACAAGATAAAGCTACCACCATGGTTATTATCCATCACTATTTGCATGAGGATCTAAAAGCCCAATACCTAACTGTCACAGAACCAAAAGTTCTATCACAAGAGATGAAATATCAATTTGATAACCAACCCGATGTTGCATTACCAAATGCTAGGTATCAGTGGCAACATTTACGCTTTCAAGACTTTAAATCAGTCTCTGAGTATAATTCTGTTTTATTCAAAATTATTATACAACTGAAATTGTGTGGTCAGGATGTAATAGAAAACGATATGCTGGAAAAAACATTTACAACATTTCATGCCTCTAATATGATATTACAGCAACAATATCGAGAGCATCGATTCTCAAAATATTCAGAGTTAATTTCATGTCTCCTGGTTATAGAGAAAAATAATAAGCTCTTAATAAAAAAATCATGAATCACGCCCGACCGACTCTGCAGCGTTTCCAGAAGTGAATGCTAATACTATTGAAGGAAATACTCGTGGTCGCGGTCGCGGTCGCGGTTCCTACCGTGCTCATGGTCCTAGCTGTGGTCGGGGTCGGGGTCGTGGAAGAATATATGGTTACTTTGGTCCGGGTGGTTATTATCAAAATAATGAAAATACTCTCCATAAGTGGAATGTTTATAAAGTCAGACCAGATAAATGGGAGAGAATCCAAAAGGGGCCTAAGAAAGATGATAGTATATGTTTCAGGTGTAATTATTGGTCACGTACATGCCGTACACCTAAACCTTTGGTTGAGCTTTACAAGCATCGATCAAAGATAAAGAAAAGTGAAAGAATCCTGAAACCAATTTCATGGAGGATTCAGATTTTATGGATATCATACGGCTTAATGTTTCTGATTTCCTAGATGATCTAAATGATAAAGTGACCACTTCAACCGGTGATGGAAATATCCATGCCAATTAAGTACTACTTGTAATATTTTTGTTATCACGTGAAATGCTTATGTAAATATTCCTTATGTAATATATACCTTTTTAATCACTCTATCTGATGTGCACTTTATTTATTTTTGTTTTTGTTTTGTGAATAGATATGTCTTTAAACGATAAGTTGAGTGATATTGAAAAGCAAGATACATGAGATATATATCTGGCCAATAGTGCAATGACACATACGATTCTACGGAATCAGAAATACTTTCTGAATTTAATCTTGCTCAAAGCAAATGTTAATACAATATCGGGTCCAGCAGATTTGATAGAAGGCTCCGGTAGAGCCATGATATTGTTACCAAACGATACTAAAATATGTATCAGTGATACTTTATATTCAAGTAGATCCAGAAGAAATCTACTTAGTTTCAAAGATATACGGTGTAATGGATATCACATAAAAACTATAAGTGATGAGAATATTGAGTATCTGTGCATTACTTCTCATGATTCAAGCGAGAAACTCATTATGGAAAAGCTGCATGCTTTATCATCTGGATTGTATTACACTCTTATAAGAGGTGTAGAAGTTTATGCAGTTATGAACCAGAAGTTCGCAGATCTAAAAATATTTATGCTTTGGTATTACCGTCTTGGTCATCCAGGATCTACAATGATGCGTATAATCATTGAAAATTCTTATGGGCATCCATTAAAGAACCAGAAGATTCTTTTATCCCATAAAGATTTATGTACTGTATGTTCACAAGAAAAATTGGTAATAAAACCATCCCATTCTAAAGTTGGCTTTAAATCCCCATCATTACTACAAAGGATTCAAGAGAACATACATGGACCTATTCATCCACCAAGTGGACCATTCCACTATTTTATGGTCATAGTTAATGCATTCAGCAGATGGTCACACGTTTGCTTATTATCAACACGTAATGTTGATTTTGCAAGATTACTCGCATAGATTATAAGGCTTCGGACACATTTTCCTGATCATCCAATCAAGTCAATCCATCTTGATAATACTGGTGAATTTACTTCCAAGACATTTGATGAATATTGCAGATCAGTTGGGATTGATGTTGAGCATCCAGTTCCACATGTTCATACTCAGAATGGATTAGCATAATCGTTGATCAAGCGTCTCCAGGTCATTGCAAGAACTTTATTATTACGAACACAATTAGAAAATTTCTGTTTGGGGACATGCTATTTTACATGCTACTGCATTAATTCGTCTTTGTCTCACTGCTTATCATCAATATTCTCCTGTGCAACTTGTATTTGGCCATCAACCAGATATTTTCCATCTGCGTACTTTTGGTTGTGCAGTATATGTCCCAATTACACCTACAAATAGAACTAAAATGGGACCCTAACGGCGTTTGGGAATATATATATTGGTCTAGATTCACCATCAATTATTAGATATCTGGAATCTTTAACTGGTGATTTTTTTTACTGCACGATTTGCTGATTGTCATTTCGATAAGGGAAATTTCCCATCATTAGGGAAAGGAAAAACCTCTCCTGAAGAGAAGCGTGAATTTTCTTGGAAAATTCCTAGTCTAACTCATCTTGACCCATACACATCTCAGTGTGATAATGAAGTACGCAAGATAGTTCACCTTCAAACAATAGCAAATCAGTTACCATATGCATTTACAGATGTTGCTAGGGTAACAAAATCACACATCCCAACTGTTAATGTACCAGCACGGGTGATTATTCCAGAAGAACGATCTAAATAAATAATAGCAAAAGAATCATCTACTGTACGCTAGAAGCGTGGTAGGCCACTTGGTTCAAAAGATACTATTCCCTGAAGGAAGAAAACAAAATATAAGGATCATGTTCCTGAAATGATAAATAAATCCACTTTCTCTAAATTAACTCCACAAGAGTTAGATGTCCCTGAAAGGACATAAGAGACCCCTGCAGGAGAAGAAATCTCTTTAGAGATGTGAGAACATAGAAATGTGGAAATTTCTATAAATTATACAGAAGGAATGTGGAATCGTGAAGAAACAATCATTGATGATATATTTTCGTACATAGTGGCTACTAAAATTTTAAATGATAATTATGAGCCTCATAACCTCAATGATTGTAGGCAAATGTCTGATTGACCTAAATGTAAAGAAGCAATTCAAGCAGAATTGGCTTCATTAAGCAAAACGTAAAGTATTTGGACCAATAGTCCAAACGCTTAAAAACGTCAAACATGTTGGATACAAATGAGTTTTTATACGGAAACGTAATGAAAAAAACGAGGTGGTGCGATATAAGACACGACTCGTAGCACATGGTTTCTCACATAGACCTAGTATTGATTTTGATGAGACGTATTCACCAGTGATTGATACAATTACATTTCGATTTCTGTTAAGTTTGGCTGTCTCAGAAAGACTTGAAATGCGTCTTATGGACGTAGTAACTGCCTACCTATATGGCTCACTCAATTCAGATATTTATATGAAAATCCCAGAAGGATTTAGAGTGTCAGAAGCATACAACTCGAGACCTCGCAATTTATATTCAATTAAATTACAAAGGTCCTTGTATGGATTAAAGCAATCTGGGCGTATGTGGTACAACCACCTTAGTGAATATTTGATTAAAGGGGGATATATCAATAATCTCATATGTCCATGTGTTTTCATAAAGAAATCATAATCTAGATTTGCTATTATAGCAGTTTACGTTGATGATATGAATTTAATTGGAACTCCTGGAAAACTCCTGAAAACTGTTGAATATTTGAAAAGGGAATTTGAAATGAAAGATCTAGGAAAGACAAAATATTGTCTTGGCCTGGAGATTGAGGATAAATCAGACGGAATACTTATCCATCAATCAGCGTATATTGAAAAGATTTTGAAAAGATTTAATATGGACAATGCTCACCCATTAAGTACTCCCATGATTGTTATAACCCTTGATCCTAAGAAAGATCCATTCCGACCACTTGAAGATGGTGAAAAGATACTTGGTCATGAAGTATCATATCTCAATGCAATTGGTGTTTTATTATATCTGGCTCAATATACTCGACCAGATATCGCATTTTTAGTAAATTTGCTTGCTAGACTCAGTTCAGCACTAACTCGAAGACATTGGAATGAGATTAAACATCTTTTTTGTTATCTTTCGTGGAACGAAAGATTTAGGGTTATATTTTTCAAAATTTAACAACTTTTCTGGTTTACTTAGTTATGCTAATGCCAGGTATCTATCTGATCCCCATAAAGCTCGTTCACAAACGGGATATGTTTTTACCTATAATGACACATCAATCTCCTGGCGCTCCACAAAGTAAACTATTGTTGCTACATCATCTAATCATTCTGAGATCCTTGCACTTCACGAAGCAAGCCAAGAATGCGTGTGGCTAAGATCAGTTATTTATCATATTCAAAATACATGTGGGTTTTTATTATTTACAGAAATGCCAACACCGATATTTAAAGATAATGCGGCTTGTATCGCTCAAGTTAGAGGGGGATATATCAAAGGGGACAGAACCAAACATATTTCTCCTAAATTCTTCTATGCTCATGAACTTCAATAGAGCCGATAGATTGATGTTAAACAAATACGGTCTACAGATAATCTTGCAGATCTGTTAACCAAAACATTGCCTACATCAACTTTTGAGTAACTGGTATATGGGATTGGCATGCGTCGACTCTGTAAATTACAGGATTGATATTGAAGTTTAATTCAGAGGGAGCAAAATTTTGAAAGGATATATATATGTACTCTACTCTTTTTTCTTCTACCGGATTTTGTCTCACTGGGTTTTACTGGAAAGGTTTTAATGAGGCAGTTCTAAACACACCTACACCACTTGATCCAGAAGATCATTGTATATATTTTTGCTAAGGTTTTTGTCCCATTGGGTTTTTCCTAGCAAATTAAATACAAATGGTGGAAATCCAATGGGAAGTATTATGACATGTGTGTGGTTTTCCACCACAATTTATCCTTGGCTCCTTGAAGAAGCTAGTACACATGGAGGCTTCACATTATTTCTCTACATGCAAATGAATTGTGGCAATAAAATAAAGCCTTGAAGATTAGAGTCACATGTGCTTACATTGAGAGTGATGTCATTCTTGCCTATATATGGCTTTTGTTGTAAACGATGTGGATGTTGTTAAAAACTGAAACTCTCATTCAAATAACAAAGGCAATATATTCTCACATCTCTCTCTCGCCCATCTCTCATCTCTTCTTCTATTTTCTTTATTTATTCGATATTTCTTTGTTCTTTACTTAATTATTACTCCCTATTGTTTTAATTTCATTATAACAACAATGACATTATTTCAATTAATGACCACAATGAATGATTATGTATTGATAAGAAGATGATAATCACAAGGCAATATTTTTTCCAAATTTTTTGTTAAAAAATACATATCATAATTCATAACGATGTGATAGTAACCATAAGGTGGTTACCTTGATGGTCCAAGACTTGGTTCTACACTTGGCAATTACATTGTGGTCTGCCATCAGGGTATTAGCTCAATTGGTAGAAGGACGAGCTTAAGGCACGGGTAACTATCAGGTCAGCTGTTCGAATCCTACCCAAGCGAATGTGAGTTCTGATTTACTCACTTGTATCTTTGTGTGACCGGGGGTGTAAGCTGGGGTTTCCTATCTGTCTTACTCCACGATCCAACATACAGGCAACGATGAGTCACGCAGTTGGGGAGGACAGACTGGACGAAGTCCCGGATCCTACCCAGGCGAAGGTGAGTTCTGATTTACCCGCTTATATCTTTGTGTGGCCAGGGGTGTAAGCCAGGGTTTCCTATCTGTCTTATTCCACGATTCAACATATAGGTCACGACGAGTCACGCGGTTAGGGAGGACAGGTTGGACGAAGTCTGAGATCCTTGATGCAAAAAAAAAAAAAAAAAATTAAAAAAAAAATGATGTGATGGTAACTTATAACCATCACATAAATTATGGGATATCGTGATGAATATTGTGGTTTTTATAAATTATTTTTCATATTATTTAGAATGATTTTTTTTTTTTTTTTTGAATATTACATAAATTTGATTTTTTTTTTTTTTTTTTTAGAAAGGGGAGGACTTGAATATACAACCTCATGGCATATGTATAAGGGGTTTATCCAGAGCCGGCTCCACTAAAGAGTAAACCCAGTAAAATGATGGGGCCCCCAACACAGTGGGCCCCTCAAATTCTTAAAAAAAAAAAAACAATTATTTTGATTTTATATAGATATATACAAACTAAATAACACTAAAAGCAATAAAAACTCTCTTAGCACCGATGGTAAGAGCATCTCCAATGAAATGTTATTTTAGTGTGCCACACATGCTCCAATGTAATGCCAAATGTTGTGCCAAATTTGACATATGTTATTCTTTCTTTGTGCCCAAAGAATATCATATGTCAAATTTGGCACAACAATAAATGCTGTTTTTTTAATTACAAAAATGTCATTTTATAATTGTATTGAATGCATTAATCGTTAACTTTTATAATTTTAAATAATAAAAAATATTATATAAATTGAATGTATTAATCATATTTGCTGACTTTAATAATTTTAAATAATAATAAAAAAAATAGTATTTCAAATAGAATTATGCATTATGCTAAAATGATATGTCAAATATAACATTTTACTATTCTTTGTGCCACATTTAGTATTTATATTGGCATATACATCGGAGATGGTCTAAGTAATTATGATTCTAAGGTGGAGGTAGGATATTCAATGTCCACCCGTTGCATTGTTTAATCCAATAAATTTTATTGTACCCTCTTTTCAACAAAACAATTTACTTTATGTATTCTTCATTACCAACTTCTTAACCACTTCTAATTTGTGGTTAGTAATTCAATTATATTTTGTATTAAATTATTTATTATTATTTTAAAATTTTCTAATTTCTAATAATTTTAGCTTGACATATCTGGCATATCCAATCAATAAACCTTAAAATCTCAAATTTTAATTTATTGTATTAAATTACTCCATCTATTATTATGATTTATTTTATTTTATAGTTTTAATTTATTTATAATCAATAAATCAATAATTTACCAATAATTAGAAAAATAAAAAATAAAAAACATGTATAGTAACATTTATTAATAAATTATTTTTATATAAATTTAAAGTAAATTCGTTATAAATATAAAAACAAAATTACTATAGATCCCGATTTTTGATATTGTAAGATGATTTTTGATTTGTGAGAGGTGATTATCATTATTTAGATAATCAAACCAATTCTACGTAAAGCATTTTCTCTAGTAATTTTTACAGACAAATTTAGTGTACTATTACAATTTATACAGTTTGGAAATATTAATAAATTTTTTATGGGGCCCTGATTTTTGTTAATATCATTAAATAGATCGGGTTCCGAAATGTCTAAGACGGTTCTGGATTTACCATCGAACCAATCTCATCTCGTCTATTATTTATAATGAATAATAAGATAAAAAAAGTTACTCATAGAGGAATGAAAATGATCTAAGGGGGGTGTATTGGTTCAAGATTTTATTAGATAATTTTAGGAAGTAAAAGTCTGTTGGTATTGAATTGAGACTTTTTAACAAGTTAGATAAGTCTGGTGGTATTCGATTAAGAATTTTAATATAGTTTTTTTTAAAAAAAAATCCATATTGTCTTATGGTATTGGATCTAGACTTTTAAGATTTTTTTTAAAAAGTCCATATTGTTTTGTGGTATTGGATCTAGACTTTTAAGATGTAGCAAATTATTTGCTGGTATAGGATTGAGATCCAGATTTTTAGGATTTCATGATAAAATGGATTTTTCAGACTTTTTAATGATATATATAACTAGCTTGAACCCAAAATTGTCTTGCCCTCTCCCTTAATACTTTCCAGACTTTTTATTTGATTTCAGATATTTGGTGGGTGTATTGGTATATAATAAATGTGGCGGCCAAACATGCAAAAGACAACATAAAATTACACTTGAAAGTCGAGTACCAAATGACTGATAAAATGCCTTAGGAAAAAAAAACTAAAATTAGGCCTTTTTTATAATTGATATTGAATTTTTAAAAAAAAATAAAATTTATTTTAATTTTTGTAGTAAAAAAATACTCAAATTTTGTATTCTATTTTTTCTAAAAAGGTTAATTCAATATTTACTTTTAATATTGATATACTTTTTTTATTATTATTATTGTATTTACACTATCTTGACGTAATATAATCACTCTTATTCAATGGTATTTGATGAAAGACAAATAAAACTTGTTGGGAGAGTTTGATAAGAATTAAAAAGAATAGTCACTTCCCAATGTGAATTGATGGTAAAGAGCATCAATGTTGTATGTCTCAGATTGGAGTCGCTACATCCATTGGTGGTATATATATACAGATTTTCTATTATCAGTTTATCATAACAATAAATATATCAAGACGAATAATGTGGACTACTAGATTTACATACTTTGACTTAAAGTGTATGCACCTATCAAAACTTCTTCATAATCTGTGGTCCACATTTTTCGTCTTGATATATTAATTGTTGGGACAAATTGATAATAGAAAGATTGTATATATATATATTGTACTCACTATTTTTGAATTATAAATCTTTTAATTTAGTTAATGTTGGATTACAATCTAATGAGAATTAAAAAAATCAATTGGGAAATTAATGAAAATGTGTGATAATCAGAAAAGTTATTCAATAGAAAAATGAATAAAAATGTTTGGAAGTTAAGAAACTATCTAATTGTATAATTTAAAAATTAAAAATTGAGGTTTAAATTTGTGGAAGTTTTAGGCGGGGCCTTAGGCAACCACCTCAGTTGCCTAGGCCTCCAGATGGCACTGTCTCACCGGACTTGAATCATCTATCAATAACATTAAAGGGGAATGTACACTGTACACACCACTAGAGAAAAAGAAAAGAAAAGAAAAGATTAAAGAGCAGTGAATATTGAATTTTGATAATATATGAATTAATGAAGTCCAACACGCCAAACGGAAATATTTCAATGTTCAATCTATTTTTTTTTTCCCTGTTTCATATCATTTCTAATGAGGTAGTGGGGAATGGGTTGTTGGTTATTATATTTATTTCATATAGTGACATTTTCTGCACCATATGAACCAGTTAAAAGTTATGTGTTGGTTGGTGGTATTTTAAAATTTTATTACTTCTCTTCATAGCTTATACATGTTTCTCATTCAATTTTTGTTATTCATTGGCTGCCCTTAACAAGATTATAGAGCACTAAAACTTGGGGAGCAAAATGAATACTACAATCTACTCTTGAAAGTCTATATTTTTAAAAGTCCAAAAAGTCTTGAAATAAAGTTTAGATAATCCTAATAATCTATAAATAAAGTCCAAAGACTCTTTCAGAATCCTAAAAATCTAGTCTATATAATCATAATAATTCTAAAAGTATAATCCTAACAATCCTAAAGAACAAACTACCACTACCCAAACCACCCCACCCCCCCCCCCCCCGGAGAATATCTTCAAGGGCAGCAGTTGCTTTTTATTTTATTTTAAGTATTATACTATTATATAAATTAGGGGTTATTCCAGGGAGAAGGATAACTCGAACTCGTAATCTCATGGTACAGGTGTAAGGGCAGCAGTTGCTTGAATTTGATTGATCGTTTAATTAAATTATTAATCATGATTAACGTATATAATTAATTAACATTAGTGATATTTTATTTCATCATTAGTTGGGCTCATAGTAAATTTACAAAAAACAAACAAACAAACAAACAAAGTGAGACCACTAATAATGATTATCATGTTCATTTATCATAATCATAAATTCATAATTATGCATGTAAGTATTCCTTTTTCAAGATGACACAAAAATGAGTTAAGGTTATTCGATACTTTATCATATCAAGCACTACAAATACAATTTGGATAACTGCCCTCAATTCAGAGAGAGATCTATTCACACATATTTTTTTTTATGAATAAGGGAGTTTTGAATCCTTCAACGAAATTGGAAAGGAGAGTGCACAACCAACTCAATCAATAGTTGATGGGATTTTTTCGTGAGCATATTTTACACTAACAAACAAGTTATCAATATAAAGTCATCCACAAGTTGGATAATATATATATTTTTTAAATTTAGGATTAAAGGATTAATGCTTATTATTGTTGTAATTTTATCGCTTCCCCATCAAATCTCTATGGTTGGCTTCCCCACCAAGTCACTATTGTTGACTTCGTTGTTGAGCAAGCTTCTAAATTAAGCAAGTGGCCAAGTAGCTTTGAAAAAGCTCTACATATATGATCCTCTTTGTAAATCAAGGCTGCTGAAGTTTCAATAAAAATCTTTAATAGATAATTCTCTCTCGTCTCTCCTATGATCTCTCTCTAACTTTACTTTATTGTTTATTTGTTCATATGTTCTTCATGTTCTTCATCTATTATTTTATTAATTTACAATACATTATCAGCACGATACTGTTATTTCCAGAACCTAAAGTTCCGAATTCATTAATATTAGAACTTGAAGTTCCTAGATTTATTACCAGAACCTGAAGTTCTGAATTTATTATTATTAAACCTGAAGTTTCCAAATTTTTATTTATTAATACCAGAACCTATAGTTATGGATTTACTTTCTCGCATTTTATTTTTACGCAATTTATTTTCTTGCATTTTATTTACTTTTACGCGATTTACTTTCTCGTATTTATTTATTTATTTATACGCTTTTATAAGATTGGCTATGCCAACCTACCAAAACCTACAGTTCTGGATTTACTTTTCTCGTATTTATTATTACATATTTTTTTTTATGATTTTTATTTAAACAATTTGGTCACCCATCCAGAACCTGAAGTTCATGGATTTATTTATCATTGCCGGAATCTGAAATTTCTAGATTTATTCCTTTATATATTTGAAGATTTAAATTCCTCGGATTTTTATTAGAGCAGAAGCTCTGACTCCGATTGTGATTTTCGAATAACCAAAAGTTGTAATAATGTCAGAGCTTACAAATTTGAAATTAGTGTCTAGGGACAACTACGATCTAAAAGCTCAATACATAATTGTCACAGAACCAGAAGTTCTATGGCAAGAACTAAAAGATCGATTTGATAACCAACCCGATGTTGCATTATCAAATGCCGGGTATCAGTGGCAATATTTATGTTTTCAAGACTTTAGATTAGTCTCTGAATATAATTCTGCTTTATTCAAAATTACTACACATCTGAAATTGTGTGGTCAGGATGTAATCTGAAATCATCAATAAAAGTAAACAGTAAATTTTCTCCCCTTCCACTTTATCTCATATTGTTATTCTATCGTTCTTCTTCATCCTATTTCTGTTATATTATCTATTATTTTAATTTTACGCATCTATTTAATTTTATGCAATTTATGTATCTGAGTATGCCAATTAACCAGAACCTGAAGTTTCTGGATTTGTATAAATTATGTGTTGAGCCTAACTAGGTCAATCATTAAGTTTCTGGAATTTAAACCAAGCTCGGCTAGACCGACTAATCAGAATCTGAAGTTTCTGGATTTATCATTATAATATTTAAGTTGGTGCGGTTTTACAAACCGATCAAAATCTGAAGTTCTAAAATTTTAAATTTCAGTAAAAATATGGAATTCTGGATTCATTAATATGTACATGAATGTCATACTTGAGACCTGAAATTCCAAAATTTGAATTCTATATAGAACCTGAAGTTCTAATTTTTAATATGAATTATTGAATCTGAACTTGAAGCTTTTAAGTTTTGAACATAAAATTCTAATCAGACTTGAAGCTCTGAATTCAATTTAAATTGTGATATTAAAACTTCTATGTCAAAGTTGATTATAACCAAAAATTCTGAATTGAAGCAAGTTATGATTCTTTCATACAGAAAGTCAATTTGTAATTTCTATTTAGAACCTGAAGTTTTCTAAATTTTATGAACCTGCGATTCATGGTCGAATCGAAAGTTCGAAAAATCAATATGATTCATGATTTTGTTTTATGAAGTAATATATTTTCATATCTATATGTTTATACTTTTGATCACTTTGTCTAATATGCACTTTATTTTTCTTTGTGAATAAATATGTCTTTAAATGATAAGTTGAGTGATATTGAAAAGTAAGATACATGAGATATATGTCTGGTCGATAGTGCAACGACACATACGATTCTGTGGAATCAGAAATACTTTCTGAATTTAACCTTGCTCAAAGAAAATGTTAATACAATATTAGGCCTAATAGATTTGATAAAAGGCTCCGGTAGAACCATGATATTGTTACCAAACAATACTAAAATATGGCTATCACATAAAAACTATAAATGATGAGAATATTGAGTATCTGTGCATTACTTCTCATGATTCAGGCCAGAAACTCATTATGGAAAGGTTGTGTGCTTTATTATCTGGATTATATTATACTCTTATAAGAGGTGTAGAAGTTTATGCAGTTATACACCAAAAGTTCTCAGACCAATGCAATTATGAACCAGAAGTTCTCAAACCTAAAAATATTTATGCTTTGGCATAACCGTCTTGGTTACTTGGGATTTACAATTATGTGTAGAATCATTGAAAATTCTCATGGACAACCATTAACCAAGTGGCCAACTAGCTTTGAAAAAGCTCTATATATATGATCCTCTTTGTAAATCAAGGCTGCTGAAGTTTCAATAAAAATCTTTGATAGATAATTCTCTCTCTCTCGTCTCTCCTATGATCTCTCTCTCTAACTTTACTTTATTGTTTATTTGTTCATATGTTCTTCATGTTCTTCATCTATTATTTTATTAATTTACAGCAATTATATATTTATTTGAACTATTATAAATTTGACAATTAGAGATGTATATATATAACTAAAAATCACGATCTCATCAATGCCTATATGAATAACTTACCATTCAGTCACCTCGATTTTTTTCTTAGCATAATGTTAATCAAACTCTAACGCTTGCCAAAAGAAATATAAACTCACATTAGCAAGGATGTTATCGGTGTTCTAGTAATCGGTCTAGGCGGCTTTGGCCACCGGGAGGAAGGTCTAATCTGCCTTCGTAGACGGCTGGGCACCTAGTCGCCGACTAGTCCGATTTTTAACGCCGATTAATTAGCCTATGAGTTTTTTTTTTTTTTTTTTTTTTTTTTTTTTTTTAAAAGAAAAAGAAAAAGAAAAAGAAAAAAACCCTTTCGTTGGGGGTGTAAAACGGTGTCACTTTGGTTAGGCTTCATTGACTTGAAGAATTGAACCAAAAATTTCCATTTTCCCAATTCGAACATCGAACCAGATCTTAATTTAATTGCTTCAACGACACCTCTAGCTCCGATTATTTGTTCACTTATGTACATATATAGTGTTGAAAACTCAAAAGGGCATTGAAAAGATCAAATTATTTTCATGAGAAAACTTAGAGTACGTTTGGGAGAGCTTCTCAAGTAGATCTTTTTGCAGTAGATCTTTTACAAGTAGATCTTTTAGAGGTAGGGCTTTTAAATGAAAGTCGTTGGTCGTTTGGTTGTCAATTAAAAAAGAGCTTTTTTAATGAGAGAATTACCAAAATACTCTAGCAAATATTAAATTATAGGGTTATATTGGAGATTTTAATGTTTTTTAAAAAAGCTCAAAAAGTCTACTTGGAAAAGCCTAAAATTTGAGCTTCTCCAAGTAGACGTAAAACAGCTTTTTTAATCGTCGAAAGCTCTACTGGAGTGTCAACCAAACGACACAAAAAAATTTGAATTAAAAAAGCTCTTTTAGCCAGTAGACAAGCTCCCCCAAACGGACACTTAGTACAAGATGTGAGGCACCAACAAACGTGTACTCATGTATAGTATTGAATTGATGAATTTATGAATGTATAGCAAACATAGATGCAGCAGTGATTTCACTATTGTACTCATGTACATGTATATTGTCTAGTATTGATGAATTTGTGAATGTTTAAACATGTTGAGGGACAAATTGAAGTCAACCGCAGCCAAGGAAGCACGGATACGGATACGGATACGGGATACGGATACGGCACGATACGGGGATACGGTAAATCTCTAAAAACTAGGATACGGATACGGTAGGATACGTCAATTAAAATAATATATATTTATATTTTTAAAAAATAAGAATATATAAAAAGATATTTGATAATTCATTTAAAAATCAAAACATATTCATATCCAATCATCCAAATAAAACATGTCACATAACAACCTAAGCCATAACAATTTAACATATTACAATATCCAAATTAAGTCGTAACATATTGCAAAATTGAAAATCCAAATAAAACATACATCACATAAGTTATAGTATATTACAAAATCCAAATAATACATAAAATAAACTCATAAAATAGCTACTAAATTCCTAATTAACTTCATTATCATTATTCACGTTGTTAAATGATCTAAATAATTCGGCAACTAACTCTGGTTCATCAAGTGAAAGGTTTGTAATCTTAAGTATCATGTTATTCTTCATGTCAATGGAATTTAAGCCAAAATTTCTTTACAGTTTCTTTTTAACCCCTAAAATTTTGAAATTATAATTTAACCCCGTTTTATACTAAAATAATTATAATATTGCCCCAAACGTATCTTCGAAGTATCCCCCAAGTATCCTCCAAGTATCCTCCAGTCAAACTTATGAAAAAGTCAACGGATACGCCATTTGGTGTATCGGATACGTATCCTGAAGTATCCGGGAAGTATCGGAACTGGATACGAGTTCGATACGAGTTACCTCCACCAAATGAAGTATCCGTGCTTCCTAGACCGCAGCAAAAAAAAAAAAAAATCTAGTTTAATGTGGGTGGTTTGTGTACGAGATGTAAGAAAATAAAAAATAAATAAAATAAAAAAATTCCTTTCCACCTAGGCGGCCTAGACGTTAGACGCCAGTCTACTGTACCACTAGCGCCTAGCGCTTACTAAACCACTGTATGTTATAGTAGGGTGGGTTAAAACAAATTTATTTATTTATTTTAATTTTTTTTTTTTAAGTGAACCTTAACTATAGGAGGAAATTTTATTATTATTATTATTATTTTTTTGACATTACAACCTATAATGCACATGTCAGTTAAGGTCAAGATGATTTATTTATTTATTATTACTTTTTTTTTTTATTAGCAATCAATAATATAAATTATACATGTTTGTTTAAATTATGCTTCAAAGATTGAAAGCAGTGTTTCAATCTCTAAAATTTCTATTTTGTTTGTCCAATATGTTTAAAAGCATATTGTTTTAGTTAGAATATATATAAATATAAATAGTTTGGTAAATAAAATTGTAAAATAAGGATGATTTCGTAAAAAAAATAAAATAAAATAAAAAATTAATAAAGATGGCAAATTTTGTAATAACTTTAAACTTTTTTTCCAAAAAAATCAGTCAGGTATTCAAATAGGCTCCACTCCACCCCCGCACATCAGGGCAAATGTGTTAGTTGGCAGCTCCTTCTAATTAATGATATGATCATTTTGATGTAGGATCATAGTTGTCTTAAAGGTCATGTATATATGTACTATAGATTTTTCAAGTGAATTTCGTTTTTCTCTACCTTGGCATCTTTGATCACTACCACAAGTTTACAATAAAAATGAAACATTTATGTTGTTTTGATGAGTACTGACAGAAAGTGAGAAAAGACAGTGAAACAAGAGGACTGATGAGTGATGATCAGATGAGAGTGAGTGGTCCTTGTGTTGTGCTGTTGTATTCATAATTCATGTATGCCCCAGCAGCCAGTTTCGTGAGTTGGATATTCAAATCACATCCATGTATTTTCAAACTCATGATCAAAACTCAAAACTTTCTCGAACTTAGTAGTTAGTACGTTGCTATAGCTAGAAATCACCTGAGTGGTTTGCATTTCAAGCTAGCATAGCTAGTACCACCGGTTCACCACCACCACATCAGTCCAAAATGGTTCTAGACTTTGCAGTACACAAACAGCAGCAGCAGAAAAAAAAATGCAAGAAAAACTAGGGTTAGGGTTAAGCTTGAATCACCCAAAATCCCTTGTCATTAGTGATAATAGAGTTACTCCACAAGATTTTTATTTTTATTTTTTTTAGATAAAAAGAGAAATTTATTAAAAGCAAGAGAAATACAAAGAGAGTGAAGAAAAGAAACAATAAACTAAAACAAAATTATTGAACTGCATATCAATTCATTGAAGGGTTTTTTTATTTTATTTTTTTTATTTTAATTATCTATCCACCTATCTAGATCGAGTATTTTTTTGAAGTATTTTGTCATTGGTAGGATTCGAGCTGCTGACTTGGGAGTTATTTGCCCAAGCCCTAAGCTTATCCATATACCAGCTCAGCTACGCCCCTGTGAGCATCAATACATTGGATGTGCTTAAGGGAATTTGAACTGATGAACACGGAAATAACATGTCTAATATTCGCCTATAACTCATAGCAATTAACTTCTATAGCAAAAAAATAAGATGAAAGAAAATAAACAATCACATAACACAAGATATATGTGGAAAACCCTAAATCAGGGAAAAAACCATAGGGTGTCAAAACGACAGAGAAAGTTCCACTATATGATAAATTGTTAGAACCATGTATTCTAGAATCCTTTCTCACATCTCAACCTCAAACCACAGAGCCTTACCAAGTCCCCAAACTCACAACCGAGTTTTACATCCTGACTATCAGCTCACAACGCTCACAAGATAATATCCCCACCAAGAACCGCGCCCCCCCCCCCTAAAATATATATATATATACACTACAAAAAAAAGTGACCTGTAGTGACATATTTCTTTGTGACAAATTTTGAATACATCACTGTAGGTATTATTTTGTAACAAATTTTATTATTTGTCATTGTGTTTTTTTCAATTCAGACTTTTTTTTTAAAAAAAAAAAAAATTGTCACAATTAGTTAAAATTTGATAATTTGTGACAGTTAATATAATTAGTCAGAAAATTACCTTGTAAAAAAGGAAAGATGTTTTTCAAAAAAAAAAAAAAAAAAAAAAAAAAAAAGGAAAGATTTTATTTTGTAAATACTTGTAATTTTCTTTTCACTTTTTTCATTTTTTTTTTTTTTTCAGATTTCCTAAACCATATCATGAATCATTAAATTTTTTGTTCCAAACACCTAATAATATTTCCTAATTTCATTAAAATTCTCAAATTTATGGTGATTTGCTCAAGGTATAGTATTTTTGAATTTTGATTTTATTTTTATGGTTTCTAATATATTGGGTTTTTATTTATTTTAGAGATGAAGAATAGGAACGTTTGTGAAATAAAAGAAAAAAAACATTTTTTTTATCCTCTCATACCTCCTTAATATCCCCCTGCACTTCAACAATGGGAATTCAAACTTCACATAATTTCTGTCTACATCAATCCTTCAATTGATTTCTCTCCACTATATATTGAGGTATATTTCTCTCTTCTCTCTTCTCTATTTTTTTTCTCCATGATTTCGTTTCAATTGAATTCGTCATCAGCTCCAATGACGAGTACATCAACAAAGACACAAGCGCTCAAGTTGCTCTCATCGTTAAGCCTAAAGTGATCATTATCCCAACCGATAAAGAGAGCGAGGAAGAGATTGTTGTGACCATCATCAAGCTCTGCAATTACTTCAATTTGACGATCTTCTCCCATAAGCCATATCTCGGTATGTTCTCTGATTGTTTGCTTTTTATGTGTTTTTGGTTATGTTTTGATGTATATGAAAAAAAAAGTGCTATTGTCAATTGATTTATTGATTAACCCAGGTATTGTATGAACTTGAAATTGATTTATTCACCAAGCTGAATGCATAGAAACTGTTTGATGAAATGTCAAAGAGAAAAAAAGCAAAGAATGCACCTTTTTTTTTTTTTTTTTTTTTTTTTTTTTTTTTTGTAACATTACATTTTATAACATAGAATTTATATATATAAACCATACATGTTAAACCTTCTATACATACGTACATATCTAAGGACTTAGTTATAGAAATGTTTACACTATCAAGGTAATTGTTTATAATTATGAATGCACCATTACAATTTTATGCAAACAATATTCTTACTAATTCTAATAAATAAAACATTTTGGGAAAATTTTCACTTGGTGTGCTGTCTTGTTTTGTTACGGTTAAGTGTCTAGTATGAAAATATCAATGTCATTGCAATTTAACAATCAAGTTACTTTATTATCTAGGTCTACTGCAATCTATTTAGATGTTATAGAGTTTTTTTTTTTTTTTTTTGAAGGTTAGATGTTATTGAAAACAATAATATTTAGCTGTTTGGTGGAATACATTGATAATTTAGAAAAGAAAATACCACATCATGATTATGTGATTTGCAAATTTTCGATGGCATTCACAACCACAAAGTAGGACCTTGTGCAAAGTAGAAACATTTTTTTTATGGATTAAGAAGGAAGAAGATGCAACTAAACAATGCATTGGATGAATTCAATTTCAAATTATTAGTAAGCATCACATTTGTTTGTTTTTGTTCCTTGTTTGGTACTGAAGAAAAAAAATTGGGTAAGAAAAACAAGGAATTAGAGTGTGTAAATTAATATTAAAATTAAATATTAGTAGAAGCAATCACTAACCAAAAATAATTAGTCTGAGTTGATTGTTAAACTGTTTTTAGGGTGTTAGTATATCTGGTGGGGTATTTTGTGTGTAAACACATGAGATTTATTCAGTTTAATGAAGATGGTTTATAACGATGATAATATTATTTCAGTATTCGTGACCAACCTCATATGCCTACCTTGTGATTAATTCAACAATGTAAATTGTTGTTTTCTTGACATTAATCTCATTTATTATTTGCATACTTTGTCAAAATTTAGTACTTTGTAATTGAACATTACTTAGCTTGATCTTCGGTTACTATATGACACTCATTGTGTCATCTATTTGGATGAAGTTTTGAGTGAATAATGTGAAAGAACTTGTATATAATTCTTCTTGATTTTATGTCTGTATATACATACAACATATGTATGATGTATGGTAATTTAAAATTTTAATTTATTCTTGTTATGATGTATTGCGATGTTTATTCTTGTCGTGATATATATATATATATATTGCTTGTAATGACGTTAATCTAGTGTTATTTCTTTATCGTTTATTTATTTCTTATTGTTTATACAACTTAAACATATTAATATGAATAATTATTTTATTACTTTTTTTTTTTTTTTTACAGAAACAAATGGGTGAATTTGTTTCAAATATCAGGATTTATGCTCATGTTTCAACAACAAAAGGAGACAAATATGTCTAGAGCTTCTTAGTTTATAACTTTTTTATGTTCATTTGATAGTTATAGTCTTTATAGCTTAAGATTTCACTGTATTATAACTTTATTATTCATTTGCTAATTTCACTTATAATTATGTTGACAATTCTCTATATTGTTTCAAGAAAAAAAACCTCTATCTTGTTTCATTGTTCTTTTTTATTTATTTTTACTGAATTTTTGAATTTGTAAATTAATATTATAATTGACATATATATGAATACAATAATTATTTTAAAATCATCATACAATTTATATAGATGTAATATATATGTATATATGTATATATATATTTGTATTCAATATATTTGTTTATTTACCGACATATAAAATCACAATTTTCAAAGGCTCCGTTGTAGATTGAGAATAATGACAATTTTCATATGGTTATTTATCACTAGATTTGTTTACGGTGACATAATTTTCAAATGATTAATTGTCACTAGATTTGCCTACAGTGACACAATTTTCAAATGGTTAATTGTCACTAGATTTGCTTATAGTGACAAAATATTCAAACGGTTAATTGTCATTAAGTTTGTATATAGTGACAAAATATTCAAACGGTTAATTGTCACCAAGTTTGTTTTTAGTGACAAAATATTCAAACAGTTAATTATCATTAAGTTCGTGTACAATGACAAAATTTATATTTTGTCACTCGTTAGGATCCAATAAAAATCTGTCACTAAAAGTCATGGTTTATGACAACTACAAATAATTGCCACTAACCATAGTGACAATGGCACTATAAGTGTCACAAATACTTTTAGTGATAAATGTATAAGTGACGAATTGTTAGTGACACTCTTTTTGTCACAGTTTTGAACTTTTGATATTGTGACAAATTTTCCATTTACTGTGACATATATTTTTTGTCACTATATATCATTTTTCTTGTAGTGATATCTCCTAGGTCTCTCCTGAATATCACACACAAATCGCTAACTTGATCCACTGATATTCCTCAGATCTTTCCCATGATATTCCTTGGGCTCTCCACTGGATCTCACCACTCTCTGATGTTACAGATGTTCTTTTGCTCCACACGAATAACCTAGTTATAAAGTTCTATTTATACTAGTTACATAGAGTTTAAACCTACAAAGAAATTCATCTCATATAAGAACAATGTTTCACATAAATACTATTTCCTTTTATGCACATGTCTTCTTGTAAAGAGAAATCCTTTCCTTCAAGCACAAAAACTTATCAAAAAGAAATAACTTACTTTTCCATTGAAGATTTCCCGTTTTGCACAAATCTCTGCCAAACCGATGTGGGTATCGCTGTTTGCAGCACATCGTTTCCCACATCATGAATCTCTAGCATTGGATCGTTGTCCTTACCGTTGTGCAATGCACATCAGTTTCTTCATTGATGGAAACCACTCCATAGACCGTTGTGCCAATGCTAGGCATAACACAACTCTTCAGTCTTCGTTTCTTAAGTTCTTTTTGGTATTCAAACCTCTCTCCAACTCCAACTTCCAAACGTTATTCACGTCTCCAGAAAGTTTTACATTAATTGTGTCTCGTTTGGTTCACATTGGGTTCACTTGAGAATACGAGCCAAAACCTAACACTTAGCCCTTAGAATGTCTCCCCTTATTCATTTATGGCTTGGAATTCATCGTAGATAAAATCTTAAGAGTCGGCTTCACTTTTCTTTTTGATTTGGTCACCACATGAATCCAATTATAATCAATTACGTAATCCATTTCTCGTAGCATGGGGTCTACTTGACCATGATTAGAATTTGAAGCATGAATATCTTGGTCTTTTGATATTTTCTCTAAAGTAATCTTTCCTCTTCTATTTGCTGAAGAGTTAAACCCATCCAAAACTTGTTGAATTTCTTGGTGCAATTTGGTTTCATGACAATCCAAGGGATCCTTGTCTGAGACAAAATTTCCTAAATCACTAGGATCCTCATGATCACAATTCAAGACTGATTTGGAAATGTCCAAATTTTCAAGGTTGGCCTTAGAAGCCCGATTTTCTGCACCATAGTTTCCTAAATTACTAAGGGTCCATCCTGTAACATTTTTCAAAGGCTGTTTTTGTTTTTGTATTTTGAAAATAAAAATGAAATGAAAACAGTGTTTTTGGTTTCAGTTTCGAAATCTAAATACGCGTCTGGTAGCATATCCTGAAAGCTGGATTCCAAATATGAAAACGTAAAAAACGCGTCTGGTATCATTTTATGGGCCAAAATTAATGAGTTGATTTTTTTTTTTTTTTTTTGGTCTGATATGGGCAATGCCCAGTACAGGAAGAGAAGAATAGTGGACTGGATTTGATCTGACGGCCGGCGGCGCGATCTGACAGACGAGAAGAAGAAGTTGGATCTGATAGACGGCAAAGAAGAAGAAGAAGGCGCTGTCGCGTCAGTCGGCGGGAAGGAGAAGAAGAAGAAGAAGAAGAAGAAAAGAAGGAGAGGACGTCAGTCGGCGGGAAGGAGAAGGAGAAGACGACGAAGAAGAAGAAGAAGAAGAAGAGAGAAGGAGAGGACGTCAATCGGCGGGAAGGAGAAGAAGAAGAAGAAGAAGACAGAAGGAGAGGAAGGAGAAGAACACCGGTGAAAGGAAGAAAAAAAGAAAAAAAAAATTGAGTTTTTTATTTTAAGTGAAAAACAAAACGAAAAACAAAATGAAAAACATCAAAAAATTGTTTTGAAAATTTTTCACTTTTAACACTGTTGTTGTTTTTGTTTTTGTTTTTGTTTTGGAAAATAAAATGAAAAACAAAATGAAAAACGATAACGAACGCGTATTCGAAATCGGATTTGGAAAACAAAAACAAAAACACTCTGTAAAACGATACAGGATAGGCCCTAAGATTCTCATAATCACAATTGAAGTCGGATTGGGAAACTTCCAAATCTTCAAAATTGACATCTTTTTCTCCTTGATTTTCTCCCAATAATTGAGGTGTGAGTAATGGTTCAATTTGAATTAGCATAAATTCCTCTTCAGATTGTTGAATTTTTGAAATATCAGTATCCTAAAAAAGAAATTTAAAATCCGATTGATTTTGAATTGGAACAAATTCTGCATCTTGATCTACCAAATTTATCTCATTGTTCGTCATCGGAGTTCGGCAATCACGATCTAGACGAAGCGGCTCCTCATTACCATCACCGGTAACCTTTCCTTCATGGTTCACAGCAATATGATCTCCATTGGCCAGACGAATGAGATCAGCGACCCTATCTTGATTTGTGGTGATGTGATTGTCATTTTCTATGCTTGCTTGCTTGCTAATTTCTACTTTTTGGTTGACAAGTTGTAGAATTGGACACGTTCTGGCGACATTTTGTAGCATCATGCCCAAACATATTGCATTTAGCGTCTGTTAGGAAGGTTCTCGTAAACAACTTCCATGGTGAATCCACGGTAGTCATCTCTCTCCATCATCAAAGATGAGGGAAGATTATCCATTAAATCAACATTAACTAAGACTCGACTATAAAAGTTGTAATCTACATCTCTTGTAGCTTGATCGAGTTGTAACGGAATACCAACCCCACGTGAAATCTCCATGATTGTTCTAGGGTGCCAACATTCAGAACAAAGACCATAAATACGAACCCACACTTGAGCATGAGAGAGTTGTTGAGAATTTGGATTAAAATCAGGTTGCCATCTAAGTAGCCGAAAATGCCATAGGGGATTAAGCAGGAGCCTCCAACACGTTACAGATCCTCCTCATTGGTAAAGTGTATATTGAAATACCCTTTAGGAAATGGAGTTAATTTCCAAGGGTGAGGAAGTTGCCATATAGATTGCAACTGATTCTTCAATTCCCCAAGTTTCAAGGGTTTGGAGCCCTTCTTCAACAAGATACGTCCAAAAAGATTTGTTTGGCAATATGCTAGTCTGTTCTGGATATATTTTTGGCTGATTTTGACACATGTGGTATCACCTTTGATAATTGGTGTTGGAAGAAAGTTGGGTTGAACCTGGGCTTCAGTGGGTTTTGAGTAAGGCAACATAAGTTTTAGGCTTATGTGGCTGGAGCACATGAGAGACTAGAGAGGGAGGAGAGGGATCAGAAGAGATGTTAGAAAGGGGAGCAAGAAAGCTCCACAGACAAACTTTGGTAGGATCCATTGAAAACCATCAGAGCATCCCCAAAAAAGATGTAGAAGAGATGTCTTAAAAAGATGTTTTTAATGTAATTGCTTTATAATCAAGACAATAAGACTTATCTTGTTTGAGCTTCAAGATCACACATTTTTTTTTAAGTGCAGAATGTTGTTTTTTTTAGCACTACAAAGTACAAACCGATTATTGTAGTTTTAGAATTAGTTTTGCCTGAGATTTTAACTTGGAGAATTTTGAGGGAATAGGAAGGTTTTTGAAAACGAATTCATTATCAATTCAATTATTTTGGATCAATAGTTTGTGCAAAATGTGAAGGAGTAACCTATATATGTTGTACCTTTCTATATGGACTTCCAACTATATATACCATGTAAACTAGTTACATTTTTCATTTTTCATTTTTTTTTTTTTTTTTTTTGGATGTTTTCACCAAGCTGGTTCGAACCATGGTAGTATGAAACATATATACTCAAGTCATCATACCACCAAATCCAACGTAAGCTTGGTTAATTACATTTTTAAACTTAATTCTATTACCTTAATTTTTTTGTAATGAAATATTTTTGTAAGTAGATGATAATTCTTGACATATATATATAGATAGATAGATACCTTTCTACTTAAATATACAATACACAAGAATTATGGACTACAAATCTACACATATATAAAATAAAATAAAAAGATAATTAATTACTTGAAGCTCAAAATTAATTAAGTTCTTCAACATAATTTTTATACCATTTTTTTTCCACTCGAAATCTTACACACCTTTTTGACAAAATCATATGCCAAAATTATACATATGACACATGACACATGACACATGACACATAATACTCATACTCACTGGTGATCCCCGACAACTTTTGCTCGTCAACTTCGCCTTCCACGAAATCGCAAGTCTTCAGTTTAGTCGTCTTGAATTTCACAACTTATTACAAACTTTCATGTAATTATTATTACAGAGATCATACAAGATCAAAAGTACAATTGCAAAGATATATAAATATATGTGACAACATTCAATTCTTCAAATAAGCAAAAAGAAACCAAATTTTGTTTACAGTTCCGCAAACCCTTTTGATCGATCAAAATGAGAAGTTCAACATATCCATGCTGAGGCTCTCCATCATCACGGTCTCCATGAATCCACAGTTGTTGGGTCCTGCTGCTGCTGCGTTCTTAAAACTCCCCGTCATTCGGGGCTTGAACGAGCAGGAGGAAGAGGAAGCTGAGAGAGGGATGATCGGGATGTTGTCGCAGTTGCATAACTCGACCATGTATCCGTCCGGGTCGTGGAAGAAAACTTGATCAACCTTAATCCCATCTTCTTCTACCACGGCTGTCACATACCTCATCCCTATTTCTTGTAGCCTCCTCTTAACTAGTCCAACATCAGTGCACTGTTCAAAAATCACACAACCAAAAATTATAAGCAATTCTCGTAACTATACACAATCAATTCAACACTATTATTCAAAGTTAATAAAATATA
The DNA here is from genome assembly GCA_954870605.1 of Acer campestre. Taxonomy (NCBI): domain Eukaryota; kingdom Viridiplantae; phylum Streptophyta; class Magnoliopsida; order Sapindales; family Sapindaceae; genus Acer; species Acer campestre. The sequence continues at coordinate 6,509,511 of OX940800.1, forward strand.
TGATAATCACGTTCGTTTTATAATGTTATGAAACATATTACACAACATTGTATTATAGTTTATATATATTAAAGAAAAAAAAATTACTTGGAAGGATATGTGATTGTCCTTTGGGTTGATGGGTCGTGGTTCATTGATGGTGTCAAACTCATCAATTGATGGGTTCTCGATCAAGTGTATCCCGAATCCATAATTGTACAACCTACATATATACATGAAATATAACATAAAAATCAATAGAGATCTTTAATTTTTGAAAGAAAAATTATAAACATAAAAGAGATAGAAATAGAGAGAGATTGTTAAGGTAATTTTATTACCAAGCTCCATTGAAATTGAAAGAGGAGGGACGTTTGATGAGAACAAAACCCAAGACATCTTGATAGAATCTTGTAGATTCCCACACTGATTTGCACAACAAAGACACATGATTCAATGAGAGAAGAGGCAGTGCCTCGTAGTTGCTCACTTCCTCAATCTCCATCAACATTTTATTTTTATTTTTTTGATATCTCTTCTCAATTTCTTCACTTTTTGATTTTTGTAATTGCTTTATGCTTGAACCATTGCTGCCTATGGCCATTATATAAAGAAATAATTTGAATTCAAATTCAAGTAAGAAAGTGAGGAACTTTCCAAGCAGATTCTCTCTATTCAATCAGACAAATTAAGTACAGCTTCATAATAGATATTGTTCGATACACATTCATTTTTTTATTTTTATTTTTAACTCTATATACAGTCACATGTTATATATGTCAGGGTAATTACAAGTGATTATTCTAGATTTTATCTTCTTGTTTTCTTTTTTTTGAAGGCTGACACCAGGGTAGGGATGATAATTTCCCCCATGAGGGCCCCACCCTCACGGGACCCAATTTGCCCCCAAAACCTAAATGGGGGCAGGGGCTAGGGTGGGGGGAGGTTCCCCATTCCCCCATTTTCTAAATGGGCGTGGGGGTAGGGCCCCAAATCCCTCATTTTCCCCATATATTTTTATTTATATATATTTAATTTTATTTTCTTTAAAAATAAAATAAAATAAAATAAAATAAACCTTTAACTCTATTAGTGTATTACTCATATTTTGGATTGATTGAAGATTTTAAATTTATTTAGACTTTTATGTGTTATATACTAATATTATATTATTATAGTTATTTGTATTAATTTTGGATTAAATTAAATCAATCATATATTTTGTTAATTATTGGATTGGATATTAAAATTAGGTGAAACGAAAGTTTGGTCGGATCGAATTTCGAATTCTGAATTTCAAATTTCAGATTTCAGATTAAAAAAATTTAGGATTATAAATTAGGGAAATGAGGAAAATAGGGGATGGGGGTGGTGGGGGCAAGGGAACCTCCCCCCAAACACCCCCATCTCCAGTTCCTCCAAATGGGGTTTGGGGGTAGAGGTGGGGGAGGTTTTTGGAATGGGGGTGGGGGGACCCTCCCCCGCCCCATTGGGCCCCCGTTCCCATCCCTACACTAGGGGTACTCTGCTTGCCTAATTAATTACTACAGCGAAGAGTGCGACTTGGATATTAACTCCAACAAATAAAAAATTACGCTTCTATCTCTAAGATAAAGAGAGGGGAAGTGCATAACCAACTCAATTAAGAGTTGACGTGCCTAGCTTAGATCGTATCATTTATAAAACATTCAGTAATCTTCGCAATTTCAGTACTTTATATTCTATATACAAGGTAGAAGATTTCGCTCTAGAATTTCGGATTTATAATATCCTAAAACTCAACAAAACATCATATAATTAATCGGAACTCTAATTTGTTTATTGTACAAGAGTACATGTACAGTCGATCCCATGTGCTAGAAACCTAGCTTGATATATGGTCGTAGTAGTTGCTGTTGCCGGCCTAATAAATGATAATTGAAACGTGAAAGCATCATCAAATTAGCAAAAATAGCAATAGGCCAGACTCCTTATACAGAATTGAAGTTGATAAATTTTCATTTTAATTAAAATCCAAATATTTCGAAATTGTTAATTGGCTTCCTAGCTATAGAATTGAAGTTGGTTTTTGATATACTTGAAATGGTTTTCATGCAACAACCTGATCATGACTCATGAGTGGAGTATAGGCTTGCATTAATTAGCTCTTCCAAGCTTTGTATATAGAGACTATATATCTCAAGTAATACAAGGTTCCAAAAACCAAAGAAATTTCTTTGATGTTTCGGCTTATCACAACATGACAATATATGTATGATCTACTTTCCTTTGCCCCATTCATATACTGTATATACACACTCAAAATCAATAAGGGACAAAGACAAAGGGACATTATAAAGGTAATAATTAACATGGACATATGTATATATATACACCATGCATGCATCATCACATTCATGATTTTTTGCCTTGCGACACACTACTCTAGTTCTGGGATCAGTATCTCAGTACATGCGTAGCAAAGTCTTACAATTAACAAACCTAATTATTGAACTGAAAGAGTAGAAGAATATGATTCGAATTCACAGTCTTAATGATGTAAACGTGAGAGGCTTACCACTTGTTTCGTTTGCCGGGTTGTTTTGGTAATTTCAACCATGTGATCTCTCAGTAGGTTCCATATTTTGGGTCGGTGACAAACTGACGATATAAATTTAGCATGTTCTTCTCATTCAAGCTAGTACTGGACACTAATTGTTTTTGACACCACTCTAATTTTGATAGTAAACTATATATCTCTTAGTAACTTTCAAAATTCAAACTCAATACAGATACTGAAATATCAAAATATATCCGTAGTAATTTATTAATTGCAACAAACAATATATTATTTATCTAAAAATTAAAATGATTTTCTTATAAACAGGAGGAGGCTTCTCCTCCATTATTGTTTGAGAAATCATTGAATTATTGTAGTGTACTCATCAAGTCTCGAGAGTAGATTGTTTTTGAATTACACGTAACTGTGTCTAATTTTGTTTTTATTATATGTTAATGTCTCCAACGATTAGACATATGTTAATATTTTTTTAGTAGTTTTTTTTTAAACATAAAAAGACATTGTTCACCGAATGAACGGTATAATTTTCGTAGTTGTGACCATATCTTAGTAGTGTTGAATATTTTATTTATTTATTTTTTAAGTATTATAAGGTACAACTATTATAATAGGACAATACATGTGTGATCCAGTCATCCAGATAACTACTCCCATAAACTGAGAGAAAACTCACCACACATACTTATAAAATGCGTATAATGGAAATCGAACCCCTCACCACCATTGTGGAAGGGAAGTGCACTACCATCTTTACTAAGAAATGATTTATAGTTTTAAAATTTACTTATATATAAGGGGGAATTACACAAACTTACCTTGGTTATATACATAATAATACAGAAACTCACAGAAAAATCATAATGACACTCACACTCCCTTGACCCTGTTGACTCATGGTTGACCACCGTTTATCTGTCATAGACAAGGGGCAATGTTGTTTTTTTGTAATATATAAACAATAATGCAATACAGAATTCGAAAACAAAATAAAAATAATTTTTCAAATGGCTCTTCACTGTACATAGGGGTGGATATTTAATGGATCGATTCACTTGAAAAGTGAACCAATAAAAAACCAATAATATCCGGTTTTTGAAAAAGTGAACCGATCCGATAAAATTGAAAAGTGTGAACCAATCAAAAACCGATTGAATCGGTTCGGTTCGGTTCGGTTCGGTTCGGTTTTGGGCGTATTTTGCCAAATTATTGGGCTTTAATTTTTAAAATCTGTCATGGTTAGAAAATTTGAAAAAACACAAAATTTTGAAAGATTGTGGTACATTCTTTTACAGAGATATTTTCATTGTGATAAGAAAGAATTCTCGAACTAGTTTAACTGAAAGTACTAGGGAATTTCAATATGTTTATCAATATTTTTTCCTTTTTGGCTAGGAAGTAATGTTATAGATGTATGATTATAGGTGTGGTCAGTGCGTGTGTGTGTATATACATTTCGTATGTTCAGTTTGTTTCACTTGTCTGCTATTAGTTTTAATTTCAAAGCAATTTAGGTTATTTCCAAGCTTTTTTATTGTATTAAATCATTTTAATAGTTGTGTGAAATCACTTAACATGGCAGAATTTTAAGCATATTATGAAATAGTTACAGGGGGTTATTATCATTTTATAAATTTTATAAAACATATACAATCTGACATTTTCATCAATTTTATAAAGGCAACACCTAAAAAAAAGGCAAAGAGGTAGCAGATACTGATAGAGTGATAGGATTCGTAAAAATGTAGGTATTTTTTATTATATACACCGGTTTTCTATTCGGTTCATCGGTTTGAACCCTTCAACAGGGAACCGAACCGAAATATTCGGTTTTTAAAAAAAGAACCGAACCGAACCGAACTGATGAACAATAAAAAACCGGAAAAAAATCGATTGGACCGGTTCGGTTCGGTTCACTGGTTTTTTGCCCACCCCTAACTGTCCATATCAAGAGGGATGATGATGGCCGATGGTGGAGATGAAATAAAAAATAGAGGACAAAATTGATGGAGAATGGAGATCCAATTAAATTTCACAATGCTTTCCAACAAAATTAAATTCCAAAAAAAAAAAAAAAAAATCACCAATCTATCCCAAAAACAAAATCCACAAATCTCATCCGACAATTATATTTTCTTCTCCAATCAATTCCAAAAAAAAAAAAACCAAAATAATCTAGAAAAAAAAAAAAAAAAAGAAAAGAAAAATCAAATCCAAACACTGAAACACACATTCATCGATAAAAATCCATCTTCAATCCATTAAAAATCACATTCAAGCTATGTGATATTCCCTTCTCAAGCTAATAATCTTCACAGGCGAAATATCCAAAACACAACAATAACAATCACCTAGTTTGGGTGTTAAGTCTTTAATCGTGTTGCAGTACTTGCAATAACATTCATCGATGTTGTTTCAAAGACGAAGGCAGTGAATCACTGTGAATGGGTCTTCATCTGCGATGGAGCTCCGTCGTAGACTGTTCCATCTTAGGACGGAGCTCCATCTAAGATGGAGTTACGGATGGTGGAAATCAATAATTTTATTTTTTTTTAAATGTTTTTTTTATTTGTATTTTGTTTTAATGAATACTGTATCAAAAAGACAACATTACACCTTGTCAATGACAGAGAAACGGTGGTCAACCATGAGTCAATAGGTTAATGGGGTGCGAGTGTCATTATATTTTTTCTGTGGGTTTCTGTGTTATTATGCATATATCCAGGGTAAGTTTGTGTAATTCCCCTATAAAAAATAATGGGTTTCTGTCTAACTTTGGGCTACTGTTGGTCCATTCAAAATTTGTGCACAATATGGGTAGTTCAGGCCTTAGGACCCTCATTGAGCATCTTTAATATGGGCCAAAATAGATAATTTAGTTTCCCAAAGGCAACCTTCACTGGGCTAAACATTTATCAGGCCTTCATTAGGTCTATTTTTTTTTTTTTTTTTCCTTCTTCTTTATATCTGACACCTAATTAGGAATGAACATTGGGAAAATGGAGATGGATATAGGTCCCCTATCATCATCCCCATTTCCTAAACCCTTCCCCACCCACACCATTTGGGGAAAATGGGGATGAGGGAGTTTTTTGGGGAGATATCCCCATTTCCCCGTTTTTCCCTTTTTTCCTGTTTGCAATAAAAATTACATATTAAAAAAACAAACAATCCATTAAAAATTCATATACAAATACAAAATAAAATCCTACAAATTCAAATGAAATCTAATATTGTATAATAATAATAATAATAATATATTATTATTATTATTATTATTAATTATTATTAAGATTTGGGGAAAATGGGGAAACATGGATGAGGGATGGGGGACATCCCCATCCCCATTACCCATTTCAATTTTCATCCCCATCCCTCCCTATTTCCCTATTTCCCCCAAAAAAATTCCCCTTAAATGGGGAAGTGGAGATTTGGGTATTCGGGAATTAATGTCCATCCCTACACCGAATAATAAGTTAGAAGTCAACCATAACTTGTCAAGATCAAACACTACATGTATGCCCTGACCCCTGAATATCTACTCCCACAATACCAGAAGTGTGGATGGGAAAGTGGAGATTTGGGTATCCGGGGATAAATGCCCGTCCCTACATCGAATAATATACCAGAAGTGTTATAACTTATCAAGATCAAACACTACATGTACGACCTGAACATCTACGGTTGCAATTGGGACATATCTACTCCCATAAAACCTGAAGTTAAAAATTAAGTTTCTTATTTTTAATGCACTAGTTTTTACTTTTTAATGATGATTAAATGTACGATCAGATGAAGTTTTGGGTAGATAAACAGCCTCAGCGTGCCACAAATTTGCATTTTCTTGGAAAAAATTTACAGCTACCTGTTCCACTCGAAATTGGTCGCTAGCTAGTGAATGGCTTTTATTAAACCCATTACCTAAACCATTTGAACTCACTTGCATATGCCTGTTTCAGGATCTAATTATTCGAACTAGCAAAACTTGTAGACAAAATTATTGTATATATAGAAATTTTTTGAATAATACAATTTCACCGTGTCATTTGTGCACCCACCCAATTAAAACACATCATATACTGAAAATTAAAGCTTAGATTTAATTGAATGAAATAAATACAAAATTTGAAAAGCAATATATAACAATTTTCCACTCTAGAGGTCGTAATAAGACCGTCTTTCTTTTTATACATATTGATTATACAGTTTTTCTATTATTAGTTCGTTTCGACAATAAACATATCAGGAGGAAAAATATGGACCATAGATTATAGAGAAGTTTTGATAAGTGCATACACTTTGAGTCAAAGTATGTAAATTTAGTGGTTCACATTCTTCGTCATGATATATTTATTGTCAGGACGAACTAACAATAGAAAATTTGTTGATGATGCCCTCTCTCTCTCTATATATATAATTTTTCTATTGTCAGTTTGTCCTGATATAAAATATATCAGGACAAAGAATGTGAACCATTACATTTATATACTTTGACTTAAAATGTATACATTTATCAAAACTTCTTCATAATCTATGATCCACATTCTTCGTTCTGATATATTTTATATCAAGATGAACTGATAGTAGAAAGACTATATATATATATATATACCCACATAAATATTCTCTGGCTGCAAAAGGACAACTAGATATTTAGATGGGTTAAATTAATTAGAAACCCCCCAACTTTGACCTCAATTAGGATTTGAACTGTCTCATTACATATTCACGATACTTGATAAATGATAGGTGTCTTCTATGATCACGACAGTGGATTGTATGGTGGAGAGAGAGATAAGAAGATGAAGAAGAAGAAGTCGAATACTTGGTAGATATATATATATACGATTTGCCTTCACAAGTTTCCAATTCGGGCCCCAAATAATCTAAATAAATATAAACTTTGAAATATGTATGGCTCAATAATGTTGCACAATGTGTCCCGTATTGAAAATTCGCAATCATGTAAGGAATCAGACCCATTTGATATGCTCCTGGATTTCACAAGAATCACTAGTTTTGTTTTCATGTCTCTTTGTTCCATTTGGTATCAACAGCCCAGATGGTTAGTGTATATCAAAGTGCTTTTTCGGCCACAGAATTGTCAAAGGTGCATGTGTCTTTGACCATTGACTAATTTTCAGAAGAACCTTTATAATTCAAATTATTAGTACAATAATATGTAGTGTTATTCTCAATTAAGTATTTTTAGTAGATGGTTATCATTTTAGTTTTATAATTTTTACAACATAGTGCTTATTCTACTATATAGGTTTCTATATATGTCAAACCGATTTGAACCGAATAAGTGTTTTGAATCGAACTAAATGCCTTTTTGGATCGGATCCTTTCATGTTCGAATTTGGTTTAGATTAGGTCGGATCGGTTCTTTAATTTGTGTTGATCACCCTTAGTTTGGGATAAATGAAAGGTAATTATAAGAAGGTTCACAAGTTTTTTTTTTTTTTTATAAGAAAAATTCTTTTTTTATTATTATTTTTAAAATGTTGTTTTCCTTAAAATTGTTGAATTTCAATCAATAGATACCTGTACATATAGTAGCAATAACCTATAAAACACATATACCAATATTTAAAAGACAACTGCATTATTAATTTATTATAGTAATTTTTTGGAAAATTAATTTGATAGTTTATTAGATAATTTATAGTAATTTGTCATAATTCTGCGACTTCACCGGTTCAAGCAGAATTACATATTATCGCTAATTGGGCCGCACAACTTGAGGCAGAAGGGAATGATTATGTGTTTGGTTAATTAAGTTCATGTTTCTTTACCTTCTATTGAGACCTGCATGCCTTTTAAGATTTATGTTTTAGGGTCTGTACACCCTTTTACTCTGTTTTTCCTTTATTTATTATTATTATTAATAAAAGGTTTTGGATTTTTAGTTATAAAAAAATACAGTAATCTTTTTTAAGTCTATTAGTGAGAGGAAAAATATTACTAAACAAAAGATATTTTAAATTTGTCTTCAAAAAAAACTTCATATGATCACTTATTATAATTTATAAATGGTTTTGAAAAAACGAAAAACCTTGATAAAATAGAGGTAATGGTTAGAGTATCTCCAATGCAAAAGTGACCTGCATACCAATAATTGTTGACATGACAACAATGTCAAGAGACTTGCTTTCTATGTGGCATAAAAATAGACTTGATAGACAATCAACTCAAAATTTGGTCTCCAATGCTTCCATCTAAAACACAATTTTTTTAATGACGTGTCCATCTTTTTTTTCCTGTTTTATTTTTTATTTTCTTTTCTTACCAAAAATATATGAAAAATTAATGTCAGTTTTAAATGTTTGCTGAGTTAACCTAAAAAATAGCTGTGTAACAGACCGTCTGAAAGTGGACGGTCATGTTAACAATGTCTAATACTTTTTGGCCACGTCAGCTTGAGGTTGAATATGTACGGTTGCATTGGAGACACAATTGTTAACATTACGTCTATTTATCCTACGTGGCATTTCTTTTTTTCACAAGCCACGCTTGCATTGGAGATGCTCTTAGCTACTCACAGTCACGTCTGTATGTATCAACAAAATTATAAATTTGAGTAATTTTTCACCTAACTTTTAATTTTGTAATAGTTTTTTTAAAAAAAAAAAAAAAAACCAAAAAATAAATGAAAAAAAAAAGAGAGAAACTGAATTTCAAATTTCTCTGAAATATCACTGTCGGCAATAAATATAGGAGTGGAAAAAAAACTTCCACAAAAAAAATAAAATAAAATAAAATAAAATAAAATAAAATAAAATAAAATCCTACTGAATTTATTATGGAGAAGATAAAAAGCTTCACATGCACATGCATGCATTTTTAAAGTCCAACAACTCTAATGGCATGCATTGTTTTTTAATTTTTGCTATCATTGAAACTTTTTTAAAGAGTGACTTCTTTGGTGCAGGACCATATATTTTTTCCGTGCAAATCCAATTTCAAAATTAAAATTTCAAATCCGTAACGTTACAAAATTAAAATTTTATAAACTAACTCATAATGCGCCCTCACATATATATATTAAAATTTTCAGGTGTAAGATTTTTTGTACGAAATTCTCGATTGCTATTGATGGTAATTTAATAGCTATCGGTGGTAGTAATCTAATAGATACCGATAACAATTTAATAAATATATATAGCAATCGAGGATTCAGTACAAGAAATCTCGGCACCAAGAAGTTATTATATATATTATTTAGGAAAATGCAATTGCAACAAAGGACGAGTGCATTTAGGATCACCACATGGGTATGTTTTATTGGTCAAAAGCAAGAGTCCCCACTACTCTCTTCTTTCCTTCAATTCAGCTGCTTTTTCTCTGCCTCTCTTGTGGGGGGGAAACAAATTCAAAGCCAACTCATATATAAATCACCGCACACTACAAAGGTCACTAAAGTACACTTGTTAATAAACTCTATGACCTAAAAATTTAAGTTGTTAAATTATGATAGGAAGGACCCGATAATAGTATTTATACTTTAACATACGCTCTACTGCATCAATGTATGAATAAAAAATATCAACAGTAGTATTCATATTCTAATACATTTCTCATGTGTTAGACAAGGATTTGACAACAATAGTATTTAATCTTTTCCTTACCATATGCGTGCAATTAGCCTCCTCATTTGTAATGGACCTGTCGAGACCAACGTATTACGTATTACATTTAATACCTTATAAATTTAACGAAGTTGGCTTCATTTCTAGTCATTACATAACGAGGTTCTTTGGATTCGAATTCAAGATCATTTTAACAACAGACTGCATGTATATATATATATTAATACTACTGTGATGTAGACAATTGTGATAGTCTACCTTATTTTTTTTTTAATAATAAAAATGCTGACTTATTAGTTATTACTAACACGATGGATCTTGATGAATTTTGAGCTAGTTTGGCAGGTGAAAGTCATAGTTGATCAAACTTAATGATAAGCTTTAACTAATTAATAATATTAGGCATGCAACAAGTAACTAATCACTTTCAGTAGCAATATATAATATATATTGACAATGATATGTTACCGGTTCATAGTTTAATCACGATAATTTTTATTTTTTTTTCTCTGTTATAATCATTTGAAATATAATAAATACAAGTGTGAATATGTAAAAATATTATATAATATTAAAAATAAAATAAGTAAATTATATATATATACACATTAGGAACTTTTAAGTGATAGATTCTTTATTTTAATTTCGGTAAGGACCTTGATGAAATTTTTTTATAAATTTTGATATGAATTTTTGTTTGTGGTAGAGAAACTTATTGAAATCTATCTATGAATAAAATTTGAGAATTTTTCAAATAGTATAACTATTTTTTTTTTTTGAATTTTCCTATATATATATATTGATGTCTTCATATTTAACAAAACCGGGATAAATAATTATAATGCTTGAAAAATTCTTAAATTTTATTCATATGTAAATTTCAAGAAACTTATCATCCACAAAAAAATTCAAATCAAAATTCATAAAAATCGAAATGATTTCTTTAAAGTTCTTAACAAAATTATAATAAAAGATCTCTCACTTAGAAAGTTCATGTATATATAATTTTATATTGAGTGTGACTAGCTTATAATAAACCAATATAAAATATTTTCATGAAAGCTTTTAATCTCTAAAGTATGATTTTTTATTTTTTTGGGTTTCAAAAAATAATGTATCTAAAATGCTTTTAATTCTTGTGTTTAAGACACATGAACTAATATTATTGTTGCATTTTAAAGAATATACAAACTAAAATAGCATCTCAAATATAGATTTTAATGTGGTCGGAGAAATTAGAAATACCAAACGTGTTTGACATATCGAACATTTAAAAATTTTAACTCAGTGATTTTTTTATATGTTTAATTCAATAAATTTTATTCATATACGGTCATAGGATTTTTAATATATACAATTTAATTTTTTTAATCTTATTTTCAAAGCTAAAATCATTTAGTAAAAAACGTTGAATTAATAATAATAATAATAATAATAATAATAATAAAAGGTGTTCATTCAAATCATAATTAATCAAATCATCTTTTTTTATTTTTATAAACAAAATTAATTAAACCTTCTTCAACATGGGACGGTGGACAAAGATGTTTTTTTAAGGTCAAATTAGACTATTAGAGGGATTAAAATGAATTTCACCCTGTCTAATTTGACGTAAGGATGGTATAAAAAGAAAAAAAGAAAAAAAAAAAGTACTAATGGAGAATTCCAAAAAAGACCCTTATTTTAATGAAATACCAAACCAAATTCTTTTGTTTGAAAAATAATAAGAAAAGTTTCTTTTGTTAGCTGGTTGTTAATTGATCATACTGATTTTTGTTAAATCTAATATAACGATCATAGAGTTGTTCAATGTCTGTTAAATTTTAATCCAATAGCTCAATTAGATGAGGAATTTTAAAAAATTGAAATTAAAAAAGTTAAAAATGGATAATGTCTCATAAATACCGTGTACTGATCCTTAAAATTATTAAATACTAACTAAACTCCTTAAATATTAAGGTTGTTTAGGTCATTTATCAACTAATAATCAGTGAATTTCTTACTAATTTTTTCTTCAAATAAAAAAGGTTTAATTTGATATTTCATTAAAAATACATAAGAAAATCTTCAGTGTACGAGTGGTGCACCGGGCCACTAACAAATTTACAAGTGATATCACTTTAATTAAATATAATATCTAAATTATTTAAATATTTTTTAAACCCAGATGTATCACATGTCAATGGATTAGTGGTGTTGCAGTGAAAGTAGATTTCGGGATCGTATATTGATATTTGTGAGTTCCGAGTTTCGACAGCCCTTTGACACATATCTCGGGTAAGATTTCAAAATTGGTAAATACGCAAATAAGGTAAAACTTGATGGTCGGATTTGTAATTTCAACAACTGAGGTTCTTAAATCTCGCTAAGCAGCTAAGCGCGGTAGTTTTCTTTCCAAGGCTAATATTGTGTTAATATTAATATTATCAACTAATCAAGAAAACCGACACCATAACCACATTTTTGCAGATCATTTGAATTTCTTAAACACATTTATATAACAATAATATATTGTACGTTTTAAGCTTTTTAAAAGTCTGTGAGAGAAACAGAAAAGAGAAAGAGCAAGAGAAAGAGAAAACGAGAAACTGTGATTTGTTTTTCTCTCTCGATCTCTTTCTCTTTATTTTACACTTCTTAGATTTTTTATTTTATTTTTTATTTTGTCGGATTTGAAATAACATCACAGCTTGAATGAGGTGAGCGAAAGGTTTTTCAATTATTCATTTATGATTATTAATTATAATTTTGTACAATGCATGAAATTTTGATAGCCAGACAGCTATTTATGAAATTTTGTTTGTATTTGATATAATAATTTGAATTGGTTGGATTCAGAATTCTGTATCAGAGATTCTGGCTTAGTTTTATGTTTATATTTTTATTTTTTGCTGTCAAACAGAGATAATTAAGAGAACAACGAAGCAGCCAAAAAGAAGAATTTTGTTTAGAAGCCAAATCCATTGTTTTGCAATTTTGAACAGCTAAATTCTGCACTGCTCTGCACATGGAGTCAGTGAAGAAGAATCTTCGCGAAACCGGCAACATTCTTTGAAAACGACTGTTAATTCTGTTTCTACAAGGTAAAAAATTCTCTCACTGCTGTTTTTTTTTTTTTTTTGGATTTTATTAGTATTAATTGCAGACACATTATAATAAAAATGGTGTGATTTTGGGAAGGAGAAGACTTTTGACAGACTGTAATTGGGGACCAGCACCAATAAAGTCCAAAATGGATATTAAATTTACAAAATTGCTGTTTGTTTGTTTGTTTTAAAAACTAACAGTAGCTGATGATGATTGATGATATGTGTTTTTTTATTAACATGTTTGGATTCGAAAACTCAAATAAGGAATTGGGTTTCTGGGTCTGAGACAAAACACTGAAAATCACACACATTATTGTTGATTTTTAGACTAACCCATGATTAGTTTTTTTGATGCAGATGATGATTGTGAGGCTTTGAAAAAGTTGGGTGTCCCTTTTCCAACGCAAAACTTTATTTCTAGAAATCTGAAAGGTTATATACAGTAATAATTGAGTAGTGAAGAAAAAGTTGTTGTGAGGAGCTGAAGAAAGAAGAAGCCATAGATACATTTATTTCTTTGGAGATGGTTTCATTGTAAGTCTATTTGGAGGTGGGTTTCTTGAGAAGTGTAAAAGAAAGGTGAGAGATGGGAGTGGCTGGTGAGGAGGAGTCAATGCAAGGGCCAAGTGGCCGGGAAGAAAGGATTTTCGTTTCAGTTCGGTTGCGGCCTTTAAATGAGAAAGAAATTGCAAAGAATGATGTATCGGATTGGGAATGCATAAATGACAACACTATGATATACAGGAACAATCTTTCGGTTGCTGAACGTTCTATGTATCCGACTGCCTACACATTTGGTAAGAACATGCTTATAGAACTTTTGATTTTTGTCATATTATGTGAGTTCTAGGAAATAATTGGTGTGACCATTGTGGTAAGCTTGAGCTTCTCTACATTTGCTAGAAGTTGATCACATCTCGAGTTATCCACTGCAGTAAAATGAAGTGATTTCCTTCTACACCGACAAAAGGGGAAAATTTAAAGAACAATTTGCTTGAATGTTTATGGAGTTGGGGAGCTCAAAATTCCTTTGTGATTTTCATTTTCTTCTTAATTATGATGTTTTCCCCCCAAATTTATAGTTTCAAGCAAATTGAGTTTTACTAGGAAAACGTAGTTTACAGATTGTGATGTTAACATTTTATCTTGCATACAGTTAGCATCAACATTTGCTCATTCTCGTCTGATCTGTTTCTTCTGGTCTATTTGTTGATTTAATTTTTGGTTCTAGACAGAGTGTTTAGTCCTGAATGTATTACAAGGAAGGTGTATGAGGAAGGAGCCAAGGAAGTTGCTCTTTCAGTTGTCGGTGGCGTAAACTGTGAGTAATATACATTCTCTTTCTCTATTTTTTTTTCATTTGCCTGTTTCATGAACTTTGCTTCACTTCCATCAAATAATTTTCAAATGATGAATTATCAGCTAGTGTTTTTGCATATGGACAAACAAGCAGTGGAAAGACATACACCATGAGTGGAATTACTGAGTACGCGATGGCAGATATATATGACTACATGGAGAACGTAATGAAAACTCTAATATATATCAGCTTTCTTTTTGATAACTCAGCTCACCATTATTTTTACTCAGTTTCCACTTGTTTGACAAATTATTGTTTATCATTTTGTAGCATAAGGAAAGAAATTTTACTTTGAAATTTTCTGCTCTGGAGATCTACAATGAATCTGTCAGAGACCTCCTTAGTGCAGATAGCACGCCACTTAGACTCCTGGATGACCCAGAGGTGAGTATCATTTCATGTATGGTATCTGGTTAATTTTGTATATTCTATCATACTAATGGTTCTTAATTTTGATAGAGAGGAACCATTGTTGAGAAACTCACAGAGGAAACTCTGAGAGACTGGAGTCATTTTAAAGAGCTTCTGTCCATCTGCGAAGGTGAGGATGGCCTTCACTATTTTCTCTAGATGAGTCATGACTGCATATTTAAATAATGTCTTGGTTGACTTTGGCAGCTCAAAGACAGATAGGGGAGACTTCTCTCAATGAAATGAGCTCCAGATCTCACCAGATTTTGCGACTGGTATTTTTTGGTTGAATACTGTATTATAAAATTTTCATTGTAAAACTGCTTTATAACTATATAACTTTCTTTTTACTGAATTATGCTTGTTTCAGACAATTGAAAATTCTGCACGTGAGTTTTTAGGAAGAGACAAATTAAGCTCCCTTACAGCCACTGTGGTATGCAGCATTAGGATATTTCAGTCAGTGCATGATTTAATTTGTTAGCAAAAATAACTATATTAATCATTCTGTTTTGTACAGAATTTTATTGATCTCGCAGGAAGTGAGCGTGCATCTCAGGCCTTATCTGCTGGCGCAAGGTTGAAGGAAGGTTGCCATATAAATCGCAGTTTACTTACACTGGGAACTGTTATTCGTAAGCTAAGGTTAGCTTGAGTAGCACAAATGCACAATAGTTAGTCATTAAACATTGTGCTTAAGAAAACTTTGTGATATGTGGAATGATGGATACTAATTATAAATTATAATGCACTGTTCTAGTGTGAATGAGACACTGTTAGTCTGATGCATTTCAATTTTTTGTGACCTTGGGAAGCACCAAAAAAGGATAGGTTATGATGTGTAGTGACACTGTTGGCAAGAGACATTTGATCTTATTCTCATTTTCTGCTCCTTCATTCATTGCATGGGGATTTTTTTTTATTCGTTCCTATGATGGGTGTGGTGATGGATGAAGCAAGCAGTCGTAGAATTCATAAAGCGGCCAGCTAATTTATTTTAGTCAGAGCCTTTGGCATTTTCTCATTGTACCTATGCCTGTCAGTTCAATTACATACCATCAGATGTATCACTGTGATTGATATTTTTTCCGCTTGAAGAAACTGCAGTAGTCATAACGACAGTACTTAGAAAGTATAACTGACATTTCTTTTGAATTAACTGTGTTCTAAGCTGCTAGCATTACAACTTTAAAATAACATCTTTTCGAATTAAAATGTGCATATTGTGTTATTAAAATGTACCTTACTTTGATATACTCAGGAATATCAACTACTACATCAGGGACTGTAGTGAACCTCTCCTGAAGTTCATATTAATTGTTAATGCTGTTGGCATATTACAACCTTTGGATTCTTTTGAAACCCTTTCAGCTTACATTTTTTTCTTTTTATACATAGTTTATTTCTTTTAATTTTTATATAATTAAAACTCTAATATTCAGTGAATAATATTGGTAATTACTTTTGTTGCTTATCTGTTTAACTTTCATGGTTGAATGCAGCAAAGGAAGAAATGGACATATTCCGTTTAGAGATTCAAAGCTAACCCGCATACTGCAATCCTCTTTAGGAGGCAATGCTAGAACTGCCATAATCTGTACCTTGAGCCCTGCTCGAATCCACGTTGAACAGTCAAGGAACACCCTCTTGTTTGCAAGTTGTGCTAAAGAAGTGGCTACTAATGCACAAGTCAACATAGTCATGTCTGACAAAGCATTGGTAAAACATTTGCAAAGAGAATTGACTAGACTGGAGAATGAGTTGAGAAGTTCAGAACCAAATTCTGGTATACATGAACATGATTCTGCTCCATTACTTAGAGAAAAAGACATTGAAATAGAAAAGGTATAACAAAGTCTCTAGGTATCATCTTTTAACATCCGTTAACTTCAAATAACTATTATTTCTCTGACATCATGACAAATGCTTACATTTTATCAAACAGATGCTATTTAAAATATTATACATGCATGAAGTTTGAGGTATCTAGCTTCTTGAAGAAACCTTTGATACATTCGGTTACATGTTGAAACAGTATAACTAGTCAGTTGCTGAATTGATTCTTCTTTATCTGGAAACTTGAAAATGGGTATTAATTCATATTTCAAGTATAATCTAAGCATAGTGCAGATTTCACACTAGTTTGAAATCGTGGCTTGATTGATTTGGGTTATTTCAATTGAGTGCTTGAGTTGATACATATGCATGGTGATATGTTACCAATATTTTCAGTCATGTATGCAACAATCAGAACTTTCTTATTGGCTAAAACCTTAAAATTTATGGTTCTTTGCTCCTTCATGCAGCTAAAGAAAGAGGTTACTGAGCTGACTCTGCAACTAGAGCTTGCTCGGTCTCAGGTTAAGGATCTGCTACGAGGGGCTGCAAATGATACACCTTCAACGGTACGTGTGTCTGAAGTTTAATTTTCAGCTTAAACATCATATTCCTTCCTGACATGCCTTTCCTGCACAAAGCTAACATCCTGTCCATTGTTCTCCAGGTAAGTGTGGATTGTAAATACCCTAAACTGCGAGTGAGAAATTCATGGGATTTTGAAAATCAAAAGCCAGAGACCCCGATTTTGGCGAGTCCGTTTGACATGGATATCAGTGTCAGATCTCCTGGCACATATCAGTATTCAGATGGAGACACCAGGAGTAGTGCTGATGAAAACTTCTTCCAACTTCTTGAGTTTGAAGAAAATTTATCGGGCACTAGTTCCTCTCATCAGCATAAAGTTGGTATTCCTAGTTCTATTGGTACTGATCATCAGGAGGAGATTGAAGCACAGAATGATGAGAATTTAGAGGAACTTTGCAGGGTTGTTGGATGCATAGAGATGGAAGCAAGCATAAATGAAGACTCGCTTATGTCAGAGTTCAGCCCAAGTATATATGGAGATTCAAAAATGTCAACAGCTGAAGCAAACCCAGCTACACCTGGGTCGACTGAGATTGAGAGTGAAGATAAACAAAATCAAGAATTTGGGTCACTCCCTGTGAAGGAAAAAAAGGAGTGGAAGAACATCCACCAAGATTTTACTCCATCTTCCACAGATCAATCTCCATGGATGCTGGAAAAAGACTCATGTAGCCCCCCTAGTAGTTTGAAGTTATCTAGGAGTAGGAGTTGTAAAGCGAGTCTTATGATTAGTTCCTCGTATCCATTTGAGAATAATGAAAAGAATGAGAGCACCCCACCAACCGAATCTGCAAAAGATTTCACTGGAAGACCTGGGGGTATCTCAAAAAAAATTTCAGCATTGAAGTATGCTGTTGAGGTTGAAAATTTATCAAGAAATGGATCTCAGACTTCTGGTAGGAGTGCAGATACTGATGAGCTTAAAGCACAGAAAGCCACAACTTCAAATGCTTCAGAAAATGCCAGTGTGAGCACCGTTGCTGCACAAATGGATGAAATGACTGATCCGCAGAATGAGAAGCAACTTCCTAAGCATCCAGTGAGTCCCCCTTTTTTTTCTTTAGAATAAATTAGAAATAGGACATTTCACTCTAAGGTGTTTGCATTTGAAATTTAATCTTACTATCTGAAATATGCAGAAATTACAACTGCTGAGAACTGTAGACTAAGGACAGCTTCATTTTTCTTTCTCCCTTTAATTCCCTTGAGAACCCCAGTTTTTATTGTACTTGAATTGTCATGCTTGATTAATACAGGGCTCAGAACCGAAGCCTGTTGGACCTGCAAAGAATGTAAGAGATATTGGCTTGGATCCAATCATAGATGATTTAATTAGTCCTTCAATGTGGGCTCTTGAATTCAAGAGGCTTCAAAGAGAAATCTTTGAACTTTGGCATGCTTGCAATGTCTCATTGGTCCACCGGTCCTACTTCTTCCTGCTATTTAAAGGAGATCAGAAAGATTCAGTCTACATGGAAGTAGAGCACAGGCGGGTATCCTTTCTGAAGGACACATTTTCCCGCGGTAATCAAACTGTAGAAGATGGTCGAACCGTGACGCCTGCTTCAAGGTAACTCCTTGTATCTCATATTCTCATGGTTAATGGTTCCCTTTCCACATTCATATAACATTCTAAGTACAGTACAGAATCCTCAATATGTGTTCACTGTTAACAGTATAAAAGCATTACGTCAAGAGAGGCAAATGCTGTGCCATCAAATGGAAAAGAAGCTCACCAGGGAACAGAGACATAATCTCTTTCTAAAATGGGGCATTGGGTTGCAAACAAAGCATAGGAGGTTGCAGTTAGCCCACTGCTTGTGGACCGACACAAAAGACATTAACCACATTGCAGAAAGTGCTTCTGTTGTTGCAAAGCTGGTTGGTTTTGTGAAGCCTGAGCAAGCTTTTAAAGAGATGTTTGGGCTCAACTTTGCACCTAGGCGCACAAGCAGGAAATTTAAGCTTTGGAATAGTGGGACCTCTGTCATATAAGCTGAATATGAAGTACCATATATATAGAGAGAAAGTCCCAGCCTAACCGATAATTCCCACGTCTCACTTGCATCACACGGTAATATCGAATCTTCGTATATCTTCATCTGGATCTGATTTGACTGCAAGTGATTGTGAAAAAACCTTGTAAATCTCATGCTAGAAATGTAGTGTAAGGGAGTGTTGTGTGTATCATGTATGGCTATTAAGGTCTTTTATATGATAATGCCCTGCTTCATTGTTTTCTCTTGTTTTTTTTTTTTTTTTTTTTTTTTTTTAAATGCTGTAAGTTTTCTAATTAGTGACTATTTTAGAGCGATTTGAATCCAGTTTGCTGTATTCTTCTTGCATTATCTTGGAATTTATAGTAAGATCAAATTTATAGATGGTCATTTTAAAGATAATAATGCTACTTTGTCGCTCCATAATGAAAGATGTACCAGACATCCGTCGACTCTTATTGGACCGAATACCATTATAACGAGTTGATGGGCCCATGGGTCGAATACCATTATAATGAGTTGAGGGGCCCATGGGTCGGAAATCGATATGTGAATTCATTTATGGGCCATTTTGGCCCGTTATCTATAGGCTGTGGACTATTTTTAACAAATTAAAATCATAATAATATGTTGATATTAATTTTTATTTTTATTTATAGTCTTTTTTTTTTCTTTTATGATTAAAACATTATAAAGTAAAAAAAAAAAAAAAAAAAGTAGAAGGGACCTAACCAAAAAGCTATTTGATATGCACATCTATTTGATCTCAACTCAAAATTGCCTATTTGTAACTGTCTAGACCCACCAAGTAGATATTGTCTGCTTTAGGTTTCACCCACTCGTGCTTCACCTTCACGGATTTGCTTTGGATCATGGGCTTCTCATAAGCATCCTTCACCCATGGCCCAAAACGCATCTACTTAATTAGGAGAGACCAAAGCTTATATACAAACCATGGACTTCACTTACTAGCGATGTGAGATGTGATAAATCTGCCCCCCTTCGGACATCGCATCCTCGTGAGGGTCCAAATACAATCACAAATCCAAATCTACATCCACACCGGGTAGCGAGCTTGCTCTAATACTATTTGTAACAACCTAGGCCCACCAAGTAGATATTATCCGCTTTGGGTTTCACCCACGTATCTTTCACTCTCTCGAATTTACTTTGAATCATGAGCTTTTTCTGTGGAGGACCCTGAACTTTCTTCGTCCCCGGTCATTTTTTATGAATAATGAATCTAGTAAGTAGTAACCACTTGAAATGGCAAAACCAACTAAAAAGAGTTTGCTTTGGTGAGCAAAATCACTTTGGTAGGTCTATTAGTTGGTAGGTTTTTACTTTTTAGAAAACATACTCCAATAAAGTAAAAGACAAGACAAATAATAATTGTTAATAATTGATTATTGTACATTTTGGACAATTTTCACTTGCAAAAAAATTCCCACCTTTTTTCAAGTTAGCCAAAATGTCTGCATATTTTCAACTACTAAGTACTAATTTACACCTCAAACCCAACCACCTCCCGCTAACACCCAATTTATTCAAATTTTGTCATTCGAATGGTGTAGCTACCAAATTTGTGCCCCAGTGTCCCACCTTTATTTATTGACCTTTTTATATAAAGGACCACAACTTTGTATACTTACTTTCACAACCAATGTCTGTCGAGACCTGCCGCCCAGTGGTTAGAGGTCTGCTTGGAACTTGTTAAGATGTAATATATGTGCGGTTTGGATATCCACTTTCTCATAGCGGAGAGAAAACTCATCACATGTGCTTGTAAAATGTGTTGTATATTTACTTTCAATACCAATGTTTGTCCGGGCCTACCGCATGTGGTAAGAGGTTTGTTCGGAACCAAATATTTATTCCCACACACCGAAAAGATACTTCACACATGCTTGTAAATTACGTAAAGTCGAATTTGAACCTTCAACTATTAGATGAGGTACACATAGGTAGGAAGAGATATGCTACTTTTAACTTTAAAGACTAAACTTGCTATATAGAGTTAAATCTCATTTCAATTAACATGTGATATACACTTTATTTTATTTTCTTCACTTTAAATCTATTTTGATGTTTTGACCATTGAACGAAATAGTGAAAAGAGAAAGTGGAGTAGAAAGAAAGTGAATAAGTGATTCTAAAGTCAAATAAACTGGGAAAAAGAAATGAAAGAAAAAAAAAAAAGCTAATAAGTTGCATTGAAAATATTTTGTATAATTAAAAAGTTTTGTAGATAATTACATGCACCGTTTTTCTACTGAGATGTGTTTGGTCAGGTGGTATATCTCTTACATTTACACTACAAAGTTATGGGTTTGAGTCCTTTCACTCACAAAAAATACCCTTTATGTTTATATTTCAAAATAAATAAATAAATAAATAAATTATTACCAAACAAATAAAAATAAATAAATAAAATAAAATGTATCATTTACTGCCAAACAAATACACTTTTCACTGAGAATTCTAGACACACCTCAAAGGCTCAAAAATAGCAAAATAATTTGACCAAAAAAGAAAAAAAAAAAAAGCAGAAGGACAGTACAAGTAAATGTCCAATTAAATTACACCTACACATGAGTAATGACCCATTCCTTCTTTAAAAAATAAAATATAATATAATAAAAAAGACCCATTCTTACTTATGAATTATAATATGCAGATTGCATAGCAGGGATGTCAACGAGTTAGGATTTGGCCTTTTTTCCTCCAAACCCTTGAAATATTTTCTGACCTGAACCCGAATAACTTCACGGGTTCGAGTTTCAACCCGTGGGTTTTGATAAATTTGAACTCACTTGTAAACTCATGAAATTATCCGGTTTTGGGTTTCGATATATAAATCTCTAGGCTGATTTCATGCTATTACTTGGAGAGTAATTTTAGGAATTAGATAGTTGACTATCTAGGCTGATTTCATTCTATTATTTGGAGAGTAATTTTAGGGATTAGATAGTTGACTTTTTTCCAATGTTATAGGGATTAGAATCTATACATGTTTCTGTCCTTGTAATATGTAGTTTACCACTATATATAAGCTTGTAACCTATGTATTTTTTACTATGAATGAGAGTATTAGAAAATTATTCTCTCTCACATCTGTGTTCATGGTATCAGAGCTGCCCTCACTAGGACGGTAAATTATTCAATTATTTTGCTGATTATTTGATAAAATCAACAAGTACTTTCTGGTCAATTATACCAGAATTATAGAAGACTTATTCTTCCATTTTTTTTCATTGTCGTTGCTGGTCAATTCCTTTGATTGTATCCGCAATGTCTAGAAATCCTATTGGAGAAGTCTCAACTAATTCATCATATCAACAAGCAGATTGGAAGGGAGACAGATTTGGAGACAAGAGTGGGTGCGGAATGCAAGCTACTGCTGAAACTAAAATTACTCCCTTTAGTAAGGAACAAATTGATCATCTCTACAAACTGTTGAATTACACTCAGGTCACAAATACCCCTTTAGGCTCTCTTGCCCAAAAAGGTAGTTCTTTAACAGCTCTAACTAGTGTTGTCAATCTAGCACCCTGGATAATTGATTCGGGTGCATCCGATCATATGACTAGTTTGTCACATTTATTTAGCATATATTTTCCATGTTCTGGTCATCTAAAAATTTGTATTGCTGATGCTAGCTTGTCTCCAGTTGCAGGGAAAGGTTCTATAAAAATCTTGTCTTAAAATCTGTTCTCCATGTGCCTAACCTTTCATGTAATCTTTTGTCAGTTAGTAAGCTTACCAAGGATTCTCATTGTATTGTAAAATTTCTTGATTCTCACTGCGAATTTCAGGACCTACATTCGGGGAAGATGATTGGCAGCGCTAGGATGATTGATGGACTCTATTATTTTGATAATGAAATCACTAAGAGTGGACAAGCTCAAACTGTGAGTAGTAGTAATATTTCTATTCCAGTTAAGAGTCAAATAATGTTATGGCACCATAGGTTAGGACATCCTAGTGTTCCTTACCTAAAACAATTGTTTCCATCTTTGTTCAAGAATTTAAATCCATTGTTATTTCAATGTGAATCTTGTCGATAATCCAAGCATCATCGTGTTTTTTTTCCTTCTCACTCATATCAAGCATCAAAATCATTTTATTTGATTCATAGTGATGTGTGGGGACCTTCTCGGGTTACTAATGTGAATGGAACTAGATGGTTCATCACTTTTATTGATGATCATACTAGAATGTGTTGGGTGTATCTTTTGAGAGACAAATTTGAGGTTGAGAGAGTGTTTAAAGAATTTTATGCCATGATTGAAAATCAATTTCAAACCCGGATTAAAGTGTTTTGAACCGATAATGGCAAAGAGTTCTTTAACACTATTCTTGGTGATTTTTTTTGAAAAAGAAGGGTATTTTCCATCAGTCTACTTGCAATGACACCCCACGGCAAAACGGTATAGCTGAGAGAAAAAACTGTCATTTACTTGAGGTTGCTAGGGCAATCATGTTCACTATGGGTGTTCCTAAATATCTATGGGGAGAGGCTGTCCTTACGGCTACATATTTGATTAACAAAATGCCAACTAGGGTGTTGAAATTTGAAACTCCTCTAAATAGTTTACTGATAGTTTTTCCCCATATTCGGATCTTTACCTCATTACCTCTTAAAGTGTTTGGATGTACTGCTTTCGTGCATTTTTATAAGCAAAATCGATCAAAACTTGATCCTAGAGCTGAGAAGTGTGTGCTTGTTGGGTACTCTCCAAAACAAAAAGGGTATAAATGTTATAATCCCACCTCTAAAAAATTCTTTGTGAGTATGGATGTGACATTTATTGAGACTCAACCCCATTTCCCAAAAATACTCTTCAGGGGGAGAGTAATAAGAGGAAAGACCGTTTTTGGGAAGTTTTGGGTACTTTAACATTGCTAAGTGTTTCACAAAATCATACTGTACCCACTAAGCCTATGGAGACAAATATTGTAGTCAATACTTTAGGGGGAGAATCACTACAAATCCAACATCAACCCGAGCTTCGTGTTTACTCTTGTCAAAGGAATGATCAAAATAAAAAACATCAACCAACTACCAGTCAAGAAAACTCTCTGGATGAAGGTAATTTGAATGAAACAGGTATTTTTGTCTCCTTTCCCCTTTTAAAAACTAGCAATGAAGAAAGTCTATCTAATGATCTTGATGTGCCTATTGCAATTAGAAAGGGTACTCGGTCTTGTACCATGCATCCTATTGCCAAATATGTGTCCTCCCATAGATTGTCTCCAAATTATAGAGTTTTTACCACTAACCTTTCTAGTGTTTCAATCCCTAGAAATATACAAGATGCCTTGAATCATGCCGAGTGGAAGGCAACAGTTATGGAAGAGATGGAAGCTCTTAATAAAAATAAGACTTGGGAGATTGTTGAGTTGCTAAAGGAGAAGAAGACCGTAGGTTGTAAATGGGTGTTCACAGTCAAATATAAGGCAGATGGTAATATCGAAAGATACAAGGCAAGGCTTGTAGCCAAAGGCTTCACCCAAACATATGTAATAGATTACCAGGAAACATTTTCCCCGGTTGCAAAGGTAAACTCCATACGGGTGTTGTTGTTGTCCTTAACTGCAAGTTTGAACTGGCCATTGTAGCAACTAGATG
Source organism: Acer campestre (assembly GCA_954870605.1). Lineage (NCBI taxonomy): Eukaryota > Viridiplantae > Streptophyta > Magnoliopsida > Sapindales > Sapindaceae > Acer > Acer campestre. Next base: position 6,534,552 of record OX940800.1, read on the forward strand.
TAAAAAATACCTTCTTAAACGGTGAACTAGAGGAAGAAGTGTTCATGGATCTACCACCTGGATTTGGAGATGTTTATAAAGCTGAAAAGGTGTGGAAATTGAAGAAATCACTTTATTGGTTGAAACAATCACCTAGAGCATAGTTTGATTGATTCACTAAAGTCATCAAGGGCCACGGATATTGTCAAAGTATGGCTGATCACACATTGTTCTACAAACATTCAAGTGATGGTAAAGTTGCCATACTTATTGTTTATGTAGATGACATGATCTTGATCGGAGATAACAAAAGAGAATTGGAGAATTTGAAGTCTTTTCTTGCAAAGGAGTTTGAGATAAAAGACCTTGGAGCCTTAAAATACTTCTTAGGAATGGAGTTTGTAAGATCAAACAGAGGGATATTTGTCTCTCAAAGGAAGTATGTGTTAAACTTACTCAAGGAGACATGTTTACTTGGCTGTAAACTAGTGGAAACACCTATGGAGCCCAACTTACAATTATATGCAGCTAATGCAGAAAAAGTGGTGAACCGAGAGCAATTCCAAAAGCTAGTTGGGAGACTCATTTATCTCTCACATACTCGGCCAGATATTGCCTTTGCAATGAGTGTTGTGAGTCAATTTATGAACTCACCCGGTGAAGAACACTTTGAGGCAATTTACCGAAGTCTCAAATACTTAAAGGGAACACCTGGAAAAGGTTTGATGTTTGAAAACCATGGCCACCTAAGGGTTGAAGCCTATATCGATGCCGATTGGGCAGGAAGTGTAATGGATAGAAGGTCTACTTCAGGTTATTGTACTTACGTTGGTGGTAACTTGGTGACTTGGAGAAGCAAGAAGCAAACTGTTGTAGCAAGGAGTAGTGCAAAAGCAGAGTTTAGAGCTATTGCTCTTGGAATTTGTGGGCTTTTGTGGCTAAAAAGGCTACTTGAAGATCTTAAAATCTCTAATCCTATGCCAATGAAGCTCTATTGTGACAATAAAGCTGCAATCAACATAGCTCACAATCTTGTCCAACATGACAAAACAAAGCATGTGGAAGTTGATCGACATTTCATTGAGGAAAAATTGGAAGGAGGATTAATATGCATGCCCTATATTCTGACCAGAGAGTAGGTGGCAGATATCCTCACAAAAGGGTTACAGAAGTGTCAATTTGACAGCCTTACATGCAAGCTGGGAATGCAAAACATTTTCGAGCCAGCTTGAGGGGGAGTGTGGAAAGATCTAGGTTGATTTCATGCTATTACTTGGAGAGTAATTTTAGGGATTAGATAGTTGATTTTTTTTTTTCCAATGTTATAGGGATTAGAATCTATACATATTTCTTTCCTTGTAATATGTAGTTTACCACTATATATAGGCTTGTAACCTAATGTATTTTTTACTATGAATGAGAGTATTAGAAAATTATTCTCTCTCACATATGTGTTCAAAATCTAAAACGACGTCGTTTTAGGTTTAGAATTCGAATTTGTTCAAAACTCAAACCCAAACCAATTTAACTCAGGTAATATGCACCTTTACTCAAGGTTCAAAAAAAAAAAAAAATGATTCCGAATTAATAGATATTGTTAAAAAATATATATTTTTACACATGAACTCGATTCACACGGTTTGGATGAAATTATCATCCCTAAAGTATAACCAAGAAATGGGTTGTTGATAAATGTTTGGGCCGTACATATATCATTTAATCTTGTATCGTTTGATACTTCGATGTTAGAATTTATAGTTTGAAAAAAAAAAAAAAACAAACAAACAATCAGGGTGTACTCTATTTTGGTCAAGACTCAGAGTTAGCTTTATTATTAGGTTTTAATGATAATTTTTTTTTTAAAAAAAAAGGATAAAAGATACTGTAACTAATTTTAATTACTGTATATTTTGATCAATAATTAAATAAAACCCCAACACTTTTAAAGTAAATATTTTAAATTTATTTTCTTCTGTTTTTATTACTTTAAAATTTTATATTTATTTGAACAGTTGATTTGAAATCTAATAAATTATTTTGTATATAATTACATATCACTAAAATATGTAAATAGAAGAAAATAAAAAAGAAAACAACAGAGCAAAGATAAGATAAGAATTTAAGATCAGATACACACAAAAGACTCACAGACAGGGCTCAATGATTAAACGCATATCATATCAAATCAAAAATACAAGAGCGACGACCCCACTATATGCCGTTTTGAAAAAGTGCTTCTTCAAAGCGTTTTGCGGAAAAGCAAGTGATTTCATTGTGTTTTTTTTTCGCAAAACTAGTAGTATAGTGTATGTGTATCCCACATTTTTCTTCACTCACTCTCCCTGTCTCTCTGTTGTCGTTCTGGTGGCGCAGCTTATGGCAGCAACACCACCTCCTCTCTCAGACAACACCATTACTACTCTGCTCTTGCTGCTAACATACGCTCCCTCTGCTCACTCTCTTATCCTCAACCACCACTATCACCACAACAACATCAACCACTCGATCACTCTTTTTATTTAATTTGTTTTTGCATTTGTATTTCAAACACTTGCCATGAAATCGCTTACTGTTTCTGTTCTGATTTTAGTGGCCCTCTGCGCACCGTTTTTATTATTGTGCGCCGTCGTCGCCGCTGATCGGACTCCTGAAAATTTAGAAGAGATCGAAGCCTTGACATCTTTCAAGTTAAATCTCAACGATCCACTTGGAGTTTTGAATGGCTGGGATCCGTCAACTCCTGCAGCTCCATGCGATTGGCGTGGAGTGGTCTGCACCACTACCACCAACAACAACGAAAACAGAGTCACTGAGCTCCGCTTGCCTCGTCTCCAACTCGCAGGTCAACTCAGTGACCGGCTCTCGAATCTGCGGATGTTGCGGAAACTGAGTCTGCGGTCAAACTTGCTCAACGGCACCATACCTTCCTCGCTTTCGCAATGCACGCTCCTACGTGCTCTGTTCTTCCAGTACAACTCGCTCTCCGGTAGTCTCCCGTCGGAGTTCGGTAACTTGACGAATCTCGAAATCCTCAACGTCGCTCAAAACCGTCTCTCCGGAGAAATCGCCAGTGGTCTCCCGCAAAGCCTCAAGTTTTTAGATCTCTCATCGAATGGATTCTCAGGTCCTATCCCTAGAACAATCTCTAACTTATCTCAGCTCCAGCTCATCAATTTATCGTACAATCAGTTTTCTCGCGAGATTCCAGCGAGTTTCGGCGGACTGCAGAATCTCCAGTACCTTTGGCTCGACTTCAATCGTCTTGAAGGGACTCTGCCGTCGGTGATAGCGAACTGTTCATCGCTTGTGCATCTGAGCGCGCAAGGTAATGCGCTCGGCGGAGTCATTCCTGCTGCGATCGGTGCTCTGCCGAAGCTTCAGGTGGTCTCACTCTCACAGAATAACCTCTCTGGTAGAGTTCCGTCTTCGATGTTTTGCAAAATGTCGGCTTATCCGCCGTCGGTTCGGATCATGCAGTTAGGATCCAACGCGTTCACGGACGTGGTTGGACCCGAGTCGGGGTCCTGTTCGAGTGTTTTGCAAGTCTTGGATCTTCAACAGAACCGGTTACGCGGTGTTTTTCCGATGTGGTTAACCAAAATTTCGACTTTGACAATGTTGGATGTTTCAGGTAATTTGTTTTCCGGTGAGTTTCCAACTGAGATAGGTGGTTTTACAAGGTTGGAGGAGTTAAAAGTAGCAAACAATTCTTTCAGTGGCGCGGTACCAGTTGAGATAAAGCAATGTAGTTCCTTGAGTGTTCTTGATCTTGGAGGGAACAGATTTTCAGGCGAAGTTCCTGCGTATTTGGGTGATATGAGAGGTTTAAAAAGTCTAATTCTTGCTGGCAATCTCTTTTCGGGTTTGGTTCCGACGAGTTTCGGCAATCTTTCAGAGCTGGAGACCTTGAACTTGAGACGCAACAACTTGAGTGGAAGCTTCCCGGAGGAGCTACTGGGTATGAGCAATTTGACGACTTTGGACCTCAGCGAGAACAAATTCTCTGGTGAAGTTCCAGCAAGTATTGGGAATTTGAGTCGCTTGACTGTTTTCAATCTGAGTGGTAATGGTTTTTCAGGGCAGTTACCGGCTAGTTTGGGAAGTCTTTTGAGGCTGACCACTCTTGATTTGAGCAAGCAGAATCTCTCCGGCGAGTTACCGATTGAGCTTGCAGGTTTGCCGAATCTGCAAGTCATTGCTTTGCAGGAAAACAAGTTATCTGGAGATGTTCCTGAAGGGCTGAGTAGTCTGTTGAGTTTGCGGTATTTGAATTTGTCTTTCAATGGATTCTTTGGTCATGTCCCGGCTACTTATGGTTTTCTCCGGTCACTGGTAGTTCTCTCATTGTCTGGGAACCACATATCTGGGATGATTCCACCGGAGCTTTGTAACTGCTCTGAGCTTGAAGTTTTAGAACTGCGGTCGAATTCTCTGATGGGCCACATTTCAGATGATGTCTCTCAACTTGTGAATTTGAATGTGCTTGATTTGGGTAATAACAATTTAACAGGTGAAATCCCTAATGCAATCTCCAAATGCTCGTCGTTACAGTCTTTGTTACTCGACACAAATCATCTTTCAGGGAGCATACCTGTCTCATTGTCCAATTTATCAAACCTAGAAGTGATGGATCTCTCTGCTAACAACTTGAGTGGGGAGATACCAGCTAATCTTACAGACATTTCCGGTTTGGTGTATTTCAATGTGTCAAGTAATAGACTAGAAGGTCCGATTCCAGCACTGTTGGGCACTAGATTTAACAATCCATCAGCGTTTGCAAATAATCAAGGTTTATGTGGAGAGCCACTGGGACGCAAATGTGTCAACTCGGCTGATAAAAACAGGAAAAAGAGGTTGATTTTGTTAATCGTTATAGTTGCATGCGGCGGTTGCCTCTTGGCATTGTGTTGCTGCTTCTACATTTTCAGCCTCCTGAGGTGGCGAAAGAGGCTCAAAGAACGTGCAGCTGCAGAGAAGAAACGTAGCCCAGCAAGGGCGAGCTCAGGAGCGAGTGGGGGACGATCAAGCACGGACAGTGGAGGGCCAAAACTTGTTATGTTCAACAACAAGATCACGCTTGCAGAAACAGTGGAAGCAACCAGGCAATTCGATGAGGAAAATGTGCTTTCGAGAACCCGATATGGTCTAGTTTTCAAAGCTTGTTACAACGACGGAATGGTGCTCTCAATTCGCCGCCTACCAGACGGATCACTTGATGAAAACATATTCAGAAAAGAAGCTGAATTCTTAGGCAAAGTCAGGCACCGCAACCTGACCGTCCTCCGTGGATTCTACGCTGGACCTCCAGATTCAAGGCTCCTTGTCTACGACTACATGCCTAATGGAAACCTCGCAACTCTCCTCCAAGAAGCATCACACCAAGACGGTCATGTCCTCAATTGGCCAATGCGACATCTCATAGCTCTCGGCATTGCTCGTGGCATGGCATTTCTACACACATCCAACATGGTTCACGGCGATGTCAAGCCACAAAACGTCCTCTTCGATGCTGACTTCGAAGCTCATTTATCCGATTTTGGGATAGACCGTCTGACAGTAGCAACACCAGCAGAGGCCTCTACTTCAACAACACCCGTAGGCACATTGGGTTACGTCTCTCCGGAAGCAATACTAACTGGAGAAACAACGAAAGAATCAGACGTTTACAGTTTCGGAATAGTCTTGCTGGAGTTACTAACTGGAAAAAGACCCGTGATGTTCACACAAGACGAAGACATTGTCAAATGGGTGAAGAAACAACTACAAAAAGGCCAAATCACTGAATTACTAGAGCCAGGCTTGCTTGAACTCGACCCTGAATCATCAGAATGGGAAGAGTTCTTGCTTGGAGTAAAAGTTGGATTACTCTGCACATCACCAGACCCTCTCGATCGACCAACCATGTCCGATATTGTGTTCATGCTAGAAGGCTGTCGTGTTGGTCCCGATATTCCCTCCTCCGCCGATCCCACCACCCAACCTTCACCGGCATAATAGACCCGAAACATTAATTAACCATTATTTTTATTTTTATTTTATTTTTTTAATTTTAGAATGTAACAGTAGGCAATTTCTTCTTCCTTTTCAATTTTTTTTTGTTTTTTGTTTTTTAGTTATCGAGTGTTTTTTTTTTTCTTTTTCATAATTTTGCCGTGGTTGGATTTGATGCCGGCCTGGGGAGGAGTGGGTTCCACCAGAAGAGCAAAGTTTTCAAACGATTTCGGGTCAACGATTTGGACAAGATGGACAGAGATAGTGGGGTCCATCTGAGTTTTGTTTCCCGCCAAATGCGACAGGAGACTAGTGTGGTTTGGTCACGTGGCAGCAGTAGAAATTGTAGCCGTTACAGTGTGTGATGTTCGAGGTAGCAAAAAAATTAAATATTAATGAAACTGTCGTTTTCTTCAACGAGTGAAGAAGGGAAGGGATCGGATGTGTACGGGAACAGGTACAGCCACTCTCGTGGACCGCCACGTAGGATCCTCTGATGCCCTAATTTTTTTTTTAAAAGGCAAATGGAGGATGAAGAAGACAAAATAGGACACAGAATTTGAGGTCCCACTGAATCAGCATGGTATGGGATTATGGGAAAGCCAGAGAGAGAGAGAGAGAGAGAGAGCAAAATGAGATAAAAAAAATATAAATGATAGCCCACCAGCTCAATTTCTTTTGAACCTTTTGGTGGGGGTGTCACAGTTTCAATGATTTGACTTTCTTGGAATCAATATGTACTGTCTGATTTTTTTATTTTTTTATTTTTTATTTTCATCGTCTTCTAACGTAGAGCCAACTTTCTGTTTAGATTTGATTTGCAAATATTATTATTTTTATTTTTGAAAATATGAGAGTTTGAATGATGGCCGGTGACACTAATGATATGTTTACTAATCGGGAATGAAAAGAATCGGAATCTAGTTCCACTGAAAAAGGGAATGAAGGGGAATCGGAATTAAATTACTAAATTTCATTTCAACAATTACTAATTTTTTAAGAATTAGAAATGGTTAGTTAATGATACAAAATTAATTACAAAAATATCCTTATAAATATAACATGTAGAAAAGCAAAATAAATATGAAAGATATATATTATATATCTTATAACACTATAACGAAAATAATTAATATCTTTATATTGTTGAATTTTAACTAATTAGTTTAATATTAATTAAAATTTAAGAAATTATTCAGATTTAGAAACATAATTAATATTATGCGATTATATGAAAGTGCATTAATTTAACGAGTAGTATATATAATACATATGAGAGATGTTTCATATTACAATATATATAGTTTTTTTTTTTTTAAAAAAAAAAAAAATCAAATCAAAGCAACAAGAAATTCATGGTGGCAGAAGCAACATGAATTCAAAGTGCTCAAAGTGCCGTTCATATTGGTTTCTTTTATGTAGTTCATTTTTATTTTTTATAATTGATAGTTTATGTATATTATACATATAATCATAGCCGCATTCCATATATATATATTTTCTATAATCCATAGCTCACTTGTAGAAAAATCTTTAAAACATGATTTTTAGATGAAAAAATATTTATACATAACAAATTCAATAATATATAGAAAGAAAAAGATATGGAGAAATAAATGAACAAAAGACCAAGAAGAAAATGACATAATAGAAACATAGTATTTTTTAAATGCTTTTAAATGAGGGTATTTCAGTAAAAATACATAAATTCCTTTTTCAATTAGGAAAAGAAACTTGATTTCCAAGGTGAGTGGGGAGAATCAAGTTCTCTTTCATTCAGAAATTTAATTCCTGATATGTGTGTGGGGTCCACATAACTTAATTCCCTACAAATTTAGTAAACATGGGAATTCAATAATCTAGAACTTAATTCCCTTTTCTAAGAAAGATTCTTGATTAGTAAACACGTCCTAAGAAGGAAATAAAAGGGAATCAAATTCCATGTAAAAGAGAATCGAAAAAGGGAATTAGAAAAGAAAAGTCGATTCCTTTGGTGGAAAGGTGGAATAAGAGGTTGTTTGTTTGTTTGTTTGTTTGTTTGTTTGTTTTTTTTTAAGACCGAATAGTCCTGAATTTTTCTAAATACTGAAATCTGAACTTGAATGACATATTTTTTTTTTTTCCTCACATTTGAATGTATTGTCAACATGTTTGTTTTTTAAAAGTAAAATTGTTTGAAAATAAGTAATTTTACATTTATACCCATGTTAAACAATTATACATATAATATGGAATAAAAATAGTCCAAGAATAATAATTATATAGAACACATATGATCATGATCTTCTTCTTCGATTACAAACAAACTTCATTTTTACTAAGAAAAGAAAATGTTTTTTTTTTTTTTCAAAAAATAAAATGGGCAACAGGAAAACTCACACAAAACACTCTAAAAATAATAATATATAAATACATCACTCTAATATCATAACAAAGTATTGATATTACACACCAATATGAGAAGTGATTAATGTTCTTTTTTATTTTTAAAGCTATTTAAAATAATTAATATATTAAAATAAAGATTTCTATACCATATATAATTATGATGAAATTGGAAATATGTTATATATGGGGGATAATATCGGAAGAAAAGATTTTGGATTGCATTTAATGTAATTCAGTGATTTGCAATTAAGTGAAAAGTAGTGATTTTTTACTTTTTATTTTAAGTTGTTTTTTGGTATTTTTAAGTTGTTTAACCACTTAAAAAAAATAAACAAAACAACTTAATAATTATGATTCAGACCCATTAAGTTTTAAATGGAAAAAACAAACGACCCCTTAAGTTCCCTTCCCAGCAATAACTTAATTCCGGATTTATTTATGAAACCCCGTAATCTAATTTTCAATTTATTTTAGTAAATATAGTAATTAAGTTATGACGTAGTAGGAAGCTAGAGAAAAGCCAAATCAATGGCAACAATGAGAAAACTCCCAAATGGAGAGAAAACACTATGATTTTAATGTCAAAATAATCTTCTGTTACAATAGCCCACTCATAAGACAACAACACAAATAATAAAAGCAAAGCTAAATTTACAAACTATAGAAACAATTACCAATATTAAAAACCTCCTACATCAGTTCACCTTGTCTACAAAAAGAACTTGACCTCGAGTTTCGGTTGAGGCATGCAGAAAATGAATGTCTTGTAGCAAGTGGCACAACAAGTGAAAATGAGGAATGAATGAAACACTTAAAAGTTAACAAAGAGAAGCCCCTAATCGTCTTGTGGGAGTTGTAGACCTCAACCGAGAAGTCCCTCCATAGCTCATCCCAACACAAGGGTACTAAAATAATCGTCCAACAAAAGGCCAAAAATGCCCAAGCTATTCGCCATTGGTGTTGTCTTGCCCATTTAACCTTGAACTTCGAAAACCCAATGTGAGCTTCAATGACAACTCCAAGATCAATCGCCTCCACCATTGGTTGGGAAAAAATCCCAAGAACTAAAGACTTAATTTGATCGTCCTTCCCTTCAATTTTAACCACAACACAATCAACAAGCTCCTCTTGTGCAATATTTCCACAATTAGCCATGTCATTGCTACCGAGTATATCACAATAAGCACTTTCACTTTCCTCAAAATCAAACCAATCGGACACAAATTGCATCATATCAATGAAGGGTTAGGCAAAGTAGGGTTGAGCTTGATAGGAGGAATAAAATTGGGCCAAAATAGAGGTGTATTGGTCTGTTTTGGTCACAAATCCTCTTGGGCCATTCCATTTGATGTGTCCAGCTCATTTGGGCCTTTGTCATGGGTCGGGTTTATGCTTAGCCCTAATGCATTTACATGTTGAGGTGGAACGAGAATAGAGGTCATAGTTGCCTCTCTGGTTCATTGATGAAGAATAGTCGATGCACCTAAAGCTCATTCGATTTGGTGATGATCGAAATCACCCTTAAACGTTGAAATTGGGCTTAGGGAATGAAGTTGGTGGTTTAGGTATGGTCGTGGTGGGCAGGTTGGGTTTGAGCAATGATTTGTGCATAGGTCGTTTGGTGGTGTTTGTTTTGGGTAAGTAGCTTGTGAATCTCATGTTGGCATGCTGTCGATTTCGAATCAAATCGTAGCTCAAGATCACCCAAAGCTTGATGAAGTTAAGTCTCTATTTGTGGTATGGAAGGGAGGTCATGATGGGTTGTTGTGTGTTTGGTTTTGGTTCGAAGATGATTATGGGAATAATGGTGGTTATGATATTGGGTGTAAGGTTCAAAGTGGTTGTGGGTATGAGTTTGGTGGTTACAGGATGTGTTTGAGTGAGATTGAATATGGGTCTCAAATTGATGAGAGAATTGGTGGTTGAGGTATGGGTTTGGCGATGATGTGAGTGGGTATAGTGATTCTCTGTTAGGTTGAGTGTGGTGTGATTGTGTTCGAGTTTATGTGTATTGTGTTTGGTTACAAGAACGATGAAGGTGCTAGGAATGATGATGCTACAATGACGAAAACGAAGATGGTGAAGATAAAGGTTGAAGATTGTGATACATGTGAAGAGATGGTTGAGAACGAGACTGTTGGTGGGCACTCCACCTTTGAGATCTGTTTTCTCCATTGCTTGGGCCGCTAAACAGCGGTGTCGAAGGAAAGCTCCAACCACCATTAACTGCCGTCGAGGTTTGGACACAACCCCTCTCGAAGCGCTATTCGTGATTGCCACTACTTGTCTGATTGCCTTGATCTTCGTCAACATGTGTTCACCTTCTTCTATCGCCGGTGACAGCCATCGGAACGCAACCATGACTCTGATACCACTTGACGTAGTAGGAAGCTAGAGAAAAACCAAATTCATGGCAAACAAGGGGAAAACCCCCAAATGGAGAGAAAACATTCTAATTTCAAATATATATATTTTTTCGAAGTATTGTACTATTGCATAAATTTGAGTTTTTTTTTTTTTTTTTTTTTTAGTGGGAGGACTCGAACCTGCAACTTCGTGATGCAGGTGTGAAGGGTTTTACCATCAGACCAATCTTATATCGTTAATCTGATTTCAATTTCAATATCAAAATAATCTCCTATTACATTAACAAAAAGGGGTATTTATTGCCCACTCATAAAACGACAACACAAATAACAAAAACAAAAGCTAAATTGACAAATTATAGAAACGATTACTAATATTAATCTCCTACATCAAGTTCCCTTTCCATATTATTTCCGAATCCGTGTAGCGTTAGATAGTTTACAAAACTAAAATGCTCAACGACGAAATATTGCAAAACGGTAACATAGCAAAACAAAAATGGTGTTAAATTTTCAATACTTGGACAAATGAATAAAGAATTCACAAATGACATTGACAATTGGACAAAAATGGTGTTAAATCCGGAGCAGTGACCGTTAAAGCAATTAGGATCCTTTATATTATTAATTTAAAAAAAATATTGGGTTTCTTTTGTATAAATTTCTTAGATGGTGCAACACGTTAAATACTAAAATATGTTATAATTTTGTTTTGTTATATACTTATAAGATCAAGTGGAGTAATAATAATTTTGTTGGACACATTCTTTAAGGTAGCGTCTGGTTTTTAACAATGCTTGTGTTGTATGCCAAATCTTGGACTTTATCTTATGATAAGAGATTGAAATTGGGAGTCCTTTTTCTTTCCAACAACCCAAGCAAAGACTTCACTTTCGGTTTTGGATGTTATCGGCAAGAAAGTAAATATCGGTGTTGGCGAAAGAAAATATCATTCAGTTATGGATTTATGTGAGTGTATTACGTGGCCTTTTTTCTTTTACTTTTTACATTTATCTTACAAATTGGACCACGTGCTATATTTCTATTGATGGAGTCTGTATTTTGGATACTGATCGGTCAGTACACAAGCATTATTCATTATTTTAATATCGGTCTCTTTAAAATATAGAAGTTTATTGATTATATATCAACTTGAATCTAGTCGGGTCTAAAATTACAATCAAGTTTTGCATTTGTCATATAGTGACTTCATATAGAGTTTGAGTAGTCAAAAGGACAAAACTCGATGATTATGGTTGATTTTGTGTAAGGTAGAGGAGGGTGCAAATGGAATAATAATTGTCACAAGATTACATTGAACATTGCTTAAAAGGGGTCAATCTTACTTTCAAAGTCTTGTCTGATTATGATCATTAGCAAATAATCTCCTAAATTGTTTGTTTCTTCTCGTAAATCTAGGGCTCACTGATGCTTAAAAAAAAAAAAAAAAAAAAAAAAAAAAAACCATATGAACCATGTGTTGTCATCGTTCCTACTATGTTCATTTGCTTCTCTTTCATGGAAGTAAACTTGTTGGGGCACTTTTTCTTCCGATGATCGATTCAATCTTTGATAAAAAAATAAAAATATATATATATATATAAAAAAGATACCTCTTCTCCCAATTGGGCCATTTATATTGTTATGGATCTGACGACATACATTAAACATCAAACTGTTAGGATTGTGAAGCTTGAAATCAGTCGAAAAAAGAAGATTCAGAAACAATCGCATTGTGAACCGCAGTGAATCACATAGGATTCACATGGAATGACGGATCTCTGTTTTTTGGGATTCCAAAGGTTTTACGCGGTACAAAATATGGGTTGCAGATCACGATTTTGAATGTGGTAAAGACGCAATCTGTAGGAGGAATCTTGGACGAAAAGAAAAGGCTTTTCTTGTGAGTTTTGGCTACCATAGGGCTCTAATATAAATACTAATGTTTCCTTATGTTTAGGGTTTCCCCATGTTTAGAGGCATGTAGAAAATAGTAAGAGGGGATGAGAGCAACTTGTAGAGAGATTGAGAGATAGTAATCAAACTTTGATAGTGGATTTGAGTGTGGGTGCACTCCGTGGACAACTCTGAGCCATATAAAATTTCTTTTGTTGTTTCTTTTCCTTCTTTTATTGCTTCCATTATTTGCGTACAATTTAGGTTTGCATATTGTTTTTTGCAGATTTTCTACAACACAAACAACTACTCGTAGTAATAGGCATCTAATTTCATATTTATCAGGTATTAGCAAAGTAGTTGTGCATTTCCCTTTCACATTTGTGATGAGTTTTAAGTATCATATTTGGCCATTAAATCGTAAAAATGTGGGGAGACTCATCATTATAGTGGGAGTTGTTTTATATGCCATACTTGTAGCGATTGATCTCATCAAAATTCAAAAGATGTTAGATTTTCAGATAAACTTTTCAATTAAGTTAATTCCTTTGAAATTTTTATTTTTATTTTTTTGGAAGAATTCCTTTCAACTTTTTACTAGAGGGTTTGTAACTTATTTAAGAATAGATTTTTCCATTTAAAAATAAAAAAATAAAAAATAAAAAATCCCAAATAGATCAACAAGCCACCAGGTCTACTCCAAGCCCAACTCAACATTGATAAACTCTAGTCCTTGAGGGAGCCTTGATTCGACTTTTTTCAGCCTGCTCAAACTGTTCATACAATATGCAACGATTGTTTCATAATAACATTTTTTTTTAATTTTTTTTTGAAATAGCATATGCATTGACAGCTACTCGAATTGGGACACTGCCCGGCTGAATTAACGCTCTTACCATAAAGCCACGTTCGGCGGGTGTTTTATGACAACAATTTTAACAAGAGTGTGTTGTAGTACAAATGTACAATACTGTAATTGGAAAGAAAGACTCTCAATGGGCCAAACATAACTCGTTGAATTGGATTGGGCCTTCCTCAAAATAAAACTTGACTCGTTGAATTAGATTGGGCTTTCATTGTGTATATATAGGCTAATCTAAAAAATATTGAAAATGGTGGGATCTAAAAATTTCATGAACTATTTCAATCATTTTCTTTTTATTTTTTGGAAGAATATTTCAATCATTTTTGTAAACAATAAAAATAAAAATAAATAAATAAATAAATAAAAAGTAAAATAACGTAAAACTATAGAAACGTGTTTGGAATGTATCCTTAAAAAAATATTTCAAGTTATTATGAGTAATGGTGGAGACAACTTGGGAGCTGGGCCTAGAGCATATTCAATGCCCACCTCCTCCACCCACTTTAATTTGGTTCAACTTCATAGATCTAAGACGTGATTCAAAATTGCATGTTACCTCTTGGTAGAGATAGTAGGCTAGTAGCGCACCTCCCTTTCATAGTGATAGTAAGGGGTTCAAGTCCCATTATGCGCATTTTAAAACATGTGTAGGAAATTTTCTCTATATTTATAGAAATAGTTATCGTTATAATAGTTGTAATTTGTAATACTTCTAAAAAAAAAAAAAAAAAAAAAAGTGATTCAAAGTTCAAACACAGACACAATTTAGAAATTTGGTACAATAAGTTCTAAATATAAAAGCACGTTGAGGACAACTTGATCAGTTGATTGTATTGATATCTATTATTTCATCTGCTTAAACAAATAAAAATTTATATATATAATCCTCCATTCCTAAAAAAAAATCAATACTTTTGTCTTATAACATTATAAAACCAGCCGTTCTGTAATGTTACGAAACTAAACAGAGTCAGTTCTATAATACGTTACAAAACAAAGGTTTTGAAATTTATTTTTAGGACCGTTCTGAACGGATCCAAGCACCCTAATACCCTATATGCCAACAATACCCACACAATGCAAAGGTAATTATCACAGATTACATGCCAACAAAGTAATTAAATGGTAGTAACTAACTAATGAATGGACGTACACATAGTAGTTATAATCTTCTTCTGGAAGTATTGAGCCACACGTTCATATTAGTTATCATATAGATTCAAGCCAAGTAGAAGATATATGGGGTCCCTAAAATTATAATGTAATGGAAATCCATAAAAGCATCACTTGGAAATTATTACAAGGGATATATGGACACACCCCATTGAAATGCAATCATTTTATTGTGTTTTCTTTTAACTTTTTTTTTTTTTTTTTTGGGTTAATTAGTTCATTTTTGTTCTCTCTATACATATAGCACTGTGATGAGTCTATCTATATATTTTATACACAAATGTAAGAGATTAATTAGAAAATTATTTCATGAAATGGCATTAAAAACAATTTTAATTCTTTGCTATCATTTCTAATAATGACTAGAAATCTTCATTGAGAATCCATTATTATGCAATGATCGATATTATATAATCCAATTTCAATGGACCAAAATGAGCTATCAAATGTTTGTTAAAAAACCAAATTATATGGAGCACAAATTTATTTTCATGCTACATTCAATAAATACTCTGAATGAGTCGGTGGTTTCCCACAACCTTCAAGATCAAACATTACATGTGTAGCTCAGATATCTACCCTTATATGGGAGTAGTGGTGGCCACGGTTCGGTTTTAGTTCGAAACCGGCGGTTTCGGTTTGGTGGCCACCTAAAACCGAACCGGAACCGGAACCACAACCACAACCACCAGTTTGGCGGTTTCGGTTTCGAAACCGACGGTTTGGGTACGGTTTCGATTTCTGTTTCGGTTTTGGGCTGTTTTTCAAAAAAAATAATTCAAAAAAGTGCCACGTGGCAACTTCTGATTCATCGATTTTTAGATTTTAAAATTAATATGAAAAAGGTTTTGGTTTTGGAAGAAAAAAAGTAGATTCCCTTTTGTGACCAAGAGCCCATCTCGAATACGATGCGGTAGGGGCCCAGGGCTCTGACCTCGTGCTTGTTGAAGAATGAGCCAGCGACTCATAGGCAGTGGCTTGGTTAAGTTGATAGAATCTCCCATAGATCGATACTTATTGATTTCCAGTAAAGGAGGTCTGCCTTAAGATTTTGCAGGTTCGGGAGCTGGGAAGAATACGAATCTTGCAAGAGGTCGCCCAAACCCGTGTTTTTTGCTTGTTTCTTGCTCGTTGATAACGACCCTATCCGCCCCTGTCCAAGGTATCGTGAAGGATTTCTTTCTTCTAATTAAATGGCACTCGATTGATAATTGATAGAAAAGAAAGACATTCGGGAGCTGGGAGGTCCTATCGTGAGGAGACTTTCTTTCACGGTAGGCGAAGGGATTCCATTAAGGCCTGTGAGGCGAGTCCTTCACTATGGATATGGATAGCACCCTTATTCAGGGACTTCCTCCTGCCTGAAGACTGAGGCTCGTTCCTTAACTTTAAAAAGGAAGCCTTGAACAAACATGCTATTCATCCGATTTGTTGTGAGGAATTTTTTATTTTATTTTTTTATAAAACCGGCGGTTTAAACCGTGGACAAAACCGGCGGTTAAACCGCCGGTTTTGGCCAGTTTGTAGGCCACCCAAACCAAAACCGAAACCGAAACCGGAACCACCGGTTTCCAAACATAAGGTTTTGGTTCCGGTTGGCCCATCCAGTTCAGGTTAAACCGCGGACAAAACCAACGGTTTACCGGAATCGTGGTCACCACTATATGGGAGATATCTACGCTCACAACACTAAAAGAAATACTTCTCACACTTGCTTGTAAAATCCGCATGGTAGGACTAGAACCTCCCACTACTATAACATGGAAGAGGAGTTACACCTCCATCTGTGCTATGAGTCGAATATGCTTTTTTGAAGGTGGAGATATAAACAAGTTTCATGTGTCAAAAAATTAACGTGCAGAAACCCTAATGATGCAGAAGTGACTTTTGTGTGTCATGTACGATACAAGCCAAATCCCAATTTGAAAAAGATGAATAGGAAGATTACTTGACTAGGAAAAAGAAAAAGGTAAGTACCTTTTTGACAAAACTAACACAAACAAAATTTTCTGATCAAGGAAAAGTCCGTATCTAGGCATGTCTGTGCAATGCAAGCAAGCAAGCACAATAAAGACTTCTAACTAACTATTAATCAAGACACATGTACATACGCGTAGTAATCGATTTGAATTGGACCCCCCACTTAAAAAATCTATAGGAAAACTCCGATCAACACGAGGCACGATATGAACAACACAATTAATTGTAAACCACCAACGCCTCCACTACCACCATCATCATCTATCTCTCTCGTAAGCTCCACGACGGCCCCTCAGCTCACCTGTGACTATCATACTCTCTATATATTTCCGAATCAATCAATGGTCCATTTTATAAACCATTCATGCTAGACACTTCATGTTCAAAATCTATCCATCATTTTTCATATATTCTTCTAATTAAACCATTAAACATGTAACATGTAATAAGTAAGTCATGCTACATGATTGTATAGGATATTTGAATTCTTGGACATCGATCATTGAAAGATATATGTATATATATATATATACCATACTCGCTCTTGCTTTATATTTTTCCTTTTCCTTATTCGACAATTGTCTTTCAATTAATTCTCCTTCATTTGCTACACACCAAAATATGCACTGAAGTTGAACTCTTATGATGATGATGATGATTCCAATATCAAACCGCGTTCGAGAAAGAATTAATTAAATTGTTGTTTGTTTTTATATCATCAATAACTGGCCTTTCGAAATTTAATATTGATATAGAAAATTAATTAACTCTAGCATATTTCCACTTCAATTGACATGATGTTCAATCATCATATCTAGAACGACATATTACCAGTAAAATTAATAATTAACCTTCTTTACTTCATAAGCTAGATAAGTTTAAAAACAATTCATCCTATCAAATGCGTCTAAACAATTGTAGCTAGTGAAATGTTAGGGGTCTAGAAGATAATATATATATTATTTCTTATTATTTCTTTGTCAATATATGCAATGTTTAGAATTAGCAACCCTACAAGAATATGTAATGATAGTTCATGTCCCTTTAAAAAGAATCTTGTGTTTCACACCTTAGAACAAAATAGAGAATGTTGTACAGTGACATTGATCAGAAAAGAAATTAAGAAGAGTAAAGTTGAAGAGTGATTGGTCCACATTTACTATTCATAATTTTCTTAATAATAAATATAGGATTATGTTAACGTGTGTCTTAAAAGCAGATATACAATATTAAACGATTATAAAACTTCTTATATAATTGTAAAATTTTCTTTTCTCTTAAATCTAGAAATTTGTAGATAAGATGATGTTGGTCAAGTGGTAAAACCCCTCACACCAACGTCACGAGGTTATGGGTTCGAGTCTTCCCAAAAAAACCCAGAATTTAGATAATGTTTAAAAAAAAATCTAAAAAACTGTAAAATTTTACTTTTTTACATTATATATTAACATTAGATAAACTTGGCCCTTGAGACATCCGTTAACATAACCTAAATATATTACTTCAGCAACCAACCAACCACCCACCATCAAGCTATAAATTAAAATATATATCTAGCTTAACAAACATAAATATATTTGTAAATGGTAAGGTGCGTTGTTCTTATTTATAGACTGAACAGTCACTGTGAGAGAGAGAGAGAGTCGTTTGGAGAAGGGTCAATGTCAAAAAGAGTTCAAGATCCCAAAAGGGACCCCCATGGATCTCCTTTCGCTGGTTACGCAAACTTTATTTATCCCCACAATTTTATTTTCTTTTTTGTTGATTCATGAACAGTGTATTTTTTAGTTTTTAGTTTTTAAAAGAAAATGAATTGTTAAATTGGGTCACCGCCCCAGTTTTGAGGGTGGTGGGGATTCATGCTCACAGTTGGAGGTCTTATCTAATGAGTTCAATGATGCGGTCCGCCGCATGATGGATGACTACGGCCGACCATCACCGTCCTACGTGGACTACACGTCCAAATCTTATTCTCTAGCCATCCGCTATTCACTAACCGACTCGAACATTATCATGCTGCATGCTGCCATCAAGTCACATTAAAGGTTAGTCACATAATTAGTACCTATGAGAGATTTTTACCATAAGGTGTATTGGACGGTTGAAGGATCAATAATTAAACTAGTTTTTTTTTCCCTTTATTTATTTCATATTGTCATATTGAAATTGGTTAATTGAACAAAAACTCTTGAGTTAATGCAAATTACTAGCATATTCAATTTTTTCTTCAATAGCATAAACATTCCTTAGAAAACGTTGACCGCCGTTAAATATAACCATTGACTAACGTTACAACATGAAAAGTAAAAAATACCCCTCATTATTAGTCTAAGGTTGACATGGCATGATAAAAAAAAAAATTTAAAAAAAAAAAAAAAACATTTTTACTCTACTATATATATTTAGGAAATTAGACATTCACCCCAACAATTCTCTTCTACATATACTATATTGTTGCCGCCGCCAATTTTGTGGCGATGATAAAACTTTTTGGAAGAGGCTTGCAGCCTCCTCTGTAAAATGAGGAGGTGCGATTCATTAGGCCTCCTCTTTTGAAAGGAGGAGCCTCCGTTTCAAAGGAGGCTTGTGGCCTCTTGTGAGCTTTCTTTGACAAGTTTCGCCACCGTCATGATACTGGTGGAGTCGACAATAATGGATGAAGAGAGGTTCTGGTAGATTTGTTATATTATAAAATTTTGGGGGCTATTTTATAGTTATTATTTGGGTATATATATATATATTCACATATATAGTGGAAATGCTATCAAGTAACGCTCTTTTTATGTTGAATTTTGAGAGTATCACCATTTTAATAAGTTAAGTTTAAATGGCACCAAATGATTAAACTAACTCCATCTCCTTCTTTAATTACATTTGTGTAATTTTTAAGGTTTTTTTTTTTTTTTTTTTTTTTTCAAAAACCTATATTGATGGAGGACCAATGGAGATGAAAGACTTCCATTGGAGGTCATTTCGATATCTAATAGAGGTCGAAATCAGCCTCCAATGGAGGTTTCAATGAGGAAGATGACCAAAAAAAAGAAAGAAAATTTTAGTTTTACCCTGAAAGTCTCGAAAACTATTGAAAAGTCTCGAAAATTACCAAAAAGTCTCAAAAATACTTGAAAAGTCTCAAAAATTATCTAAAAAGTATCGGAAATGAGAAAATAAGTCTCAAAAATACCAAACCAATTCTCATAAATACAAAAAAGCGCAAGACTGATTTTTGTGAGTGTGTTTTATGGAATTGGTGGAAAATGTCACCTTTTTGAACTGATTTGGTGACAAAGTTACTGCTTTAATAAGTTAAGTTTAAAAGACACCTATTATGGTGAACTACCAAAATTGCCCTTACTTTACACATTCTCTTTCTTACTTTGAAGTTTTCTGATATTTTATTCTTTCACCTTCCTTTATAATAGACCTCCAATGGAGGTTGAACATCATAATATTATCAATGTAACTCCATTGGATAGTTAGTTTTGTGGCGCTACGCATACGTATTCGGGGGCTCAGATAGTGTATGAAAGGGCTCGGGTAGTTTATTAAAAGGCTCGGGTAGTATATGAAAAGGCTCAAACAATTCATTAAAAGGCTCGAACAGTTTTCAAAGTCTCGGAGAATCAAAATTCACTAATAATCTATTCATTATTAAAAAGCTCGGATAACTATTTAAAAGACTATAAATATGTATTAAAAGGCTCAAACTGTGTATTAAAAGGCTCGAATTGTGTAAAACTCTCAGAGAATCAAAATTAAAAAGCTCGAATTACTATTGAAAAGGATCGGATCTAACGTAAAAAGGCTCGAAAAGGCACGAAAAGGCTCGAATCTAGTGTAAAAAGGCTCGGAGATTCTAAACTGATTAACCTATGAATTTTCCTTGAAAAGGCTCGGGTAACATTTTAAAAAGCTCGGAGACTATTATAAAATGCTCGGAAAAAGTTCAAAAAGGCTCAGAAACCCAGATCTTCATTGTCTTCAAAACAAATTTTTTCATAAACTAATTTCTTCATCGCCGGTGAGTTTTCTTCGACTTCAGTACTGTAGTGCCGTCATCAGTGAGTTCGCTGTCAGATTTTGGTCGACTTTAGGATTGTTGCGCCATTGGGTTTTCTCTCTCAAAGGTTTTCTCTCAAGTTTGAAAAAGACACAAACTGACAAAATGGGTATTTTTGTCTGGTCACCTAAATATGTGTCTTTTAAACTTAAATTAGTAAAGTGGTGTCTGTCTTACAAAAAGCGCCCCAAATAGTGACAATTTTTTTTTGAACCCGTGTGTTTTAAGGGTATTTTTGTCAGATCCACACTTTAAGTGTTATTTAACTTAAGTTATTAAAACAGTGATACTCTTAAAATTACACCTTGAAAAAGTGTCATTTAATTTTTTGTACCCTATATATATAATTATAGAAATATCTAGGGTTCTTTTGTATTTTTTTATAATTATTTTCTATGTGTAAATAATGATTTTACCCCTGAACTGTTACATTGACCATTAGTCAAACCATTAGTCAACGTTTTTCAAGAGATGTTTTTCAAGAGATGTTTGTGTAATTACATGAAAAGTTTGATATAAATATATTTTAAGATAATGGAAGTCTAGCTACATTTTAATAATATTTCCTAGAACATTTTGTGATTTTTTTTCTTCTTTCTTTCAGAAAGTGTTGGTAGCTAGTGGACAGTGTTATAAAAGAAAAAAAAAATAAAAAAAAATTAGAACCACATAATCATATACACCTTAATTAAAACTAATATATGTCCCCATTATTTTTAAAATAGTCAGTAGTATTATTAATATTTCTATTGATGATAACTTCAGATTTTCTGTGATTCCAAGGTAGCTAGCTAGAGTTACTAAAATTGGCTTGAGACATTATATATAATTTAGACATTTTGTTGTAAATTATTAGCATATATAGCTTACATATATACCTCATTTTGACTTGCTGAGATTGAATTATTTTTCAATTGGCAGAGCTTTATTAAAATTATTATAAGGTAGTCGAGTATCTCTAGAAAGCCTGGCCCGAATGAATATTTATAAGTTTCTAACTAATTTCCTATTTTCCTTTATTTATTTTTATGATTGCATTCACATCATGTTCATATATCTCACATTCTCACCTAACTTATATTATATTATTTGTTCATATTTGGCAAAATTCTACTGCTCCAAATTATATAAAATGTTCAATAACAAATGCATTCAGTCTACTAAGGGAAAGAAAAAAAAAAGATTACTAAAACCTTCCTGATCTCCATCTCTTAATTTCTCTTACAGAAGAACCAAATAATTTCCCTCCAATATTAGATTCGACACCACACGTGCTTGATTCCAAAATTTACTCATGATCTTGTATAAGGTCACACAAATTTTGTACCCAACACCCATGCTGCTTTCGATAAATACACATATAGACGTAGTAACTTTCAAATACGAAATTTCACACATATTTACACTCGCACTTGATAATTTTTATGCTTTTTATATTATAATTGATCGGTGATTGATTGATGAAATTGATCGAAAATATACTAAATATTGGTCGTTTTTTTTTTTTTTTTCAATTGAACACATCATTGATTTTTTTTTTTTTTTTTTTTGGGTATTCATGGGTGTCCGGGTCAGCTTGCGCGCACCTCGACTAATCCCACGAGGCCTTGAAGTTAACAGCCGGGTAAACCTCCAGTGGCCCCAAGAGAAACGTTGCTATTAGGGATCGAATCCGGGATATCCGAGTTTACGGCTTGCCCTAGTGACCAACGGCACCACCCCTAGCTTGGGGTTCACATCATTGAGTTACATCTTCAATATTCTATTATATATATATATATAAATATATATATATTAGAGTCTCTTATATATATTAAGTATGTTCGTCTTATTTGAGTGTTAGAGATGATCGATTTTCAATTTCAAAACTAGTTACAAACTGTTACTAATAATTCCATCACCAAAAGCTCACCGGCCATAAAAATCGATCTTCTGTCATAATTTATCAAATATCAATATCCTGATATGTAATACATGATCTAATAGCAACTAGACCAAACATTAAAAATCTTGAATATCGCAACTAACGAATCACAACATAACTAGGAAATTAAAGCGCACGCTTAGAGATTAATTTTCTCTATAAGCTCGGTTTAATTAGGGTAGGCCTAAACCTTAAACATCTCAAATTCAATATAAATATATAGTCGAGTATAAATAAAATAAAAAATTTCTTCCTTCTCTCTAGAGATGTTTTCAAGTATATAATCTCTCGAGGGAGTATTCTTGTGTGTGATTACTTTTTGAGGAACAGATCGAGCTGGTGGACCACTTTGAATTCTGCTCAAAACTTAATGTTGATGATCAGCTAGCTAGCTTAACCTTTTGTAGGAAATGGCATGTAAAAAAGTGAGTTTTGTAATGATTATAAGTTACAACGTGTAGATCACCCATTTAATTTCTCTATATTTTTACTAAAAAAGATTTGAATGCAGTGGGATATATGATCGCAACTTCATATATATTTTGTCAGTCAACCCATTAATTACTTCATTAAAATTCTCGTTATCATTTGAAGAAAGATGATAATATATTAAAGAAATAATATCTAATGGCTTCGTTATCTCTAAAGAGCCGACTATCACCTTTTTCATGATTTATATTCATCTAATATATATTTATGGTCTCGTTTTGGTCAGTGCGCACTGATGTAACTACATCAGTACCAATGCATATGGACCACTGATTATGAAGAAGTTTTGATTAATGCATACACTTTGAGTTAAAGTATATAAATCTAATGGTTCACATCTAACGAACTGATAAAGTTATATCAGTGCGCACCGAGTTGAACATTTATATATATATATATACTAATTGATATATGATAAAACCGTCAACGGTGGCGTAGTTCAGTTGGTAGATAAACGAGCTTGAGCCTTGGTCAAATGACTCCCAGATCAACGGCTCGAATTCTATCAATGATGAAAACTTTAAAAAAAATATATAGTCCCGAATTAATAGATATTATATATATATATATATATGATAAAACCCTAATTGGAGTTTCAAATTTTTAGAATTCTACTCATATTCGTGTTTGTTAAGTGTGGCGTGTGAATTAACCGTAATTAAAGTACTGCATAGTTAATCAAATCATTTTCAACATAGGTGATATAACATAATATCAACCCGGCCTACTATATAATGTAATGTTATTAGGAATTGAAAAGGCCGAAGTATACCCAAAAGGATAATATATATTTTCGCTAAATGGGTCGGATCTTTAATTAAAATCCATTCAAAAGTATAAACAAAGAGAGGAAAATATATGATTTAGTCATCATTTATATATATATATATGATCGAAGCAAGTAATTAATGAATATTGGAAGGTTCAATTCATTGTTTTTTTTTTTTTTTCTTCTTATTTGATAATATCTATTAATTCAGAACCAGGTATTTTTTTTGAAAGCTTTCACTGTTGGTAGGATACAAACCGTTGACCTGTTATTCACCCAAACCACAAGCTCGTCCACCTACTACCTGAGCTACGCCTCAGTTGGTCAATTCATTGTTTTCAAATTGGTAAAAAAAATATTGAATCAAGTTTGATGGTGCAAGTGGGGGTCCTCCTCCTAATCAAAGGCTGGTCGTGCGATATATATTTTTGTCTTTAGCTTTGTTTATCTTCTAAGTAAAGGACGATGCCTTCCAACCAATCCCCAATTGACACGTGGCTACAATAGTCCCGCTGTTCTCCTCAACGTACGTTTTCCTTTTTCTCACTGTTCTACTTTCTTCACCGAAATAGTTGTCGAAAAATCATTTTTGGAAGACTGTAAAATTGAAATGGAAACTTGAAAGGACCAGAACACCCTTTTTTTTTTTTTTTTTTTTTTTTTTTTTTTGATGGAAGGACCAGAACACCCTTGAATGCGACACAAGACGAACCCCATGTGGTGATGTTAACGTCTCTTGTCTGTGAGATTGGCAACCATGTTACGGCGAAAAACAGTAGAGGACTTTTTTGTAAATTGAAAGAAAAATGTGCAAAGAGAGCCGATTGGGAAGCCATGTGAGCCGCGAGCTGGCGCTGGAAAGAACTTTGCGTGGTGCGACATACGCAAAATTGTCTTGTCGCGCCACGCCGCCACCGTAGCATACTAGCATGTGTGTATAACAAATGCCGGAAACGATAAGTGGTGAAAATCTCGTGTTCTTTCGACGATAAATTGATAAAATTCCATACTTTCAGCATTTAAAAAACAGGAGATAAAATTTACAATTTTGAATCAAATCTATCTAATCTATTTAAAAATTTACACATTTAATTATAAATTTCTATTTTGGCCCTTTCAAGAATGATTTTTTGAATCCACCCCTGATTACATCTCTTTTATAATAGTTTTATTATGTATGATTTATCAACATGATTATTGAAAAGTTAATTGATTAAAAATCTAGAAGTTTTTCATATACATTTAACATCTTTTGTAAAGTAAATATATGTTAACAATAATTATTACTCCATAACACTACATAGATAAGTCTTATATGTACACATAATGATAGCATGTTACATGTATGCATAACCCATAAATGTAAATATGGTGAGTCTTCTTTAGATACATATGTCAAACTTTAATTTTATATTTTTATATAAATCTATAGATATAACGACTCGAATCTAAAATATTAATAGATTGAATAAACGTTATTTAATTGCAGTTAAATAACATTGAGCTGGTGTCAAATCTTAATTATTAGAATCTGATAGTGAAATATACTGTATAAAAATATATAGACGAAAAGACATACATTATATCCTTACATATCAATCATTTTATAGAGGGTAATTACATTGAAGTTTATATTATTAACAATAACAACAACAATGAATAACATTTTTATCTTTTAACCTGTTTAAACTTTATAATAATAATAATAATAATAATAATAATAATAATAATAATAACCTTAAAGCAGGTACCATATACTATATATCCACTATGTTTAGTGGAGTATACCTCCACTTTTGTATTTTTTTAGTGTGGTCAAAGTCTCATCATATAAATTTTACTTTTGTTTAGAAATAGGTTACAGGTGCGGATATTGCCATATGTAAAACTAATTAGCACACCCACTTTTATAAGTATATTTATGTCAAAAACTTTAAAAATAAATATTACTTATGTCTAAAAAAAATGTTAATAGTACCCTTATTAAAATGAATATATTCATTTTAAATATATTTTATTTATAAACCATCTTAAATTATTAACATACCTAATTTATATAAAAAGATCATGTTATTTTTTGGAATCAAATCCTCTCGTAATGATAATCCAATTTACTTTTGGAATTATCTCGAATGCAGGAGCCTTATGAAAGGAAAGTTGTAGAATTGGATTGTACATTGGGGCAAGAGATTTTTCAATTTGGAATTCTCTTATCATAAGTTAGGGTTTATCATAAGTTTTTTTATTTTTTTATTTTTATTATTATTTTTTTTAATAAAGAGATATAGTTGAAGATATGAGTATAATATGTAGTTTATTTTAATTAAAGTAATTTGTCCTTATTAGTAAATTTATATTGGGATATTTTGTAATTAAATTTGAGATTTTCTCCTTACAATCCAAGTTTTTTCTTTCCACACTTTTTTTTTTTTTCTAAATACCTTCATTATAAAAACTTTAAAAAAAAAATTAAAAAAAATATTCTTAATGCACTTCATTTTTTTTCCTAAATTATCCTTTTCATCTTTTGACATTTTTTTTAAACAATTCCTCATAAAAACCTAAATTTTCATTAAAATCAATTTGTTTCAAATTATTATTATTATTTAATTGAATATTTCCATGATCATGATTTGAGGGAGAGAGTCATTCATTCATCATCTTGTCAAAAAGGCAAATAAAAGGGTTGTTAAGTTTTTGAATTTTTTCTCTTCATTTTACTTTTTTTTTTTCAAATTTTTTAAGAGTCAACAACACTTAAATAAAAAATCTGCAAAAGTCAAACTTTAAAAAGATTTGTTTATTTCTTATTTTAAATCATTTTCATCACTTCATAATCAAATGAAACTTTAATGATATTGAAAAAAAAAAAAAGGGTTTGAGAAACACAATAAAATAATATATATATAACACCGAACTCCAGTAAAATTGTTCCGTATTTAGAATTTCTTTGTATTTGTTAGTAATTTTAATTAGGAAAAATATGTCATATAATAAAAAAATAAATTAAAATGGAGTGTAAAAAAAAAAATTAATAGATTGTCAATAGTATCGCTCTTAATTTTCTTTTAACAAAAAGTATATGTGTACTAATTAGTTTTATTAATGTCAATATCAACACCGTAACTTTCTAAAACCTATAATTCCGATTAACTTTAATATACGCGTAATATACGCGTAACATTCAATAAGTGAATTAAACCGTGTCGCGAGTTATAGGCTATACTCGGTACATAGGGAATGTAGTAGGGGAGTGACGTAAGAGACTGGGGACAACCAGAAACCCATGCGCAATCGAGCGGTCCTCCCTCTCTCTCCTTTTATATCCTCTCCTTCTCTTAATTGTTTGACGAATTTTAATTTCTTATCTGTCTCTCTCTCTTCTCCTTCTTCTACATTAAATTCTTTGTCTTCTTCAATTCAATTCAATATTTCTTCTCAGTCTCAAACCAGTTACTACTATTACTACTGTTGAGTTCTGGTCTCTCAAGGTAAGCTCTGGACATGCATGCATGCAAACAATTCTCTCTCTCGATCTCTTTTAAATAATTATGTGATTGCTGATACCTCTCCTTTTACTTATTATTATATCTCTAGACTAGAGAGCCACATCACTTACCTATATAGATTTTCAGTTGTCTATTTTTCACTTGATGAGTTTCTGATCAAGTCAAAGAATAACCCACCTGAACAATATTAAGAATGAGAGAGATTTGGTAGCTAGAGAAGACATCTAGCTAGTTACAACGTTCATTTCAATTCATCATTCTAATACAATTCTTTTTCTCCTTCTTGGGCGCATAATATTCTCCTTGTTCTAGAAACCCTGAAGTGTATATATATATAATTTGACTCGAACTATATATATTGATTGTATTGATTGATTGATTGAATGAATGAGTCTCTCTGATCACTTTCTCTCACAAGTCACAAGCATGCGTGTATTGTGAGATGACCAAATCACTAACACCTTGACAAGCTAACCTTATCTCCTTTGAATTGAAAATACTAAAACAAACACCACTTTGACATGATTGTTTCACCCAATTAATATTCCTGACGAGTTTGGAGGTCATTTTTAGAGAGAAAAGGACTAAGGGCGTGGTGGTTCGTGAATATTTTCTTTTTCTAGCTCCTCATTTTCACCTACTCTAATAAGGAAAATTAGCTAGAGAGAATTAAGTCAGTCTGATATATGTGCCATTAAAATTCTCGACAAACAGACAAATAGGTCAGACCCCATTTCAGAAATATTGAGACGCAGACTCTGCTGCAGGAGACCTAAGAGTGCTTTCTCTTTTCTTTTTCTTTTTATTTTTTTATTATAATGATCCCTTCTATGGCAGGCTTGATCTAAATCCAACACGTACAACGGTGTTTTTCCTCTTTTTTTTTGCTTCTTCTTTCTCTTTCAAGTAAACGCGTGCTAAAGTGTGATAACGTCATCCACCTTGTACATTTGATGAAAATTCTAACTTTCTAACACAACAAAATTAATTAATTAATTAAACTCTTATCTCTATAATATATGTAACTAGTAACAACTCAAAATTGCAAGCAGATCATGAGATGGGGTGTTTTTGTTTATGTTTTTTTTATTATTTACAATTTTCATTTTTATAATTATTCTTTCTTCTTGGGTTTGTGGTGGTACTACTGATTAATATAACTAGTTTATTATATTTTAATTGTTTTATTTAGATAATAATTAATAGTGTAATTGAGTGGAAAACCCCGTTCTTGATGCATCATTCCCACCATTCACCCAACAGAAGACAACATCATTAGCACAAACCTATACTTGTCCGTTTCTACAGACTCTCTCTCTCTCTCTCTCTCTCTCTCTCTCTCTCTCTCTCTCTCTCTCTCTCTCTCTCTCTCTCTGCACAAAACACATATAATTCATTTCCAAGTTCTTCTTAGTTTTTATCAAAAAAAACAAACTCTCATCATTTGGTTTTCTTTTCCTTTTCACCTCCTCTTCTTCTTCTTCTCTGATCTATTCATCCCTAGAAAAAAAAATCATATATTTTACAACACGCGCTTATATAAATATATGGTGAGTGTTGCTCACCACCAAATGAGCTGATGATTGTATCTGATAACACTTGTCACCTTTTACTAGGAGAGTTCATTATTTCTTTGTAGAATTTCTTTCTTTCTTTACAATTTCAATTCATCAGCTTAATTTTGCCTTTTTAGCTTTTTTAGCTCCTTTCTAATTTTAGGTTTCTACTTCTATATATCTCTTTGTTATTATAAGTTCACATTTGGTTATGATTCAAAGATGATGAAGTAAAATATAAATATATGGTGATGGTGGTGGTGAATTTGATGCAGCTGCTATAGATCATATGATGGAGGAGTCCATGGAGTCATATGTCCCACCAGGATTCCGGTTTCATCCGACTGACGAGGAGCTTGTTGGGTACTATCTGAGGAAGAAGGTTGCATCGCAGAAGATCGATCTTGATGTTATCAGAGATATCGATCTCTATAGAATCGAACCATGGGATCTCCAAGGTATACCATATATATGTTCTTGTCTTATTCTTTTTTTTTCTTAATTAGGGTTTTCTTTCTTTGAGAGTAGATGACACTGATTACTTGAGTTATTGGATCCATGAATTAGGGTTTATGTTCTCTGTTTTATTATAAGGAGGGGTGTGATCAATTATATTGTATGTGCATTTCATGCATACTCTACAACCCTATGTTATAAATTCAATGATCAAAACTTGAACTAGTTTAGCTATATATATTGATCCGAAAAGTAATATTGAAGTTACTTTGCTAATTATATATATAAGATCTATACGGTGATGATGAAATTACAGAGAGATGCCGGATCGGATACGAAGAGCAAAACGAGTGGTACTTCTTCAGCCATAAAGATAAGAAGTATCCGACGGGGACGAGAACTAACAGAGCAACCATGGCTGGGTTCTGGAAGGCAACAGGGAGAGACAAGGCGGTTTATGATAAATCAAAACTCATTGGAATGAGAAAAACCCTTGTCTTCTACAAAGGGAGAGCCCCAAATGGTCAGAAATCGGATTGGATCATGCATGAATACAGGCTTGAATCAGACGAGAATGGTCCTCCACAGGCAAGCATTATTAACCTTTAATTCTCTCTATTTTATTCAACGGAGATATGATTTTTTTTTTTTGAAAAGGCATTTTATTAATGAACAACGGAGATATGATTATTCGCTTGAAAAAATAAAATCATCTTCATGGTCTTCCATAATCCTTATGTCGAGTAGCTTTCAACAGTGTTAATTTCTTGACCTAATCATGTCTTTTTCAATAGTTTTGTCCAATTAATGAAGGGTTGGAATCCATTAACATCATTTATTTTTGGTATAAAAGTTAATTGCGTAGTAAATTATGTACATACCTCAACTACTTTTAATTTGGACTTTAAAAAAAAAGAAAAAAAAAAGATATAAATTGTATTCAGTTCAACTGAAATTTCCACCAACCAAATTTTAAACTAATGAAATCACTTTTACTTTCCATACAAAGACAAATATCTCACTCACCGTCATCTCTAAAAAAAAAGTCAAAAAAGTTGAAATAGTAAATGTTTCTAAGGCATTTGATGAATAGCTTATTTCCTTCTTCCAACTCCTTTTGCGGCATGGACTTTTTTCTCACTCGAATAAGTTTTGTCAAAAGCAAAATTCCAATTTTCTTCTTATTAATTAGTTCATGCATCACCTTTATATATATATATATTTATATATTAATATATATGTTACTAGTACTTCTCTTTACCAAAAAGAAAGAAGACTCCAAAAAAGCAAAATTAAATTATATGTAGTGTAAAAGGAATATCACTTTTTAGCTTCCAAAACTTGTCCATCTCTATTATTCAAAATCAGTACATTTGAAGACAAGATTAGTCTCTAATTATATCTTATAAATAAACTGATATGCTTAAATATATTTTGCAGGAAGAAGGATGGGTCGTGTGCCGTGCATTCAAGAAGCGAATCAGTAATGGGCAAAGCAAGAGCAATGAAGGGTGGGATTCAAGCTACTTTTATCATGATGAACCAAGTGGAGTGAGCTCTGTGGTGGATCCCATCGATCAATACATGTCAAGGCAACAGCCACAACCACAACAACAACAAGGGTTTTTATCTCAGAACTTGTTGTGCAAGCAAGAGATAGAAGCAGATAATTTGAGTTTCATGCAAAAATCAGCTGATCAGTTTCTACAACAGCTTCCTCAGCTAGAAAGCCCTTCTCTACCATTGTTAAAGAGGCCGATTAGCTCTATATCTTTAACATCAGAGAACAATGATGAATTATTAGTAGTAGAAGATCAGCAGCAGCAAAAGAGATCAGGAGGGAGCAACAACAGTAGTAGTACTAATAAGAAAACTGTGACCGATTGGAGGGCATTAGACAAGTTTGTTGCATCTCAATTAAGTCAAGAAGAAGGCGATTCGAGCTTCGGAGGTGGTCATCATGATAATACTAATTCGGACATTGCATTACTATTATTGCAAGAGTGGTAGAGATCAAGATCATCAAATATAAGGAAACAAATTTGATCGATAAAGACCATGAATATCAGACCATGATATTGGAACATATGCATGCATGCTTGCGTATTTTGACTTATAATTTCAATGAAGGGCGAGAGAGAAGAAGAGGTTTTTTTTTTTTTTTTTTAATTTTTTTTTTAATTGATGTTCAGTGTTATAAATGTTTGATGAATACCCTTGTAATAATATTTTTGTAAAAATATGGTGGTGGATGAGTGAACACACTCTCACTCTCTCTATATATATCTCTCTCTCACTCAAAAATGCTAGCAATATATTTCACATTTGTATTTGTTACATATATAGTCCCGATTTGGTCAGTACGCACTGATATAACTTCATGAGGATATTAAATGTGAGTCACTCATTATAGAGAAGTTTTGATAAGTACATACACACTTGAGTCAAAACATGTAAAACTAATGACTCACATGTACTTGTCAAAACTTTTCTATAACTCATATTCAATATCCTCATGAAGTTATATCAGTGTGCATTGACTTGAAAATTTCTAATTATATATATATATTAATAAATATAATAAGCAATAGATGAGAGTCTATCATTCTAATAATAGACTAGCTGGTTGCTCTCATAGTAGTGATGAGCAAAACAAATTCTTGTAACTTGAGTTATTTAATTATGATTATAAGGCTCAGTTGAATTAAGTTAATTTGAGGAAGAAATCAAAGTTATTTGTATATTGTATCATCTTCTTATTTTTATTTCATTTTTAAGTAAATATTAACACAACGAGGGGCGGAGCTTAATTGGAGATGGATGAGACTTGGGCAAATAATTCTTAGGTCAGCAGCTCGAATCCTACCAATGGCGAAAGCTTTCAAAAAAAATATATGATCCCGAATTAATAGAAAAAACACAACGAGGCCTAAATTTCATTAAAAGAAGAAAAAAATCAGACTTAATTAGGGCATAACAATTAACCTTTGTCCCGCTTTATGCCCTTAATATAATCCAATTGTTCAAAAAAAAAAAAAAAAAAAAAACAATTAACCTTTGTCCCTTGAAATATATATATATATCTATATCTTGTCCAAATATAACTAATTTGGTGAGATCTCAATAGTCTTACAAGTTACAACCTGATAGACTATTTTATTAGTTGTGATATATCCACTGAATTATATATATATATATCATTCTCTCTTTCATTTTATCTTTTCGATGTGAGATTCATTCTCATCTTATCTAGGTTTACATGTGGTTCTCTAACAGTTATTTAAGTCGTATTTTTTTTAAGCATTACATGAATTTGGGGTTTTTTGACAACCACGTAGTACAGGTGTGACAGGTTTATCACCGAATCAACTTTATCTAGTCTATTTGAGACATATTAAAAACAATAATAGATATAAATGTTTCGATTTGACATGTTTCAAACTTATGCATTTCTAAATTGGGTATATTATAGCAATATCCAACATCAAACAAACCCACCTAATATCACCTATATAATATAGGTCTTATATATATATATATATATATTACAAAGACAATATAATCAATCCAAGTCCTTGAGGAAGAAAAACTTTTCACTTACATGTGAGCATTACATATATAGCTTGTCATGAAGATTCTAAAACAACTAGAGAATAAAAACTAATATATATATAAAAAAAAATGTAATCGAACTTAGGAGGAGTTGAAATTATATTAAGACTTGGCAGGAGTTGAAATTATATCAAAGCAAAGGCATGAGTTTCGTCACCATTATTAGACAACACATTGGTACGTTCGAAACAAACTTGGAAGAATATTAAAAACACATCTAATTAATGTACTTTCAAAGACAAAGGGATACCCAAAAAAAAAAAAAAAAAAAAACAAATCTACTTTTTGATGGAATCATTTGACTGCAAAAGCTGTGTGTTGATAGTTGAGACGTGATCAATATTTACCCTAGCTAGCAAATTATTAGACCAAGAATCTTCTCCGGCTAACAAGTTCAAACTAGCTGCATTGGGTTTATTTATAGAAAAAAGTACGACGTAACTTAAACCTACAATCTCGTTAATGTGAATAAGTGAGTGTGAGGAGCGTGCGAGACATTATCGATCTCGTCTCTCTCGTGTGTAGTCCTGGCTAATTTGTTGACGACCAAATAAAGTGAAGAAAAAAACAACGGCTGGGACTTTTTGAGAAGCAAATGGTGCATGCAAATAAAGGAATATCTGTGTTTTGGAGAAAGAAACAAAGAGCTAGTAGTAGAGAGATTGAATATGAAGAAAGAATTGAATTGATCATGGTAAGCATGGGAGCATCTTCTTGGTTGTGGGCTTGGTTGTGGGCCCATGGCTTGTCTAGCATGCGCTATGCACCGTGGCTCTTGTTGCCCATGCTTTGTCTTCAATCACATTTTGACCCTTTTTTATACATATATATATATATATATATATAGCTTCACATGTCCTCTTAGTAAATTAACTCGAGTTTCCTATGAAAAAAAAAAAAAGAGGTGAAAGATCTAATTTAATTTTAATAATAATAATAAAAAAAACACATATATACTCTAAATCATTGTCTGATTGGACAAACAGCCTCAGTCTTGATGTGGGTTTTTTTTTTTTTCACACTAGGTGGACTGTTTGATTTTTGAATCCACCAAGAGTAAGAGATTCAAATCAGTTATCCAAAAATTGTATCCCAATTTATGTCTAACCAACTAAATTGAGACGTGTGTCTATATTTATGGAAGAAGTTGAAAAAAAATAATTAAATATAAACACATGTCCCAATTTGGTTGGTTAGACACAAATTAGAACACTATTTTTAGACAATTGATTTGAGTCCAAGAGGAAAATGCAAATTCAAAGAAGAGGGTAAAAAACAGAATGAGCAAATATTGCATGTATCACGTTTTGTATAAATGGCAATTGATCTCCAAATCTCCAATAGAAGCTTGACACATCATAGAGTATTAGTCACTGAAATGATTATAGAGTCCATTTTTGCTCACCCCCTTTCAATGGGGTAAGCATTACCCCCTTCCCATACACATGACATGTGTCTATGGAGGGGTAAAATTGTCTAAAAATTTACTCCTCTATAACACATGTCATCCATTTAAGAGGGGGGTAATGGTCACCTCCCTTGAAGGGGGGTGAACAAAAATATTCTCATGATTATATGCATTAGGGGGGGTGATTGGTAATCAAAACTAAATTGACCTTGTGCCCGAAAAACAATCAACGTTTTTTGTGTTTGATGTGAGTTTGGTACCTTATAATCCATCAAGTGTGCCATTTATCTACCTATAGGAGATTGATTATATATATGTATATATATATATATATATCTTTTGGATTTTCTAAAAAGGTAAAAACTTAAGCCTCTACTAGCTAAGTGTATACCAAAAAATAAAAGAGGAAACGTCTCTTTCTCGGCTAGACCAATCACGTTCTACCAAATGAATGCTAATGAAAAACTTTGTTGAATAAAAATCCACCAATTGCCACAAAAGATAGAATAATATGCATTTTTTATTGTTGTGAATTGTGATTTTCGCACTTGAGTAAGGAGAACGCCGCTGCCTCCTCCCAACCGTACCGGAAATGCACTACTTCCTTCAAGGCCTACTCGATATCATTGGTTTGAAGATTCCCCATTCCACAGAAGATTTAGTGAAGCCATGCACCAACTATTGATTGGATGAACTATGAACCCTTTGTGTTTAGTTCTACACAGCCATGATTAGAAGAAGACACTCCTTTATCTGCATTTGATATGAAGGCTTGGGATATACTGGGAGGGACCCTAACACACACATATAATTATTTTATAGTTTATTAATATTATTTTTTTCAAAATTAAAAGAAAGGGCATATTTGGTAATGTGTGCGGTCAGGGGCGTGTTTACAAATATAATATTTTAAAAAGTTTAATGGGGGTGTTCATACAGTTTTTTAGGGGTGTAAATATCGACACTCAAAAATATATCAGTTCATTGCATGTAGACCATTGGATTTAAAAAATACTTTGACAAGTATATGCAGTCAAGTCAAAACATTTAAATCTAGGGGTGGGCACGGTTCGGTTCGGTTCGGTTTTGGGCAAAACCGAATTGAACCGAAAATGTTTCGGTTCACCCAAAATTGAACCGGTTTGAACCGAATAAGAAATGGTAACCGAACTGAACCGAATTGATTTTAATCGGTTCGGTTCAGTTCGGTTCATTTCGGTTTTGGGCCTAATGGGCCTTATTGGTTTGATGAGTTTAATTAGTCTTTTTTTATGTTTTTAAATTTGATGGGCTATTGGATTCTAATTTTAGGCCAAAGTTTGATAAATTTTAATAGCCCAAGCCCAAAAAAAACCCAAATCAAACCTAGCTAATAATATTTAATTTATAATTCATTTTAAAAAATCACAAATTGAATAGACAGTAAATTCAATTTTCGGCGGCTAAGAGAGAGAAGTAAAGAACATTAGAAAAGGTTAGGGTTTTTTTTTTTTTACTTATATATGCGGTTTATTCGGTTCAAATCGGTTTTGAAAAACCAAAACCGGTTTAAACCGAAAATTTTTCGGTTTTTGATTTTTTAAACCGAATTAATCCTTTGAACCGAACCGAACACCCTTTTTTCGGTTCGGTTCGGTTCGATTCGGTTCGGTTCCGAACTTTGTGCCCACCCCTATTTAAATCTAATTGTCCATATGCAAAACTGATATATTTTATATCAATTCGAACCGATAATAGAAAAACTGTCTAAACTAATACTGAAATCATGTAGATATGGGCATTTTTTAGACTAATAATCAAAATAGAAATTCGAACCTTTTATTAACTGAGATAAAACAAAATTGGACACCTAAACTAAAACTGAAGTCATGTAAATATGGCCCCTTTAAAAAGAGGCTTGGGCCGGCCGCCCCTCCTACTAGAGCCAACCGTGGTGTGGGTGTGAGTGAGGTTTAAGGTACAGGATTTTCACAAGTTTTTTTTATGCGGGATCAATTTTGTAATGCTAGAGTTCACTCTGTAACATTACGAAGTGATATGATTAATTTTTGAGTGTGTATGCAAGTCACTCTGTAACGTTACATCGTCGATTTCGCACATAAAAACGTAAGGAAATCCGTGCCAAATAATTATTATATAAATATATCTAATCTTATGGGCACATCAAAATTGCCCACGTTTTTTTTTTTTTTTTTTGAAGGTATTAAAATTGCCCACGTTAAGTGCTCTGAAGTTTCAACTGGGTTTAGAAAAGATGAACATGGATGGTGTATAATCAGTGCAATAGTTTATTAAAACAAGTTTCCTTTTTGGAGAACAATGATGCTCATTTATGGCACCCAACAAAGCCAACACAGCATATAAAAGCTTTTCATGCAGAGATAAGGTTGAAAACCTAAAGAGATAATGGAGAAGAATATTATAAATTAAATTCCACATCGAAGAATATATAAACCAATGTGGAATATCTTTTCCTCATTATTAGGAATTGGAAAACAATATTGAGCAAGCAATTATAATTTATAATCATGTAAAAAAGTATTGAAATTCAAAAGAATATATGTCAACGTGAAAAGTGAAACCCTCTAATCTTTGTTTTTCGATTGAATTGACAGACAATTTTTCACTAATTATTATGCTACCTCCCCATATATATTTTTGGGATTGTTC
Organism: Acer campestre; assembly: GCA_954870605.1. NCBI lineage: Eukaryota > Viridiplantae > Streptophyta > Magnoliopsida > Sapindales > Sapindaceae > Acer > Acer campestre. The sequence continues at coordinate 6,571,643 of OX940800.1, forward strand.
TTATGTTATTTCAATGATATAGTTCTTAAAAGATTTTCACCCTAATCATGCTGCCTTCCTATTGGATCTCCGTGTCGAAAAAATTCAAGTCTTTGAACAATAGATCTTTCTAAATCATGTTATTGAATACAAGATGAGAAGGATCATGAAGTTGGTTTCACGGTATACCCTTTACATCCATATCAATAAATCGAGGACAAGATATTCCAGGCCTAGAGAAGTCGCCATTCGATTTTAGTGGATTAGCTAGGGAACAAGAGATGGAATTACAAATCAATGATATTGAACCCAATAGTCAGCACGGCCCACAATCCAAACAGATTATTTTACAAGAGAGAGCAACACAAATCAAACTCCTAAAAATTAAAGAGTTTGCAGACAAATAATCTGTAGTGTGCTTTGATGATGAACAAACCCAAGCTAGGATTAAAAGAAAATTGTACATGCTTTTACTTCATGCAACAAAAAAATCCGACAAAGCTAATAAGAAACAAGTTGTTCAGCATCCTCAACTGGAGAAAATCGCTAGGCAGGCGGCCGCGGGCAAGCGCATAAGGCACCTAGGTAATACCTCAGCTGCTGGGTGGGGACTGTCGTTAAGACTCGTGAGAACAACAGAGGAGTTTTGGGGATTTTAGCTTTTTTCCATAAATGAAACCTAAAATGTTAACGATTAATTTATAAAAAATAAAAAATAAAAAAAACAGGCGACGCCTGTCGCAGAGGCTCACCGATTACACCATATTCAGTGACGCCTGATGCAGAGGCTCGCTGATTACACCATATTCAGTGCAGCCAGCAGCCACCTAAGGCGAATGTTCGAACTTTAGAACACTGTCAACTAAGCATCAACCAACTACCAAACAAAACATCAGAACATATAAGGCCGTTAAAAACTCACCACAGGAGAACTTCTGTCATTTTAAAAGAGATTTGACATATTCATAAACAAAATTCAATTCTTGCATGAAAGATGGAATAACACGATGATAGAGAGTAAACTGAATATCACTATTCTTTTCTTAAAAGAACAAGTATTCAGTAAGCAAAATAACGTTTAAATTAGAATACCACAGTATGCCTGACAATAGAGTACACAGCAATCGTCTTGATGAACAAAAACACAATTAAACAATCCTGACAATAGACTACGGGACAATCGTCTTGATGAACAAAAACACAATTAAACAATTGAATTACAACATCTATGCCCTTTCACCACGAATTCGCCTGGCGAGCTGTATGTCCTTGGGCATGATTGTTACCCTCTTGGCATGAATGGCGCATAAATTCGTATCCTCAAACAAACCAACAAGGTAGGCCTCTGCAGCTTCCTGAAGTGCAAGAACAGCATGGCTCTGGAACCTCAAATCAGTCTATGGCAAGACAAAACGAAAACAAAATAAAGTTAGCCCTCACATTAACACAAACAAAAACGAACAAACATAACAATACGGAAGGGAAAAACATTAAAAAGAAAATAGATTTTGATCAAAAACATTACCTTGAAGTCTTGAGCAATTTCACGCACAAGACGTTGGAAAGGCAGCTTACGGATCAAGAGCTCAGTACTTTTCTGATACTTCCGAATTTCACTGTTCAGACGATACAGAGACATCAGCAGTGAATTATGAACAAGTAATTATCGATAAAATCCCCGATATTTACAGAATTTTGGGTGTAGATATCAAAAATGTTGTCTTTCCATAGATTTAGAACCCCAATATATCTACCAAAACTGATATTTACTTCCTTGATATAAAAATTGTTTCAAGCAGGGAATACCAACTAGGATAAAGAGAAATAATTCTTCAAGTGAAGGAAATGCATAAGAATCTATTAAAAATGTTCAGGAATGTCATTATCAAAAATGTTGTCTTTCCATAGATTTAAAGCCCCAATATATCTACCGAAACTGGTATTTACTTCCTTCTTTATAAAAATTGTTTCAAGCAGATCATACAACTAGGATAAAGGAAGAGAAATAATTCTTTTAGTGATGGAAATGTATAATAATCTATTACCGAAGAGCAACAGTTCCAGGGCGATAACGATGAGGCTTCTTGACTCCACCGGTAGTTGGTGCCGACTTTCTTGCAGCCTTCACATTGAATTCAAAGCAACCAATTATTCAATCGAAAAATCCCATTATATATACTTTAATCATGTGAAATTTATCAAAAATGACCCACATTTACAGATTTACAAACTTGGGGCTCCAAATTTAATTGTCTTCTCTACCTTCGTTGGCATTTAAATAACAATCAGAGGCCCGAAGGACAGTATTTTTTGTGTTTCCTCCAAATAATTATAAAAACACAATACATTTAATTAAAAATTAACAGTATTTCGACTCAATATCTATTTACGAATCGTAATCGCAACTTAATTCAACAAAAATGTAAAAGACACTTAAAAAAAATATTATAAAAAAAAAAGACAACGCTAATTCGATATTTGCAAAACAAAGAAATAAAAACCCTAAAAACGCAATCGGCAGACGAAATAGATACCTTGGTAGCGAGTTGCTTCCTGGGAGCTTTGCCTCCGGTGGATTTGCGAGCGGTTTGCTTGGTACGAGCCATTAGACCTGTAAACGTCAACCAATAAACATTCAATTTATGGAGTACTAATAATAATAAAATTTTGAAGGATAAGTTAGGGTTTGCAGTTTTACCGTCAAACAGAGGAAAGGAAGAAGCAGCTTATTCGAATTTGAAAAGTTCGACGACCGTAAATGGTCAACAGTGGGAGGCGGGAGGCTTTTATAGGACGGGTTGACGAAATCCAACGGCTGTTTTAAAAGAATGGTATTATTAATCAACGGCGCTTAAAACTAGTTGCCTGGTTTAAATTATGAATTTTTTTACTTTTTTTTTTTTTTTTGAGAAAGGAAATATATTAAGAAACAAACCAAGACTAGCCTTGGCAATCCGCCAACACCAAAGCCTCAACAGAAGGAGGACAACAGCCAAACCAAAAAGAAGAGTTATCACAGGTAGACATAGAAAGCTGGGCTAAGCTATGAGCAACCAAATTCACATGCCTAGAACCAAAAGAAATAGAAACAGGGAAACAACTTAAAAGAGAAAGGATGTCATGGATAACAAGACCAATGTCAACAAGAGGAACCAGACCCGAATTTATAATATCAACCACCGACTTCGCATCAGACTCAACCACAGCAGGAAGGAAACCAGAATCAATCGCAAATCTGATACCACGTAAAATCGCAGTCGCTTCAGCAATTTGAGGGGAGAAACAAGCACAAACAGTTTGAGCAGAGAAGCCCTTAACCAGACCGACATGATCACGGACAATAATCCTCACACCAACTCGACATTGCCCAAAATCACTATTCTTCAATGTAGTTTGGTACAGTAAATAACATTCATCACTATTATTTTTATTTTTTTAAAATGGAAGTGTACTCTAGGATTAATATCCAAAACCTAATAGCTATTATAGTTTTTGTATGGCAATCCTGTTTTTGTTTTAATTATGAAATCTTCCTTGGGGCATAAGCTTTCAGTCCTTCACACTACTATAATAACAATGTCAAAAGACTTGCTTCCTATGTGGTATAAAAATAAATTTATAGATTATTTAGCTAGGTTTTTGAAAAACCTCTATCAGTAAAAAATCTACTTGTAATAGATCTATTAGAAATAGAGTTTTTGAAATATATATATATATAGTTGTTAAGTTAATAGACTGTTTTTGTTTTTAAAAAAAATATATCTATTTTGAGAAACACCTCATTATGAGCTTTTGCCTAGTAGAGGTTTAAACTCTATTTAACCTCTACTTAATTTAAAACAGATAATCTTAAAAGTCTAATCAAATAAGTAACCAAATAAGCATGTAATAGACAATCAACTTAAAATTTGATTACCGATACTTTTATTTAAAATATATATTCCTATTATTTTTTTTTCATATTATTTTATTATCTAAAATAGATAAAAAAATTAATATTAATTTTATATATAACACGGTCTAACAATATATAATATATATTTTTACCACATTAGCTTTAGATTAAATATATACAATGGTATTATAGATATATTTATTAACATTATTTTTTTATTCTATGTGATATCTTTTCTCTCTTAGCATCTTTGAAAAGACTCTCCAAAGAAAATATTTTTAAAAATTAATCGAACCTCATTAGCATATTTAATTTAAATAAACTCTTCAAATAAGATTCTATTTCTCTCTTCAATATTAACAAACACTTTCTCCCTATTCTATTATCATGATATAATTTTTCATTTCACATCATCATTAATATTTAACATCTATAACATTTATCTTTTTAATTAATTTTAATTAATATATAATAAATTTTAATTTATAAATTTTATCAATATGAAAATTATAACAAGCCATCCCATCTATAAAGCTTTACAATAAAACTAATAACATGTTAATAATATGAAATATTAATATGAAAAGATGTTAATTTTAATTTGAAAAAAATGGAATATAATTATATAAATTGATAAATAAAGGTAATTCGAATGTTTTCATTAGAATAAGTTTATAAATTTATATCTTTAAAATAATATAAACCTATAACACTTATTAAAATAATATAAATTTATAAACTTATTCTAATGAAGGTCTTTAAAAAAAAAATTTTTTTTTTTTTTTTTTTCCCTTGTCATATTGCCATGTAGATATGCAAATAGACCTTTAAAAAGCGATGAAAATAGAAAAGTCTAAATCCACTTAAAATTAGTGGTGGAGAGTGGGAACACATGGAAACCACCCATATCCCATGCCATCACCGATCACTGTCATTACCCTGAATTCCTGAAATAATATTCTCAATAAATATTGCCTACAAATTTGCTAATTTATTATCATGGATCGTGTCATCGTCATCATATATGATGATGAACCCACTAAGAAGGCACATATTCTTCTTAAATTTGCAAGCAACAGTAATTCCAGAGAATTAGGGTTGGCAAAATGAACGAGAATCCAACTAAGACAAAACAGCAAATATACAAAAATGATAAGCACTAGAAATGGCAGACACAGATGATCATTATCACTTTTAGCATTCACAAAAAAGTTAGTAGTAGTAGTACAAAACACCCATAACCCATGTCAAAAGCATAGATTCTACAAACACAAAATAATTACAAAGACGAACCAAAAAGAAAAAGAGACACTAAGCAGCAGCAGTGGCTTTCTTGGCCTTTTTGGCAGCAGGGGATTTGATGGACTTGGGCTGTTTAGGTTTAGCAGGAGTCGTTTTCTTTGACTTCTTAACAGTCTGCTTCTTTGGAGGCTCTGGTTTGGTGGCCTTGGTAGTAGCAGTTGCAGACCTTGTTCTCTTCTTGGTGATGGAGGTGGTGGTTGTCTTGGGTTTTGTTGCTGTTTTTGTTGGTTTTTTGACGTCTTTTTTGCCTGATTCAGAGAGCTTGTAAGAGGCCTTGATCTTGATAAGTTTTCCTTTAGCAGCAGAGTTTTTCAACTGGAGACCCAATATTTTCTTGAAGTTTGCTGGCAACACCGCCTTGTGCTTCTCTTCCATGTACTTGGCTATGGCGTACGGACTCGATCCGCTCTTATCGTTAAGAGCCAATAGCGCCTCCATGATCATCTGGACAATCACCAACAAATCCATAAGCAAAAGAAAGAAAAAAAAAAAACATAAAAAAACAAACTGTCAATATTTTAAAAGTAAATAAAAACCTGAAAATAAGGAGGATGAGAGGCGGTTTTGGGCTGTTTTGGTTTCTTTTCTTTGGGTGCTTTAGGCTTCTTCTCCTTGGTAACCTTCTTCGGCTCCTCTGTCGTCGTCGCTGTCACCATCTCCACCGTCGGAGTTTCAACTTCTGTCGTCGACATCACAATTTCACAACGCACAAATAGCACAAAATCTCACCGAATTTAGTAAAAAAGTATAATAGAGATATGATTTGGTTCTGGTTTTTAGTTAGAATGATCCATTTGGGAATTTATAGCGAGGGAGGGATCCTCGTGTAGCGTTTTGATTGGTCGACAGAAGGTCATCCGGATTGCCAACGTTTTAAAGGACTAATCTAGAATATACACGTGGAGGAAATCTGAGCGTTGGTTACTTGCTTTTGTAGTGCTTGTATTTCCAGCTTGGCATTTGTTTTTCTGGGAGGAGAGTGTGTGTTTTTCTTGTTGGATTTATGATTCAATTTCTTGGGATTGGGTTTGAATTTTTCACATACAAATTTCTAGGATTATAGCTTAGAAAATGTAGATTCTAATGTGAGTAATTTGTACCACAAAGAAAGTCATTTGGGTGTTAATTGAAGCCATTAAAGAAAAGTGGTTTTTAATATGTTTTCTCTTTATCAATAGGTTTCAAGACTCCGGATTTCTGATAGTTTCGGTGGTTTTGTATCATGTCTTAGGTTTTCTCAATGAAGGAAAAATCTTGGTGCTGCATTGTGTATTCGGTATTCCCATTGTCATCATGTTGTAAACCAGCAGCACACATGCCATGCCTCTTATTATGTTAAGATCATAACACATGAACAAATCCCACTATGATCATGCCACATAATCAAATAGTAGGATATTCATGGATCTTCCATCTTGAAATGGCCAGATGTCACGATTGCAACATAATGTACATGAATTTAGATCCTCTACTCATATCATCTTTTTTTTTTTTATCGCACTTAATCTCATGACTCATAAGCATTACAACGAATGTGTTTTTAAGATGTGAATGATTTTTTCAACCATTTTATCAACTACCAATTACATACTTTAAATTGTTCGATAATCTCTCTGATCGCTCCTAATTCAGACTAAAACCATAATTAGCATCCCCATTAAAATTCATAACTTGTTGCCTTTTTTTTTTTTTTCCTACTTTCATTACAATAATAATCGAAAAACACACTGCCATTAAAACAAGGGAAATTATTATTCTCCCCCCTATAGTTTACCGTATTCTCCAGTCTCCCCCCCCCTAGTTTCTAAATTCTCCAATTCCCCCCCTCCCATGCACAAATACAACCAATCTCACCATACAAAAATAGGCATGAGAGGGGGGAATTAGAGAATTTTGAAACTAAAGGAGGGAGACTGGAGAATACGGCAAACTACAGGGTGGGAGAATGATAATTTCCCTTAAAACAAATACGAAAACATAAGTTATAATATTTATATTCTGTTTGGGTATTGGAGTTTTTCAATCAATTAAGAATGCACTAAATGGCGTATTGAAACAAAGGAATTACATATGTCCTGCACTAAACATCAAAATTATCAAAAAGTGAAAACCCCACTTAAGAAGCCATTGGCATATATTGAAGTGGCGTCAAAATCTCACCCAGTGAAAGATAAGCATCTTTCAAGAATATATGATAATGTAATTCTAGGGATATCCTCCCAAGCAAGCATATCATATTGGTCGGATTCATTTCGCTATTGATGTAAATAGGCATATTTATATTGATTCCAAACGAGGCAAAAATGCCTTGCTAGCCAACCACATGCCGCAGCATTGTGAAATTCATGAATTCCAGGAAAGATATATCATGAAATTTTACGTGCATGGCATTTCCTGAATTACAGGCAAATCATTATGAAACACAAATTCTAAAACAAATTTCCAATAGTTCAACTTATATTACAAGCAACGTTTTGCTTCTACAAATATTGAAAAACAAGACAATTCTCACTTCTTCAATAATTCTCTAACTTCGTACACTGTAGGAAATGCTCCCATAAACAAATTTGCAAATTATATAATGAACCATATATGGGAAAGGTAAAACACTACCTAAAAATATTAAATAATCATCTGAACACCTTAAAAACCCTATGCTAGTAAACCCAAACAGTAGAAAGCACCACATCCGAACTAATATGGCAAACGATAAGATTAAAAGATTATATATCAAAGAATAGAGCCAAATTTTTTTTTTTAAGTTTTCTATGTTAACAAACACACCTCACCTCAAACAAAAAATTCAATTTTAACATTCCATCTTCTTCCTCCCAGCCCATGTTTGCTCGTGACAATCAATTTCACAGACAACAGGAAAGTCCCTAAATTATCAAATGCCCTGTAAACTGACCCCAAGTTTCTCCTAAAACAAATATTACTTGCACTATGCTAACACAACTCCTAACTTTAACTACCTTGTCATACCAAATCATTTCAAATATCACACTAAAAAATGGTAGTTCTCCATTATGCAAACCAGTTAAATAAGAAAGCAATATCCGACCATAAATTTCGTGAAACACTAATGCCAATGCAAATGAGGAGACAATTTCTGTGACCACCCAATTCAATTGTTAGCTATAATTAAATAAGAGAGAAATAATTTCCTAGGTGCATTTTTAATCAATAGAAACTCTTTCCTAGCACCAAAAGATCACTTTTAGTAAATCAAACTTCCGCAATATGCTAACTTAAGTTGTACAAGTTACATTCAATACAGTTTCAAAAAGTTATCCACTAAAGAAAGCAATAGAATTTTTTTCATCTATTTTTGAAGAAAAGGGTAGGTCAAGTCTATTGACTTCAACAGAAATAATGACCAAAGTCAAGGCTATAAAACTTGACCTCAAATAACCTATGCAACATTCATGAATAAGAATCATAACAATTTTATCCTTCAATTAACAACCAAAATTTCACTTTCAAGATGCAATCCTCAAATCACATGAACCTTTACTACCACCAGCAATGTTGTACACATTTACCATCAGACTCTTTTAACTAGCAATCACATCAACTGCAATTGATGTATGATCATTAACACTAAAATTTGATGCCAATCAAATAAAGAAAGCACATGAAACCTAATGGAAGCTATTTTCCATACTACACATGTCCTCTTTACATCCAAACTCAAATCAATTTTAATTTCAATCCAAGCCAAAAAAGTTTAAGATCATGGAAAAGAATACCCTTAAGATCTTCCCAGAATATAGATAAAATTGTAGGACTGAAGTACCAAATGACATAATCAACCAAAATGATTACTTGTGCTCCTTGAAAATAAGGATCAAAACAGTATGTGTTCAAAATTCTTAATTCAATTTGGAGCAGCACCATTTAAGTACAATTCACAAATTATCTAATATACTTTCAGGTGGAAGAGCATTCGAAACAGTAGCAAAATATTTCATGAACAGCTAAAACATATCCAAGTCACACGGTCAATATTCTAATTGGATATAATAAGAATGGGATCAACTTCAACCAGTCCCCTTATCAACTCAAGTAACCATCAAAATCAATGAAACAGAGCCTCCTTCCTATCCACAATGAACTCTGATTAGTAGGTAGGCTTCATAATTCCTACACAAGGTCTAAACAAATTTATTTCTCTGCCAAATTCTTCAAGATCTCCATAAGGCCTCCATCTGCAATCAAGTTTAATCTAACTTCTGCATCTTTAACGATATAAGAGAAACCTTAACTTGAACTTCCCACTTCCAGAAAAAGCGTCACCCACTCTATTTCCTTCACTTAAAGATTAAGCATTAATATGTATACTTGTTCCATGGTGAAGATCATGAACATAGAAATAAATGGATACTGCCCTTTACCACCACAACCCATATAAAACATCCTCAAGCAGTTCATACCTAGAGCAGAGGGAGCAGATATCTATTGTGATCTCCAACTTACAGAAGTAATATATAAGTTTCTTAGTTCAATTCCTCCAGAGATGTCGCCTAACTAAACACATTAAAACTCATGATATTCTACTTAATGGAAACAGAACCAAAAGGGGTGGATGTACAGAGGGGTAGAAGACTAAGATCAAGAACAGAATAAAAATACCAAAGGAAAAAAAAAGGCAACTGCAACCATTATGTTTCAATAGTAAGCCGCCTGCCCAGTTCGTCCAGCATCTCCAAGCCCACCTAGATAAAATTGTATAAGAACTATGAACATTATAATATCAGGCATTCAACATCAAAAATTAAAGAATTTGAAACAGCTGTGCAACTGGAATTTACCAGAGGTTCTTAAGTCTACTAGTAATAGCGACCTCCATATGAGCGATCATCCCCATAATAATGTGGATATGCTCCGTACTGCAAATATGAAAACATGATGAAAAAGTCATCTTTAACACATACGACAAATATGCTAAAGACTGGAAGCTTACATCAGAACCGTAATAATCATCCGGGTAGAAACCACTGCCAGTTCCATAATCATCTGAAACATAACAACGTACAGATGAGCAATGTGACAATACAATAAAGCATATAAGATGTGCCAGCCTAAGGTAATATATGCTTCACACACAATATATACCACGATAACGACTTCCATGAAATGGAACTGCTGGATCATTGTAATCCAGTCTTGGGCGGTGTCTACTCGGCCCCATGTAATCAGGATCATGGTCCTACAAGCAAAACACAACATTCAAGATAAGTGGGAATAATCAGAGGAACAAATATATAAGAACAAAAAACAAAATAAAAAACAAAACAAAACGGAATTCTTAAACAATAGACAGTAGGGAAAAAAAAGATGAACTTACAATTGTGTAAAACGGCCGCTTTGCCCCATGCCCATAGTCATCATAATAATAAGGATCATCAATTTGTCTTCCAATAAAAGGTCTGTCAAAGTCTTCATCCGGAGAAAATGGTTGCATCCTATGAGAAATATGATCCTCATGGCCCCTATCAGGGCGACGGTGCCAGGGTCTATTAGGATTAGGTCTTGATGGGCCAGCTTCCACCATAGCTCTACCAGGTGCATAATGACCTCTGAAAGAACCCCTCCTTCCTCCTGTAATTGTGAGGGTAAAATTTATCAGCTAAAATTGAAACAGGCCTCTATGTGTTCATGGCATATGAGATTCGATGCACACATGAGCTCATGCATGTCACAAGCATGCAAGTAGAGAGAGAGAGAGAGAGAGAGAGAGAGAGAGAGAGAACCTCGTCCAAAATATGGCCTCCCAGGAAACTCATTGTATCGATCACCAATGCCATGCTCATTGTGACCCATTCGGGTAAATTGACCACGTCCATGATTATAGAAACCCCTACCGCGATGGAAATTTTCGGAATTGAAGTGGTGTCCACCGCGCCCAGAACCTCTTCCTGGAAGCCACAAGAAGGCTACGTTAGAGGGAAATAGCATGTAGATGATAATCTAAAGCTTTGTTGCCTCAAGAGCAATGATTACCAAATCTGGAAAAAGTTGCACCGCCACCATGACCAATTCGAAATCCACCACATAGTCCACCCTTCACTGCCTGAGTTTTTGGCAAAGGATTTGACAGCCTTGCTTTCAATTTCATCTAGGAGTACATGACAACAAAACACTCAGTTATACCACTTTTTTTATGAACTTAGATAAAATTTACCCTGTGCCATGCTCAAATGGGTGTGTCCTCAGAACAATCTAAGTGTACCAGAGAACAAAAGGGCCTTAGAAATCAAATCAACAGGAAAACAAAAAACAGAACAAAATGATTTGGAAGAGATTATATTCCCCCTCTCCTCTATTTTCTTTTTAAAAGATGAACAATACAGCAAATCTTAAAGCAATTTTCAGGGTGCTCGATTAGCTGAGCTGATTAATGTCTATCAATTCCCTTGTTTGAATAGAGTATAAAAGCCAAACACAATTGAAAAATTAAAAGAGGGGGAAAAAGAGTTACAGTTATATATATCAAGGCACATCAGGTATCAAACTAAGAGATTTACCTTTGAGTTTCCATCAACCATTTCTTTATTGTTTATACCATTGATGCAAGCAACAGCAGCTTCATGGGTTGAAAAATCAAGAAATCCATAGTCCTTCCTCTTAGCAGTTGACATGTTCCGGGCCAGGACAATCCTTAAAATCTCCCCATAACCTTTTATCTGCTCCCTAACTTGGTCTTCATTCCAGTGGAGGGGAACACCATCAAGAAATACCGTCTTCACCTGGGCCATTATTTCTGGGTCAGGCTCACGTAAAGGTTCTGCAAAAGCTACTTTTACAGTTCTCTCAGAGTGGCCAAATACAACATCAGGCTTCTGAAGTCTTTTGTATGCAGCCATGGCATCAACATGACAAGAGAACTCGACAAATGCAAAACCACGACTCAACCCATCCTGTTGAACATCTGGGACAAGAGTAATGCTCTCAACGCCTTCAACACCATAATCTTTCATCTTTTGTTTAATCTGCCAACCCACATAGCATCAAGAATGAGTAATCAAACAAGAAAAGCAGACACGGTACAAGCTATACACACTTACAGCCTCCTTTGTCCATGTATTGCAGATATTGCCCACAAACAATGTGTCATTGTCCTCACTAGGTGCAGTCCCACATCTTTTTCCACAAATCTGTTTAGTTGGAAAAATTAGGAAAAAGACATAAAAATACATCAAACAAATATTGAACAGATACTTACCACAGGGTTTTTCATCTCAGATAAAGCCTGCTTTGCATGCTCCTTGTTTGCAAACTTCACAAATGCATACCCCTTATTCTTATTAGTTGAAAAATTTTTGTGCAACCTAACTTCGAGTATCTCTCCAATCCTCTCAAAAACTTGTTTTACATCCTCCTCTGTAGCATCACGATCCAACCCACCAACAAATATCTCAAGCTCTTTCTTAATCCTTCGGTCATTTGTAATCGCTTTCAGTTGCCTGCGTTCTTCTTCCAATATATCAGTTTCTTCAGCAGGCTCCTCTATATCATCCTCGGCGAACTCTTCCTCCTCATGGTCCCCATAGTCAACTTGATCACCATACTCCTCAAATCCCTCATAAGCACCAGACTCATCATGCTGCAGATGAACATCATCTCCCCGCAACTCCTCTTTCAAGTTTCCTACCTTATCAACAGACTCACTTTGAGGCTTAACTTTTTCATCAAAATATTCCATTTCATCCTCCTCCTCTGGATCAAGCTCTTCTTCCTCCAATATCTGAAAACTAGGCAAAACTACAAATTCTTTTTCCATTGTCGAATCCTGTTCTTCTTCCTTCTTTTCAAAGCTAGGTTCTTTTTTCTCATCAGATTTTCCAACCTCCACAACAAGAGTTTCTTTTTGCTTCACAGAATACCCCATGATTAAAGTAGTATCCACTGCCATAGATGTCTGTGCCTCCTTGAAAGATTCTTCGTCATCTTCAGCAGCAGTTTCTTCTTCATTTATGCCTTCTGTGACATTTTCAATGACCAAATCTTCCATTTCCTCAACATTTTCTACAGCAGGTTCCTCTTTCTTTCCAGCCTCCAATTCCTCATAAGGAGAATCCTGCAACTTTGATGTCTGTCCCAAAACAGCTTTCCTAGAAGCAGGAACTCTAGTTTTTACTACCTTTTTTTTCACTACTGATTTGGTAACAGAAACAACTCTTTTTTTCAACGGTGTCACCATGGCAGCATCAGCTAATGTTTTTACTTCTTCAACTGAAAAATTAATTTGCAATTGTTAAAATGGAAAGATAAATAAATTTACAGCGCCATCATTCCAATTACACCAACCAAAGAAAAATAGCATCCGAGAAATAAAATCTGAGTAATCGACATAACTAACAAATTACAATCATCAATCATCAATATTTCAACAGCAAAGTAAAACAAGCTTTTGGTTAAAGAAAACATCAACAATCATAGTATGATCACCAGTAAAACCATAAAATAAAAATACTCTTTATCGCAGAATTAAGAATTCCATAGAACCTCTTTTCAAAAAAAATAAATAAATAAATTACATAGAACCTTGACTTTCACACCTTAGATTTCTCTACTAAATAGTAAATACAGTGAAATAAATTGGCAAATCCATGTGTACCAGACACATACACACACAGATATAGTATCACAATCAATAAAGGTTTCGTTTGTACAGCATCTCTACAATTACTTATAACACCAAATAATCATATATATATATGTATGTATGTATAAGATTTAATTGTAAATGTATTCACTATATACCTGCTAATTCTTGTGGCTTTATTTCGCTGGTCGTTGGTTGCTTTGCTTTGGTTGCAGAGGCTCGCTTAGTTTCGACAGTTTTAGGTGTCACCGACTCCGAAGGATTCGTCGGACTCGGAGCCTTAACGGTGGATTTCCTCGCCGGCGGCGTCTTTTTCGCGGGCGTAGGTTTCGGATTATCGCCGTTTCGTGTTCTCATGTTTCACACTGATTTTTTGGCTATCGATTTTGCAGATGCGACTTTCTGAGGGATTTATTTTTTATGTATGTTAAGTGGAAGAGTCGTTGCTAGAGGGGAGAGAGAGAGAGAGAGACTGATCGGTTTGTCAGTGAAACGAGTCAAAACGACGTAGTTTTATTATTTTTATCTGGAGTTTGATATGGGTCGAGTTAAACCGAAATATCCGACCCGTACCGTAGAATTCCTCTACACGTGCGGATATTCTGTTGTAGCAGTTGGCAAAAGCACCTGCTTTTTGTTTTTTACTTTTTTTCAATCAATTTTTGCAGGTGAAGATAGTCGATAATTTACAATCACTCACATTACAAAGTGGTAGAGAACCAAATTGAATAATCGAAAGTGAGCTCTACTCTAATGGGTGCCTCAGAATCCACACTCTTGAGCTCACAGTTACAGGTAATTGTTATTTGTTTTTCAATACTACTACATATTATAGTAAAAATCACTTCTTTTTTTCTAATTAAATTTATTGATCGTGAAGACGCGAGTCGATGAGATTACGACCGTCTCCAAGAAATCAGAGAGCGTCGATCCTATATTAGAGAAACTCAAATCCCTCAAAATTGTGAGTTCTTTTTTTTTTAATCCTATTAATCGGTGTCTTATAATAATTTTTTTTTTTCATGTTTTTGGTTTCGAATTTCTTAATTTTTATTTTTCTGATTGTAGACATCGCCGATATTGACATCACCACCCTCGACGGAGGGTAGCTTGACTGACATTTTAGTGAGGAGATCATCGTCTTCTTCGGCTCCTTGTGAGTTCTTATGCTTTAAAGATCTTTTTATTTTTATTTTGAGTACTGAATTAGGGTTTTGAAATGAAGAATTTGTAATGTTTGTTAAATTGTTAATTTGTCACTCATTGTTTGGGAGGGAAAAAATCTAAGTTGTTAAGAGGTCACACAAATTATACAGCTTTTAATCGAAGTCCATCTTGCGGTTTGCAAGTAAAACTCATTTTTTAAATGCAAGTATAAAACACCGAGAGCATATCTTTGTAAAAATTTTAATTAATGATGTAGAAATGTGAATTCTATTTAGAATTGTGCCACGAAACTACATCTCATCATATCACATTGACTGAAAGTGAGCTAGAAAGTTACTACTTTAGCACTTCTTTACGTGCAAATGCAACAAGAAATCAAATTTGCGTGTTAGTAATTACTTCTTTATATGGTTTTGTCGTTCAATGCAATTAAATTAGCATCGTACAAGATGTATTGCTTAAGATGGAAAATCACAAGTCTGAAAGAGGTCTTTGAATGGTTAAAGAATCTCCGAATTTTTAGACTATGTTGGAATTTAGTTTTATGAATATGTTAGCTATTGTGCGTAAGTGTGTTCTCTCTCCCTCCGTATGACACGTACTGCTACTGAGAATTTCTCTATCCTTCTTTGGGAAAGTTTGTTCAATTGCTTCATTCTTAAGAATAACCGTTCATGGTAACTCTCTTTAGTTTCGAGTTTTCTAAACAATTTACTACAAAAGATTATCAATAATCATGTTCGTCTTGTTATATTTTAGTTGGTAGATATGAATAAAAGTAAGAACACGTTACATACTCTTTGAATTCACTTTGTTGGCTGATTATCACTTTACAAACCGGAAATAATATGGTTGATGGGACTAATTTTGCCTTTTCTTTTCTATGATCAAAATAGGTACTGTGGACCCGAAACTGCTGCTAGAGCTATTCTCAATGTATCGTGAATGGCAGGACAATAAGGCCGAACAGATTAGCAAGAGACAGGTTTGTTGTATTGCCACTGATAAACTTTGTATCAAGAACAATTCTATGAATATGGTTGTTATTTAACAGTTGTGAAAGCATACGATGGATCAGATCTGTTGCGTACCCTTGTAAATTTCATTTCAGGTCCACATATTTTTGTACATAGATCTTGGATCTGGGGTAAGATTCTAGTTGGAATTTAATACTACCATATAGACCTTCCTTTGAGAGATTACAATCACTATTCTTATTTAATCATAAATGTCTCAGCTCAGATCTGCTGTCTGTCTGATGCTTTTCGTTTTTTATTTTTTTTCCCCTCTAAAGTCCTGATTCTTTGACAAACAATTACGGAGGGCTAATGAATCGTGTTGTGAATTTTATCACCGTTTGTCATTCGGTGGGTGATAGACTGTTCTCAACTGTTAATGTAAACTATTGTGCATTCCTTTTTTTTTTTTTTTTTTTTGGGGGGGGGGGGGGGGGGAGGGGGGGTTAGGGTTATGACTTATAAACTGAAAATTCCTAATCAGTTTAATATCGCTCTAAAAAGGCTAGTTTTGCTTTGTAGTCATGATTGTAATGGTTGACATCGCATCAGAACCAAAGGTTTTGTTAAAATAGAAAGTAAATTTAATAAAAAGAAAATAGACGAACTTTATGATGCATTCTGTGTGCAGGAAGAATTAGAGAACAGGATAGAAGTCGCAGATGCTTTGGCAGTCAAAATCCTTCAACGGTTTAGTTATTCAGTGTCATCAATGAAGACAAATTCGCAGCATCTATCAGAAGGTAAATTGATAACAGTCAAAATCCATGCTATCTGTGAAACTATGGATTGCCAAATACCAGTTTTCGATAGATTAATTGTTTACTAACACAAATGTATTATTAAATCAGCTGATAGAAATTAAAAGGGGAAACAGTTGATCTATCGATTTTGCTGATTCAGTTATTCTGTTCTGATAGCTTCTGGAGTTCATTACCTTACACTTTCGAATACATTTGCAGTTCATACATTACAGGTGGGACTTGGGGAGCTTAAAGGAAGGTTGACTGAGGTTATTAGTAACTGTGATGCACTGTGCAAGAGAATTGCTTCCGAGGGACCCCAGTCTCTTCGGGCATCTATCAAACCATTTGCTGTCCCTAATATCAAATCACAAGCTAGCCATAGCTCTTCATCCTCCGTGCTACAGGATTGTAAACACAATTCCAGTTCTACAGAAGCCAATTTAGATTGACTTTTTCTCAATTTTTTTCATTTTCATTCGTGTAAAAAAATTCTTTTTCTGTATCACATAGTTCGATTGAGATTCAGATCTTGGTTTGTTATTAGAGAATTCTAATAACTAATTTCTGACTAACACTTGGATTAACAATGTATTGGCAATTGAGCCGGCAAAACATTTGTTTTTTATGAAATGTGAAGATACTTCTTGTTTTTTCACATGTATGGATTAATCTGTTTTTGTCTCAGAACACATGAAATCATGCAAGATTTACGGAAATGGTTATAATCATCTTCACAAATCACAACAGGAGAGAATCGTGATCTGAGAAAAAGAAAAGACAAAAGCAACAAGAAATCCCACCACCAAGATTCTAATATTAGAGAAAACCCAGATCTGCTAAAAAAAATCACCAGAGATCAAAAACCAATTACAGGCAAATCATTTTCGGGAAATTATCCAACAGTGCGCCAATGTTTTCATGTTCATGAGCATGTAACCATGCTTGTCGAATCTCAGACAATGCATGTGAGCTAATTAAAACTGCAAAACCATTGAGATGGGAAGCCAATTTTCCAGCACATTATTTTCGAGTCATTTGAGTAGACTCACCTAAATGGCTTATCACCGGGTCAACCTGTCTCATTGATCATTTTCGAACTCTTCATTTGAGAGTTGGGAGAGAGGGACATGATTCGAATTCATGACATTCAAGCCACCGACACACACCATTTCTAATACTCTGTTCACTGTTGCATTCTCTAGCAAGTTTCAGTGTTCAAAATGTAAGCTTGTATCCACCCAAACACAATTGCAAGATTACATTATATATGTAAACAGCAAAACGCCATATAAATTATATATTTCCTCAATTTGACATTAATGAAGTTACAGAGAATCAAATGAAATGAAACATGAAACCAAATAAAAAAACACTTTTAAGCAATAATTAAACAAAAATAAAAATAAAATCTGAATCTAGGGCTGCTGCTGAGCATCCATAAAACCAGCATCGACAAGAACCTTCTCTCTTTTAGCCAATTCAACATCTTCATCAACCATCATCTTCACCAACTGTTCAAATCCCACTTTCGGTTTCCAACCAAGCACCGTCCTCGCCTTGTTCGAATCACCCTTCAAATTATCAACCTCTGTTGGCCTGAAATACCTCTTATCGATCACCACATGATCCCTCCAATTCAACCCCACGTACCCAAAAGCCACCTCCAGGAACTCCTCCACAGTATGCGAATCCTCCGTCGCCACCACGTAATCGTCCGGCTTCTCCTGCTGCAACATCATCCACATTGCCTCCACATAGTCCCCAGCGAATCCCCAATCTCTTGAAGCTTGTAGATTCCCCAAGAACAGCTTGCTCTGCAATCCGATCTTGATCCTCCCAACAGCGCGCGTTATCTTCCTCGTCACGAAGTTCTCGCCTCTTCTTGGAGATTCGTGGTTGAACAAGATCCCGTTACACGCGTAGAGTCCGTACGCCTCCCGGTAGTTGACTGTGTACCAGTGCGCGGCACACTTGGAGGCGGCGTAGGGGGATCTCGGATGGAACGGTGTGGTTTCAGATTGCGGCGGCGGCGTAGACCCGAACATCTCCGACGATCCGGCCTGGTAGTACCGGATATGTGACCTACCAGTGGCGTCAATGTGAGATCTGACAGCCTCGAGGAGGCGGAGAGCTCCGGTGGCGACAACGTCGGCGGTGTAGTCAGGGATCTCGAATGAGACGGCGACGTGTGACTGTGCAGCCAGGTTGTAGACCTCGTCGGGGTGGATGGTGTCGAGCCAACGGCGGAGAGAGGAGGCGTCACTGAGATCGGCGTAGTGGAGCTTCATGTGAGCCTTGTGGGCGTTGTGTGGATCGATGTAGATGTGGTTGATACGCTGCGTATTGAAGTTGGACGAGCGACGGATCAAGCCGTGAACCTCGTAGCCTTTTTCGAGGAGGAATTCGGTCAGATAAGAACCATCTTGTCCGGTTATTCCGGTGATGAGCGCGATTTTGCGCACGACGGCGGCCTCACCGTTATCGGTGGATCCGGATTTGGATGTCGTCTCGTTGTCGGATGCCATTTGATGGGTTGATGGATAGTCCGAGAGAGAGAATTGTAAAAGCTTTGTTGTTCAAACTTCAAAGACGGTGTGCCTGCAATTTGGAAATTTTTGTAGTCGTTATTTGGTTTATATAAGCTTTCAGAGAAGACTAGTTCACAGTCGTACACGACGACTCGGAGGTTAGAATTGTCAAATGATAGGAAAAAAATGGTGTATGGCAGTTTCGTGCCAGCAGGGTACGGTGATTTTGATTGGCTATGGACAGTTGTCAACTTAACATTGGTCCACTGGTTTTCATTGCTCAAATAATTGAATTCGGATGTGGGAGTGTTTTGGATTTCATTTTTTTTACATGGATTATGGATAGTGATTCATTTTTCTATAAATATGGAAATAAAAATGGAATTTTAAAGTGATACTTAATGTTTAACATCATGGTTATAGTAATCCGACTAAGCGGCCGACTAAGCTTTTGGTGGACCTAGCCAAGGCCTAATCACCTTTTTTAGACGGGATAATGTTTGGGTACTGACAGGTGCTGACCACACCACTCATTGCTTACCACGTAACCCAAGACAAGGAGAAAAATAAAAAAAAACAAAAAAGATTTACCACATGGCAACACCCCATTGGGTGGTTTGGTGTGGTCAATATGACTTGGGTACTGACCAATAGAGTGCAATTTTGCTCACCTCCTTTAACTGGAGGTAACCATTACCCCCACCCCAAGTGTTTGACACGTGTCCCAAATTTAACTCAAAGTTCAAAGTTAACTCAAGGTTTAGGACACTTGTCAACACTTGGGGTGGGGGGTAATGTTTACCTCCAGTTAAAGGAGGTGAGCAAATTTGTACTCCTGACCAATACCCAAGCAATTTCCTTTTAGGCGGGTTAGGCGCTCTAGGTGTCCATCTAGGCAGGCTAATAAAAGTCAACATTGTTGAATTCGCTCGGCAATTTTTATTTTTATTTTTTACTTTTCCAAAATGGCTTTGTTTTGGCTTATTCGGCCCGCATAAGCAATCTAAATGCTAGGAGCCAGTGCAGCTGGCGTCTAGAGCAACACTACGTCACTACAATTAATATCATTAGACTTCCGAGGGAAATAATCATTTTACTCCTTCAATTTGCCATATTAGACACTTTACCCCCTCTAGTTTTAATAATAGTCATTTTTTCTATTGAAAACTAAAATATTAAACATTTTATCCCCTCTAGTTTTAGTAATAGCCATTTTCCCCCATGAAATCCAAACTATTAGACATTTTACCCCCTAACCGTTAGGTAGTCCGTCAGTCAACAACTTTAGTCAACAACTTTGACCATCAAAAAATCAACTAAATGACATTATTACCATTGAACACATTAGTTATGCCCACTAATGACACCAATAATTGTTTTTAAAGAAAAAAAATCAAAAATCAAAAATTTAAAACTAATAAAAGTATTTTAAAAAAACATTTTTGAAAATAAAAAATTATAAAATTTAATTAAACTTTAATAAAAACAATTTAGTATTTCAAAAAATATATATTAATGTTTTTTAAATTATTTTTACATTAATTAAAATTTTTAATTATTTTTACATTTCATTCTTTATATTAATGTTTTTTAAATGAAATTTTTATTTTTACATTTCATTCTTTATATTAATTTTTTTAAAATAAATTTTTCAGTATTTCAAAAAAAAAATATTAATGTTTTTTACATTATTTTTACATTAATTAAATTTTTTAATTATTTTTACATTTCATTCTTTATATTAATGTTTTTTAAATAAATTTTTTATTTGTACATTTAATTCTTTATATTTATTTTTTAAAAATAATTTTTTTATTAAATTTTAATTAAATTTTATAATTTTATATTTTAATTATGTTTTTTTAAATACATTTATTATTTTTATTTTTTTCTGATTTTTTTTCTTTAAAAACAATTAGTTGTGTCATTAGGAGGCATAATTAACGTGTTCAAGGGTAATAAGGTCATTTAATTGATTTTTTGACTGTCAAAGTTGTCGACTAACGGATTTCCTAACAGTTATGGGGTAAAATGTCTAATATTTTGGTTTTTAGTGGGGGAAATGGCCATTACTGAAATTAGAGGGGGCAAAATATCTAATATTTTGGTTTTTAGGGGGGAAAATGGTCATTATTGAAACTAGGGGGGGTAAAGTATCTAATATGACAAACTATATGGGGGAAAATGATTATATCCCGACTTCCAACAATAGGTTGGTCAGGTGGTAAACTCCTAACACATTCGCCACGAAGTTACGGGTTCGATTCCTCCCCTATCAAAAAAACACCGAATTTATAATATAATACTTCATAAAAAAATAAAAATAAAAATAAAAAAGTATTAGACTTCCGTGATATATATTTTTTTCAATGTATAGGTGAAGCCGTGAAGGCATAACACCGGAACAAACTCATCTCGTAAAAAAAATATTATTATTACTTATTTATTTTTTGAAAAAAGAAGCAATATGGAAGAATCAAAACACATGATTAATTGATTATTATACTTTGATTGTTCGAACTTTGACTAGAAATAAATGGGAAATTTTATTCAAAGCGTAGTCAAATGATAAAGGGCCGGCTTAATTGGCTAGGCAAGTGAGGCAATTGCCCATCACTTGCCTAACTAATTTATGAAGGCCTATTTTTTTTTTTTTAATTAAATATTTAATTTTATTAATATTTTTAGTGTTTTAACTTTTAAGAAAATAGTATAGTATTGTTTTAGTTTAAGAATAAAAACTTATTATTATTATTATTATTATTATTATACTATTGTTTTTTTATTTTGTCCAAGTAAATTATTATATTGATTTTTTCAATTATTTGTTTTTTAACTATTTAAATATCATAGTTGGAATTAATCAAAATAAATGATCCCCTTCGTGGTTGAAACTGATGCTTTGAAGTGTGGTTAAGTTGGTCGATGTGGGGAAACCTAACTCGTCAGATGTGGGTCTTGTTATCGGGGATATCATTCAGCGTATTAGAGACTACCCGGGTTGTAAGGTAATGCATGTGCCTAGAAAGGTGAATATGGTCACCCATACTATTTCTAAAATGTCTTTAGATAGTGATGATGATTTTTTCTGGATGGATAATTACCCTCCGTGTGTGGAGAGGTTCCTCCAGGCTGATTTTTGTGGTTGTGTTTGATTTTGGTCTTATAAAGTTTGCCTTAAAATATATATATATATATTCCTATTAAATTTAGAGAAAAATAATAATTTTTAAAATAATTTATTATGGATCACACCACATTACAATTATAATAAATAATCACAAAAATATTCTTCTACTTATAAAATATATTGAAATATGTTTTTTTATAAATATTTATTGTTTAAATTTATTTTGAGAATTAAAAGTTTTTAATAAATTTTTAGAAATTAAAACAAAAACTTTAAATTCTTTTTCATAAAAGAAAATATGATTAAATTACAAATACAATATTGTTATTCTAAAAGTTCGGAAATTAATATACGATACAAGAATGTCTAATTTTAGGGCCTGTCCTGTATCGTTTTACAGGCCCGTTTTCGTTTTTGTTTTCTAAATCTGATTTCGAATACGCGTTCGTTATCGTTTTTCATTTTATTTTTAAAAAACAAAAACAAAATGAAAAACAAAATGAAAAACAAAACCAGTGTTAAAATTGAAAAACATGGAATACAACTAAAAGTTGTTTTTCATTTTGTTTTTCATTTTATTCTCTAAAAGTCAAAAACAAAATTAAAACCACATCTCCAACAAATCTCATTCACGTCTTCTTCCAGTCTCTTCTTCCAGTTCCTTCGACAGACACCCATTTCGACTAAGGTATGTCTTCTACTCCTCCTCCTCCTTCTCCTCCTCCTCCTCCTCCTTCTTTCTCTTCCGATTTTCTTCTTCTTCTTCTTCTTATTTTCCTATTAACTTCTTGTTCTTCCGATCTTCTTATTCTTCTTCTTCCGATTTCATTCAAGATTTTGTTATCTTTTTATTACAAACAATTTGTTCTTCTTCCTCTTGTTCTTCTTCCGATTTCGTTCTGATTTTGTCTCTTAAAAAAAAAAAAATTCTTCTTCTTACTCTTGTTCTTCTTTTGATTTTGATCTTTTATTTTAATAAACAAATTCGAGTTTTTTTCTGCTGTGTTTCTAGATTTTCATCTGTTTTTTATTTTTTATTTTATTTTTCTATTTTGGATTTCAAGTAGATCTATGTAGATCCAAGTAGATCTATGTAGATTCAAGTAGATTAACACTTATTTCTGCTTTAATAATTTATTTTGTAGTGATTTGTGCATATTTCTCTGCTGTGGAAACTTTGAACCAAGGTTTGTCTCCATTTTTTATTATGTTAAATTTCTGCTGTGTAAATTTAAAGAATTTGTGCAAATTTCTGTTGTTCAAATTTATAGAATGTGTGCAAATTTCTGATGTGCAATTATAGAATGTGTGCAAATTTCTGCTGTGCAATTATAGAATGTGTGCAATTATGGACAAGTTTAAGATGGTATTCGAAACTAAATCAAGCAGGAAAATGTTTACCCTTGTTGCATCATTTGTGGTCATTTTCCTAATCGTATACTATCTGACGAGGTAAATGATCCATGGTGTACTTGATATGGCAAGCAGCTTTATGTTAGAACTGGGATGACTCCTTTTTACGTGGTTATTACTGTAATCAGTCTCACCTATTGCATATAAGGATTCTGGTAATGTTGTGTAAAGAGATGTTATCCTACAAAATGGGTGTTAAACGCACGGAACAGATGATGGTTATCAATCTGGTCTGCATCATGCCAATAATCAGTGTGCATACTACTCATTTCTCTTTGTGTTTCTGCTCTATATATGTTCATCTTGATACTCTCTCAACTATCTGAGCCAATTGCTGGACTGTTTGAGCTCCGTTTAGTTGGACCTTGATTGATTTTTAACAAATTATAGAATATGTGAATAATTTCTGCTGTGCAAATTTCTGTTGTAAAATGTAGCTAGCTTCGGATGTAGAGCTTGAATGATCTGTTGAAGTGATGTATATGAATAGCTAGCTAGTGTAAATGCATTGGCTTGAATTTGGAAGGAAAACAATTCGGTGTATTTTTGGAGTTAAAACTTCAATACTTGGGTCAGATGGTTGGTTATAACTTATAGGTAACTACTTTGTCTTTGCAAAGTGATATATTTTGTAGCTTCTTAGTTGTCTCTTCAAGCCACAGTTTCATTGGCTAAGTTATTTCCTTATGCATGAAAATCTACTTCGGTGAACTGGGAAAGCAAATGCTTGGGTGTATTTTTTTTTTGAATGGCAAATGCTTGGGTGTATTGAGGTAACAAAATGCATAATCTACCAAGTTTGCACAAAAGACAGGTAACTTGGTGAACCACCTTGGTGGTTGTATATAGTTTTTGCTAGTTAATATATTTATTATGTTTGGGCAAGGATGATTGTACAGGAATTTACTGTTCCATTAAAAGATGAAATTTGTGGAGCAAAATGTGAATGAAATGGGGTTGGAATTCGTTTTTTAGGCTCAGTTACTCAATGAAATGTCTTTGACATATAAATTTCTTTAGAGTCATCTTCAAAAGACATTTCCTAGCATGGACACTAGTTATGACCTGTAAGACAGAGAGGCTTTGCATACTAAAATCCTTTATTTGCTAAAATAAAATTATAATTCCATTATCAAAAAAACAATTATGTCGACATAAAAATTGTGACAAAGATACGCTGGAAGTAAGATCTTGACAGGTTGTTTTTTTCTTTCATCTTAATGAAATGACAGGTTATTTGATGGCGAAGGAGAAGGTAGAGAAATTCCTAATATAGATTTAACTCCATCAAATGTAGTACTAATGAATAATGTTAGAGATGAAATTGCAAGAAAAATGTGGCAAGATAGCTCAAGTAATAGGAGGTGATGTCTTGTAATAGGAGTGGGTGTCTTATGTAATTTATTCGTGATCTTATGTAATTATATTATGTAATTTTATTTTATTTTTGAGAAATCCTTGTATGAAACTGTTCAAAGTATTACATACCAATATTGGTACATTTGGTTATGTATCTTAATATGTTACTTTGAGAGTTATCAGATGATTTATTTTGTTGTATGGGTTGCTCCTGAATGTGGATCGGATTGTATGGTGCCAATCAACGTATTTGGCTTTTTAATATACTTGCAGTAAATTGTATGGTGTGAATCAGCCTATTTGGCTTTTTAATATAATGGTAGTAAAAAAAAAATAATAAATTAAATAAATTAAATAGAAAAACAAAGTTTAACCACAATCAGATTTCAATCAATATTGCATAGTAATTATATTATATAATGCTATGTTATGATTGCTCTAAAAAAGTATAAAAGTAATCCACAATTATGGAAATTGATAGTTATATATTTTTTATGCAAGAGGATCAAATATCATACAATCCGTTTTATAATTCAATTAAAAATGATTGAATGGTCGGTATGAAATGATATTCAATTTATTATATTGTTATGAACAATTAAATAATTATTTTACATATATATTAAATTATATATTGAAGGAGTAATGCTAGATGTCCCAATTTTTTTTTTTTTCAAATTCTGTCTCAAATGATGTGGCACGTGAGGTGTTAGCATCTTATAGTGATTGATGTGATGCTGACACCTCACGTGCTATATCATTTGGGATAGAATTTGGGAAAAAAAATTTAGGACATCTAGCATTACTTATATTGAAGTGAACGAAAATAAATATTACAATATTCTAAAAATATTTTTAAGAGGTGGGAAAATAAAATTACATATGTAAAAACTGATAAAAATATCTAGTTTTTTGATGTTTTAGTTAACCTACCGGACGCGTTTTTACTGTTTTCATTTTCAGAATCCAGGTTTCAGAAATGCTACCGGACGCGTTTTTAGAATTCGAAAATGAAATCAAAAACACTGTTTTCATTTTCATTTTTATTTTCGAAAAACAAAAACAAAAACAGCTTTTGAAAAACGTTACAGGACGGGCCCTTACTTTTTCGTCTGAAACCTCGAATGATGTAGAGCTGACCATGAGTAGGGTGCCAAATGCCAATAACACTGGCCATTTGGATGATTGGATCCATCATCGCTACATTTAAAGGCCCACCCTATGTTTTATTGGTTCATGAACCAAACAATACGCGTATCCCCCTCCCAAAACAATACACGTATGGCTGTTAACAATGCTTTTGGCACGGAAACGTGGTCGCTAATCAAGAATTTTTACGAGGGAAACGAAACTCGATTCTCTTTCATTTAAATCTATCGTTAGTATAACCCCCCACCTTGAAGAGAAACATAATATGATATCTCAACAAAAATTAAAAAATATACCATTATGGGGTGCCAATAACATTGGTTGATCCAAATTGGATAATATTTGTTGATAAGTGGTGGGAGGGAGAAATGGAGGGAGGGGGAGCTTTAATCCATTATTTGGTTGGAGGGATAAGATGAAGGAAAGGAGAAGAGGAGGGAGATGTGATCCATTCGGGCCCACCAAAATGAATCCGCCCAATAATGGGCAGATGATAAAGGAGGGAGAGAAGAATGGAGGGGAATGACCGTAATGCCGTCCAATTTTTTAAGGGTAATATAGTAATTTTACAAATTAAATATCAATCCATTCATACAACATGAATGATAGATGTTATCCTCTCTATCATTCCTACTCTCTTTCCCTCCTACCAAACGTAGCCTAAAATTAGCAAGGGGCCAATAATAATCACCCTGATTCCCATACTTATCACAAAATATAGATGGGTCTAATGTCAAAACCCCAATAGTTTAATTTCTTTAGAATAAATAATTGGGCCAACCTTACAAGTTTCCAGAGCCAATTATCTAATTTGTCATTGGGCCTATCTAGGTTTATGGGCTTTAAACAATACATTTGACAACTGCAAATTTTAAATGGGCTTGTTACTAAAATCATTTTTTTTTTAAAGGTGTAGACCCCAAAAATCCACACTAGAATTTTGTCGAGCGGAGGGAACTGACAATCCTACAAAATAAAAAAGAGAACACAAAGTTGGGGTGGTTCCTTTGGAGAACTCTCCGACTCTCAAGTCAGATATTTGTAGGAGAAACCGTTTGTATAGAATGTTGGGGTGGTCCCTTTGGGGAACTCTTCAACACTCAAGTCAGATATTTGTAGGAGAAACCGTTTGTATAAAATAAAACTTAAATATAATCAATTTCAATAACTATATTGAATTGCTAAACAATAAAGATCAAACCGTAAACAAGGATGGTCGAGTCCTGGATGGTGTCGTTCAAATAGCCTTATGTTCGTTTGGACTGAACGTTGAGTTTAGTAAATTAATTTATTAGGAGGAGACGAGACAGTTGTCTTCGATCTATTTAGGAAAAGTGATGTTCTATGCTTGGAGGGTCATGGATCGAAGTCCGTTGAACTCAAGGTAGTCGAACGAAGAAAAAAAACGAATGATGGAGATGTTGGATTGGCGGCTACATAGTTGGAGTATGGCTTAGACACCGACCTTTGGGAATATTGACAAGTTGAATATGATGAATAAAAGTAAATTCAATCTAGTGTCATGCAATTAGCCAACCAGGGAAATTTGAGTGTATTGCATTAGTTGTATTTTTTTTCTACATGAGTGGGGGTCAAAATAGATCAATTGTTTTCCTTGATGGCAATAGAGGCTGATATTTATAGTAGTGGAGGAATGATCTAACTAAAGTGCGAACTGATCTTTCCTCCAACTTCGCCCTGATATTATGGAGCGAAATATCTTCATTTTATCTTTGAGAATCCCGGACATTTGAACTACATGAACTCATCAGTTTTGTGAGTTGTACACAATGACTCGATCAAACTTTGGAACCTTTTGAACCCATATTGGGCCTGACTATGCTTGTATTTTGATATCAGCAAATCGCATGCTCCTCGTTTGGATTTCCAAAATTGGACCTTAATATTTGTTGTGCTTTTTTTTTATTGCTACCACAAAAGGCACTTAAATCAATTTTAACCTAGAACACTTTTATATCCACACCACACACCATTATAAAAGATTTGAACGGTTTTTGATTGATATTTACACCCTATTTCATATCTAGAATAATACTCTCTTTAATATTTTGGGTTATTAGCACTAGTTCCCCCCGAACTTTACACGAGTTTGCATTTTATCCTTTTAATGGTTTTTCGGCATTAAACCCCTGAACTCCCATTTATTAGTAAACAGTTTGGTTTATTATCCACATAATGTCTGTTTGAGGGACCATCTACAGTCAAGTTTTACTAATAAATGAAAGTTCAGAGGGTGTAATTCCTAAAAAAAAAATTAAAATTAAAGGGTAAAATGTAAACTTGCGTAAAGTTTGGGGGACCAATGCCAATAACTCTAATAATTTTTAAAATTTCTTATTTGATCACTAAATCCCTCACATCAAATTTTAAAACTACTTTATTTTTTATTCTCTCTTCTTCTTCTTCTTCTTTTTCCCCTAAAATACACTCACTTTGATTTTAAAGCTACCCAGAATCCAAATATTCAATCCAAAGAGAAAATATTGAAAAAAAGGGTCTCAGCTTGTCATTCATGTAATAATCCGATTAAAAAATGTTATGGGATAAAAAAAAGGTGTATATGATTAGACGAAAGGAAAGTGAAATACAATCAAGATTTGATAGATGAATTCAACTAATTGGATTATACCCCCGAAACATAAAAAAACTGTTTCATCAATTGACTAAAACCATCTAAGTAATGAATAATTGAACACTCAGATACAAAAATTATTGAATTTGAACCCATTATAAACATCCATTCCTTACATCAACAATCACATTCTCTAATTGCTTTCTTCCTTCTTTAATTTTTTTCCTCTCTCTCTCTCTCAAATGTCATATCATATTATCATCCATCTCTCTCCATTGTGTGTCACTGCAACATCAGAACTTGATCCAAACCATAGCTCAGCAATCACTCACTGAAGATCAACATGTTGATGCCACTAATCGACTATTAATAAACATGGCTATTTATGCAGAGATGATTCAAATATCCACTTTATTATCATAATATATATCAAGTAATCATTGCTACAATTTCTTTTTTAGTGCGAGGCATCATCTTGGGTAGTGCATATATATCATCAATACATTATTTTTATTATCGGTTCGTCCTAACAATAAATATATCATGACGAAGAATGTAGACCATAGATTATAGAGAAGTTTTGACAAGTGCATACACTTTAAGTCAAAATATGTAAATTCAGTGGTCTGCATTCTTCTTCCTGATAT
Source organism: Acer campestre (assembly GCA_954870605.1). Classification (NCBI taxonomy): domain Eukaryota; kingdom Viridiplantae; phylum Streptophyta; class Magnoliopsida; order Sapindales; family Sapindaceae; genus Acer; species Acer campestre. Next base: position 6,601,178 of record OX940800.1, read on the forward strand.
ACATTATTTATTGTCTTATTTTTATTGTCAGTTCGTCCTGACAATAAATATATCATAACGAAGAATGTGGACAATAGATTATAGAGAAGTTTTGACAAGTGCATACACTTTAAGTCAAAACATGTAAATCCAATTGATAATAGAAAATCTAATCAACAATACGCGTGATGTGTCCTTCAATTTGTGGTTGGGTTTGTTGGAATATTGTCCCACATGATTGATAGGGGTCTATCTAAGAAGGGTGCATATATATATATCCTTCAAGCTCCGAGTAGGGATGCACATTGGGGAAATGGGGATGGATATAGGTACCCCCATCCCCATCCCCACTTCTCAAACCCTTCCCCATCCCTCCCCATTTCCCCATTTGGGGAAAATGGGGATGGGGGAGTTTTGGGGGGAGGTCCCCCCATCACCATCCCCATTTCCCCATTATCCCCGTTTTTCCCCGTTTTTCCCCGTTTCCCCGTTTCCCTATTTCCCCATTTCCCCATTTAACTAAAAATTACAAATTAAACTAAAAAAAAAAAAAACATTCCATTACAAATGTAAGAGAAAATACATTTCAAAATAATGTCATATATATATATACACATTACAAAATAATGTCAAAGAAAATACATTACAAAATATATATAAATATATAAATATATATAATTATTTTTATAATATTTTGGGGGAAATGGGGAAATGGGGATGGGGGTACCTCCCCCCATCCCCATCCCCATTTCACTATATTAGTGGGGGAAATGGGGAAATGGGGATGGGGGGAGGTCTCCCCATCCCCATCCCCATTTCGATTTGGGGATGATTTTCATCCCCATCCCTCCCCATTTCCCCATTTTCCCCCAAAAAATCTCCCCCAAATGGGGATGGGGAAGTGGGGAAATGGGGATCCGGGGTAAAATGTGCAACCCTAGCTCCGAGAACTTTTTTGGAGTTGGAAAAGACTCATCATCAATTCCTTCAATTGCTATTTACTTATTAATTAGTAATAGTAGTATTGCACAATCCTCATTGATTTTTTATAGGATGCGTTTATGATATATGTTGATGAATTTTAAATATTTTTATATGTCATTCTTCTAAGAGAGAATATAATTTTACTCTCTAACTTTATGCCTTTTTTATATATTTGTTTTTCTATTTTGGGCTCATAAGGTCCATAAATTTACGAGAATATATCATTTTAATTGTACTTTTACTCAATTATTAATCAGACTTTTTTTTCTTTTTGAAAGTAACTGTTAATCAAACTTAAGGATTTTGGGGGAATTTTTGTCTTAAACACACAATATGTTATAATTAAAAAAAAAAAAAAAAATGTCACATGTCCACAGGAGAAAAAGAAGGAAAAGGAAAAATTAAAATTAAAAAAAAATACTTAAAAATAATAGAAAAATATTTATATCAAACAACGAGGAAATTATATTAAAATATCCTCACAGCCTCCTCCTCCTCCCTTCTTTAATTAATTTATTTATTTATTTATAGTTATTACTTTTTATTACTTAGACCATCTCCAACCCACACCAAAAAATGGCGCAAATCAATAAAATGGAGCAAAAATTGCTCTCTAGCTGGACTGGAAAACTTTGCGTCAAATTGTGGATGTTTATAGTGTTGCGCCAGATCGAGTGCAACACCATAGATATGGCGCAGGTTTTCCATGTTTTTTATGATTTTTTTAGTCCCTAAAATTTCACTTAATTACAATTTTACGTTTATTTAATAAAATTTATTTCAATTGTCTCCCTTATTTAAAAGTTTTATTTAATTATTTATTCCAATTGTATCCTTTTTTATTATTTAATGATTGTGTTTAATTTATATTTATATTTATTTTAATTATTATTTATATTAACATTTATAATAAACTAAAATTAAGTATATATTACGGAAATTATATTTAAAACAAATCACTAATTTGAAAATACTAAAATTAAAAGTAAAATACAACATTAAAAACTTCATAATGATAAAATCTTTAATTATTTCTTTATGAAATGTAATGTTTAAGTTAACTTAATAATAAATGCAATATTTTAGTTAATTAAATTAAATTTCTTAATGTACTAATTTCATAATTTCTTAATTATCGTAATATTATATTAATTATGGGATGAAATGTTAATTTTTAAGAAATAATAAAAAATAAATATTATGAAAATTGCACAATTTTAGCGCAAAAGTTGCATCAAATTGGATTTTTGGGTTGAAGATGGCCTTACTTTGGGAATAATATATTTATTTAATTAATAACATTTCATTGACAACTTTATTCTATTAACAAAAGTTTTATCTAAAAAATCCACATCAAAAGTTTAAATAGTTAATTCTATCCTCAAAAGAGAAAAAAAATATATATCTTACAAGGATGCTTCCATAATTGATAACAAATTAAATAGTAACTCTTCCACTGACACAATTTTATTTTATAAAATCCATAGCAAAAGTTAAAAATAGTTGATTCTAAGACTCCTCCCACTAGGCCAATATGAGACTTGGTTTAAAAAAAAAATCCCTGAAAAATAATGTTAAAAGAAAAGGAAGGAAAAAATAGAAAACAAGTTGAAGAAAGCTTGGTGGTGACTGGTGAGCGGTGAGCCCCCCAAACTGTCTCCTTGAAACTGTGCCAGAATATGTCTGGTCTCAGAGGAGAAAACCACTAGACCACTACCATATATTTTGGCTAATCAATAACCACCTTTTATATATATATATATATATATATAAAAGACAAGCAAACAAGATCATCAATGGTGGTCTCTGTGTTACTTGCTAGCTCTGAAAAACTAATTAACCAGATATCATATAACACTGAGAGTCTGAGACACTGCAAACAGTCCAAGCATTGAAAGCTGTTTTATGACCCCCTAATCCCCAAGCTTGAAAGAGAAAGTGCTTTTTTTAAAAGTGTTTTTTTAGTAGATAGATAGACCTGAAATGATATACTAGTTGTCTGTAGGTCAAGTTACAATAATAAAATGTGTTTGTTAAGTTAATAAATTATTAAAATATATTGAATTATTACAAATTTGAAACATGATCATCATTAGAAAGTGGAAACCAATTGCTACTCATTCAACATATACATATTCTTTTTACCATTAAAAAACATGTTCTTTTTGCCTAATCTGGTAATACAAAAGCATATGCATATAATCATCTAATTAATACAAAAGCTTAATTATATACCAAATCTGGTATTATATATCAGCAATTAATTTTCCATTTAATATGGAGATGAGGAAGTGCTGCTCATGACTTCCTCATCAAACCCATTTGAAGAAATTGTCTCAACAGTACTGATTTCACTCAAACAATTAGCTGAAACACAAGGCTGAAGAGGAGTGAAGAAATCAGTCTCTTCAATAGCAAAATCAACACTAGTGCTTTTAGAGACAGCAGCAGCTGGTGATGGTGATGGTGATAAGGATGAGCCATGCTTCTTGGTCTTTTTCTTCCTTTGAAATATGCAGTAAACAACCCAATCTCCAAACCCCGTCTCATCAGACTGCACCAGATATATAAAATTAGCTCAACTGGGTATAATTGAATATTGATTGATTATTATTATACATATAGATATATATAAAAACTACCTTTACAAGGCGATATTCACGCATGAGCCAACCAGTTTGGGCACGTTTTCCTTGTCGAAAAACCAGAGTTGTTCTCACTCCAACTACTTGTCTGCTCCCTGCAGCAGAATCCACATAAATCAGCTTGGTTTTGCCATTACACTTCCTCCAGTAACCAGAACCAGCTCCAATTCTGCCACTCCCAATTATACCACCGTTTCTCTTGCCAAAAAAGTACCTCTTTTCCTCCAAGTCACCTAAATTAAATCCAAAACCCAGACGACAGAAATTTAAAAAAAAAAAAAAACAAAACTTTGAAAGTAGTACAATTCTTGTTGAAAACAAAATCAAAATCAAAAATGATAGTTGCACCAGTAAGTACTAACCAGGCAAGGTCCAGGGATCAGAGTTGAAAACATCAAAATGATCAGGAATAACTGAAGGAGGCAAAGGCAGAGCAAGAACCTTCCTTTTCAAGTAATAATGAACAAGCTCTTCATCAGTTGGAAGAAACCTGTAGCCAATTGGCACCCTGATGCCACCATTCATGACTACAAAGTCCTCCATGTTATGTTTGTTCAATTTCATTGAATTGTTGATGAGGAAACCCTTGTAATTATATGTTTGTTTGAACACAACAAGGTTTGGGAGAGAGAAGCAGACAGACAGAAAGAGAGAGAGAGAGAGAGAGAGAGAGAGAGAGAGAGAGAGAAGAAAAGTAGACAACACTTTTGTGGTCTTCATGGTGGAGAGGGAACCAGTATTTTAACATAGGAAGGGGTCCAAAACATGGAAGATTTTTTCCGTACAGTAAACTTTCCATCTTCATAGTTCATAATTATATATTGTAAATTATATAAATATATTTATATATTATATGTTTCAGCTTTTTGGTGGATGATCTTAAATCTAAGGATGGGCATCGGGAAATAGGAATGGATATAGGTAACCCATCCCCATTTCCCCGTTTCCCTTGTTTTACTAAAATTTATATACTAAAAAAAAAAAAACAATCCATTACAAATATAAAAATATTACGAATAGAAAAAATAAAAAATATTAAGAAAAAACATATATATATATAAGGTTAGGGAAATGGACCCCCCCAATTATTCCCATTTCAATATATTTATAAGGAAAATTGGGAAATACGGATGGGGGACCTCCCGCCATCCCCATCCTCATTTCAATTTAGGGATGAAAATCATCATCATCCCTACTCATTTCCTCATTCCCCCCACAATGGAAATGAGGAAGTGGAGATTTGAGTATCCAGGGATAAATGTCCATCCCTAAAGCTGACCATCTTTCTTATAACCTACAAAATTGATTGTGAGATATAACAATTCTAGTGGAATCACACGATGATCTAGATGACAATTCTCGAAGGATTTCCTCACAATTATTTTATTATTATTATTTTAAAAAATATTATACTATTACATAAATCGAGTTTTTGAAAGAGAGAGGACTCAAATCTACAATCTTATAACACAACCATGCAGGTGTGAGGGGTTTTTCTACTTGACCAATATCATCTCATAATTTGCTCACAATTATTGATAAATAAACAAAGTAGGACTTAAGATCCTTATGTATAATGAGACTTGAATCCCTAAACACAATTGTGGATTATTTGAATATCTGTACATAGTAAATCCATACATGATAAATGTTTGATGATTTTCTACAAAAATAATAAGAGAAAATTGAAAGGAGGTTTTATGGGTGTACCGCTATCAACAAACCATTTTTGTTGTAGCGTAAAGATAGACTTAATAGACAATTAATTTAAAATTTGGTCTCCAACACTACTATTTTAAACATATTTTTTTAATAACGTGTTCAATCTTTTTTTTTTTTATTTTTTATTTTTTTTTTTTTTTTTTTTATAACTTCTTTGCTAAAAATAGATGAAAAATTAATGTCAATTTTAAATACTTATTGAGTCAACCAAAAATAATAGAATGGTGTAACGTGTATAAATCATAGAATGAAGTGATGAGTTGATATGTTAGTTACGGCACTCAAATGCCATTTGGACATGAATTTATACAATTTTCTTTTGATAGTCCATCAATATTCATCATAATAAAATAATAATAAATAAATAAATAAATAAAATATTCAACCTTTTATTATAAGGACTCAAATCAATCGTATAAAAATGATGTTTTAATTTGTGTCTAATCAACCAAAATGAAACATATGTTTATATTTATAAAAAAAGTTAATAATAATAATAATTAAATATAGATATATGTCTCAATTTGACTGATTAAACATGTATCGAGACACTATTTTTTTTTTTTTTACGGTTATTTTGAATCCTTAAAATAATATTAAAAAAAAAAAAAAAAAAAGTGTGGGACTCCCTCATTTCTCGGCGTAGGACCGTGTTGACTGTTTATTCTTTTTATGGGGGGTCATGTCAATTGTCATCCATCCAATATCTCCAATTGTCATTTGCAAATTAGTTTTTCAAGTCAAAATAATAATAATATTAATAATAATAATTGTATATGTTTCTAAAAAATAAAATAAATAATAGTAATAATTGTATACAGTCTAAGCCTAATAAATGTAGATGTCTTTCATGCGCTCAGTATTAGTAAATTTTCGCACTCCAAATTTATATAGCTCTACGATTTTAGTGTCAACAAGGGCGTAGATGAGCTGGTGGATGAACGAACTTATAATTTGGATATCTCTTCAAGTCAAAAAGAAAAGAAAAGAAAAAAAAAAGAAAAAAAATACAATTTGACATATATTTAATATTTAACGACCTGAAAAATTAACCCAAAAACCAACTCTCATGTACTTGGAGGAGATATGGATTTTATTCAACCTATTGAAAGTTTCATAGTATCTTACAAACAAAATTCTAGGATTATGTTTGAATTCCACTGTCGTTGTTGTTGGCAATTAAAATCCGCAACTTAATACTTGGTAAAGCTTTTCACGTCTTTAAAAAAAAAAAAAAAAAAAAAAAAAAGTAAGATCTTGTTGGATTTTTTTCTTGAATCAATAGATTATATGAATGGTTTGACTAATTAAGATTTGCAAGTACATTTAAACTAAACAATAGTTTCTTTTTGACAGTTTATATATTTAATCATATTTAAGTGAATCGGCCTCGTTTATCTTGTACACTTGTATTGTACTATTCACATATATTGCTCTACAAATCTTGCACAAGCTCTAGAATTCTCATTAACGAAAACACTACATTGATGATGACCTAATTGACTAGCTCTACGGTTCAACTTCAACCATCCAATTTTTTATTTTTTATTTTGGACAAATCTGGTGCAGTCTAATCTATCTATCTATCTATCCCTTCAAAAAAAATAAAAAAATAAATAATAATAATAACTTTATTCTCTTGTGAATATTATTGTAAATGTTATCAAGGAGGAAAATATCCGATTTGGTTGATATCTTCGAAATTTTGGGTTTATTTATTTATTTTTTATTATGGCTATCTCTAAAATATGAAAAAATATCAAGGATTTATCGAGAGTAATATTGATATTTATTTTTTTGGTTTACACCATCCGGTTTCCGGGTGGGCCGGATCCACCATACGGTGCAATCAGCCCAGACCACACCCCGACTAATCCGGACTCGCACCGGGTCGGCCCACTAAGGGGTAAAGTGCTCCCAATATGTGTAGCTCCTTTCACAAGGGGAGTTGAACCCACGACCTTGCTTAAGGGATGAGAGCGCCGAACCACTCACACCAACACATTATTGGTATATTGATATTTATTTCATTGCATAGAATACAAAAAATAAAATGGTTTTGGATAACAAATTTAACTTTGGTTTTGTGTTAACATTAACAAGGTTAGCTAACTGGGACATAGCTCAGCTGGTAGATGGACGAACTTGAGACTTTGGTAAAGGACTCTCAGATCAATTGCTCGAATCCTATCAATTGTGAAAACTTTTAAAAAAAAATACCTTATTCTAGATTAATAGATATTGTAAAAATAAAAAAAATGCAACAAGGTTATTGGTTTCGAATAATAAATTTAACTAGAAACTAGATTTTATGTTTAACGTTACGAAATGAAATATTAACTACACATACTACATATCTTATATAAGTGATTAAACTTGTTGGTGCATTTACTTTGACTAATCCACTCAACAACCATAAAAAAGATGTAAACATGTAATAAATATTAAAAAGTAGGATATTATATATTGACTTATATACACACCAGTTTACCACTTGCGGTAGTGGCATTTTGAGTTTAAGATATTATCAGATTAAATGAACGTTTTTTTTTTTTTTTTTTCCACCGAACTACATTAGGCGGTGATTATTATATATTGATTTAAGAAACCATTATGATCATTCTCCTTTAGCTTTATATATTTCCTTTTCAAAGTTATTCTTATTAACATTTCCAATTGATGTAATGTCATGTGGCCAATTCTTGCGGTGTAGAGCTAAAGTTTTATTGTAATGGACTTGTTTTATTACATGTAGACATTATATTCCTTTAGATAATTTGACACATATCATTAAATCGAACTTATAATTAATTTTAAACATAAAATTTTTAAGAAATCTATTATATATATATATATATATTCTCTCAAGTTACATATCGAATTGGAGGTATTCCATTGCTTCATAAGAATAAGAACCAAATTATTAAAGGATACAAAGAAAGTTGCTTGGGTTTCCTTGACAGATTGATCCCATTTCAATAGATTAATATTAATTACCATTAAATTATACACATCTTATGTTCATATTTGGAGTATATAAACAACTACTATATATACATATGCATGCACTTTAAAAACATCATGAAAACAAAATTACATTTGAACTTCACACATGTTACTATTTCTTTAAATATATATATATATATATGTATAAACTATACTAATCTTCATACTATTTCTTTAAAAAAATAATAAAAAATCATATACTACAGTATTACTTTAGACAATTTTTAAATAAAAATTTAAATATAAAAACAATACAAAGCGAACATGGCACGTGAATTAAGTGATGTATACTTTCATAGCAATCATGGCACGTGATATAATTGTAAAGGAAGATGCATGGTATCTTGGGTGCACCTGCGGACCATAGCAATGGCTTCAAAGAAAACCTAGGCCTATCACATTCGCATGGAGGAGCAGCTGCATTTTCTGAAATGCAATTTTATTTTATTTATTTATTTATTATTTTTTTTTTAAGCAGAAACCACCTCACATGCACAACTCAACTACTACACTTCTTCTTAGACTCCATCTCTACCGTTGATTCGGCTACCAACTTTCCATATATAAAAACGGTCGAATGTCGGCTAAAACAACTTATTCATCAAAGGGTGAGAAATCAAATGATGTCATATTATTGGATGATAAATGAAATAAAATAAATAAAATAAATCCCGACCATTGATCTCACGAGGTTGATACAGTAAGTATCAAAACTCTTAGGGCTAAAACAATTCAACGTAACTTAATAATTAATATGCATATTTGAATAAATTTTAGCTATTGGTGTTGTTGAATGTTTGCTTCAATCATTGGAAATTGGTTAGAATCGAACTCACTAATTAGACAATCTACCTCTACGATTCGTTTATGCATGCAGGAGGTCCAGTTCCAACATAAGAAAGCACAAGTTTGTATGCTTTTAGTGGTTTTTACCATCGATGCTATCACAAACTGGATTTTACGTGAAGAGAAAGATGCTACTAACCAGAGACGGAGCCAGGATTTTGGTTTTTGGGTTGTCTGGGTAAAAACTAATACTCAAGATTACACAAGACAAATATATTAATACATTAAAAAAAGAAAAAAACAAGTTATTAAAAAACGAAATGCGATACTGTTTTACTCTTTTATATCTCAAAAATCATCCATAACCGAATTTATTTTTGGTCTTAACTCCTGAAGGTGACAATTGACCCGATGCATATGACCATAGTACCAAAATCTAATGTGCCACAACAAACCACTGGTTCGTTTACATTAACGTAGTTTCAGTTGTAACATTAATATTTAATACTACGCATTTGAATTGAGGGATTGTTGTTTTCTATGACTATTTTTAGGGGTAAATGTGGTGCTCATAAACTAGCATTGATCGAGCACACACCGGCAAATTAAGAGAAAGAAGTATGATTGGAAAGATGAAGCAATGCCTCATATGCTCAAGAAAGAAGTATGATTGGAAGGATGAAGCGATGCCTCATATGCGCTAGAAGATGGCCATGGAAGTTTTTTCTAGCTCCACGGTCCACGGATATATGTTTTTTACTTTCTTATTGAAAAAAAATAAGTCTTAGAAATGAGGTTCAGGACTCGAACTAACAACTAACAACTAACAACTTTTTAGATGTAGGTGTGAGGGCTTATGACTGTATTCACTAAGCCAACCTAACACAAGTTTCACTAAAAAGACATTTTTATAATAATCATTAAAAGAAGATATTAATTTGGTGACCGGAAGAGAATGAGAGTCTGAGACACAGACCAGCTTTACAAATTGGAGTGGTCAAAGAAATCGAAGATGGTTTCGTGGACTGCCGATGAGTATTTATGTGAGGTATCGTAAACAACTAATGTTCATATTTGTTGAGGGTAAAAATGAGCCTTCGGATTAAATATCGTCTGAATTAATATATGCGATTTATGTGAAATTACAATGGTATGTTCACCGAAGGAATACAGTAATTTTGAGAGGTAAAAGTAAAAGGTTGTCCAAAAGTCCCCAAAAGGTAAAAATGGGGGATTTTATAGCCATTGGTCTAACAACTTGGGACACGTGTCGGAATTACACTTGCTGGTGTTGACAGCTGCCCAAGTACGTTTAGAAGGCGGTCAGACTTGTCAGTCAGTGACTCCGAATGTATGTCGGTGATGTGGTTACGGTGGTGAATGTCTCGGATGGGGTACCGAGTTACGTATATGACACTCCGTAAGATAATCGGAAGACAAACGGGATGCGGAGTACAACAATGTCGGTGGTCTTGGAACTTACGTAAATATACCCAACATTTCCCCCTCAAGTCCCTCAGCCGGAGGTTTGCAGGGGATGATTGGTTGCGGGGCTTGATAATTCGGCTTTTGGGAATGGGCCCGGTAGAGTTATTTGGGCCCATTACGCCCAGATTGGCCCACGTGACGAGCAATGGGTGAACGGCACGTGGTGGCCTAGGAAAGGCGGTGAACAGGTGTCACTGCGCGGTGGCGTCGATTGTGGCGTTCTGTATTCCCACGCTTTTTACTGCCTATAAATAGTAATGCTGGGCTTTGAACTCCCCACTTGTTCTTTGCAAATTGATCAGAGTGTGTTCGGAGTGTCTATTAAAGAAGCAGAAAGCACAGAAAACAGGTTATCTTCCGAAAATAATTATATTTCATACCTTTCACAATATTTAGAAAGTCCTAATATAACTCGATGGTGAGGAAGGCTGGGGTTCCAAGTCCGGAGGTGGCGTCTAGCTCAGGATCCGAATCTTCAAGGTCTACCTCCGGTAGAGTTTCTGTAAGTAGTAGTACCAGAAGTGTATTCGGAGGTAGGGATGACTCGGGTGCTGGGAGCCCGGAAGTTCAACAGGTTCCTCCGAATACACAGGCTGGTACTTCCGGTACTGTTGGCGGTGGATGTATTGCGGGGTACAACTCCGAAGATTCCGTGAGGGATAAGATAGATCATACTAGGTTCGCCATAAACCACTTAGGGGAGAATAGGATAGATATGGCGAAATTGCACAGAATGGCCACGGAGTTCTCGATACCGAGGTCCGTAGGTTTAAGGCTTCCCAAAGAGAGGGAACGAGCTAGTAACCCGGAGGGTTCATCGGTGGTGTTCCATCCCACATTTTTAGAGATCGGGGCGAGGTTGCCTCTGCAACCCTACCTTAGGAGGGTGTTGAGGGAAATCGGGGTTGCACCCGCTCAATTAAATCCGAATGCATGGCGTGTGTTAATCGGAATGTACTCTTTGTGGAAGGGCATGAGATTCCCGCCTCCCACATTTGCGGAGATTGGACACTGCTACAGCCTCTACTCCCATAAATCGGGGGGTGATGGCTGGTGGGCTCTTGCTTGTCGGGATAAGCAAGACGGCGAACCTCTGATCACCGGGCTGCCGTCTTCGAACAAAGAATAGAAGAAGACTTGGTTTGTTGCGGGGGGCAACTGGGGAAAAGACTTGCGGCTCGGTGGTCGACCGCAGAGAGTTCGCTCAGTGTTCAATATCCCAGGTGTTTGGAGCCCCTTCCGGTTTTATCGGTATTCTATTTTACTATGTTGAATTTATTACTTTGTTTATCTGCTAAGTATGTCTTTTCGGCAGCTGCTTGGGAGCGCGTCACTTCGGAGGATCTGACTAGAGAGGAAAGGAAGCACATTTCAGACGCCTGGCTAGTCTCTCGGGAGATGAGGCACGTTGACTTCCTTCTAGACGATCGTAGGTTGCACGAGCTTGGTTTCGTTGTGGACCTTACGGAGGCTCGGAGACGGAAAGTAGAGAAAACTCTTCCTAAGAAGAGTAAGCCTCCGAAATCTGTTTTTGTTTATCTTCAAGTTTACATACACATTTGATCTGAACTTAAGTCTTATCGGTTGTTTTTCCCTTTATGCAGAAAAGATCACTGAAATCGCCAGAGAACGGATGGCTGATAAGGGGAGGACCGGAGAGAGGAAGAAGAAGAGGGTGATTAGGCTGCCTCCGAGTCTCATAGACGAGGAGGAGGTCTTAGAGGCGGTGCCTGCTTTGAAGAGGACACGGGGCGAGCTGCCCTCCGTGTCGGTCGCTGTTGCCGGGATTACCTCCCGAGTTCTAGAGGCCATTCCTTCAAGGGTGGCTACAGAGAAGGCTCCCGGAGTCTCACGAGATGACGTGGAGATAGTGGACTCCGGAGAGAATTTACCGGAGGATGTTCCCCGTGACGTGGTTGAACAAGACACGGGGATATCCCCGAACTATTTTCGGAGTCCCCCAATTCTGGGATCCGGACCTCATCCCAACCCAATAAATCCCGAGACAGGGGTGCAATACCTGTGCGCCTACGGGAAGGATCTCATCCGGAGTGAAGAGATCTCTGGTTATGGGAAGATGTCGAATGTCGACCGGATTCGACATGGACAGGCGCTGCTATGGCAGGTAACGTGTCAAAAAATCTTTGAATGGTTTTTGTTTTGAAGTTAATTGTTTCGGTGGACAATAATATGTTATTATGTGTTCATATTTTTTTTTTTGGGTGTCAGGCTTTCGGCAGTCTCTTTCACATGGAGGATAAATATGGAGATGCCAAGCGAAGGTTCGACCGGGTGCAGAAAGAGAAGGGGAAGGTTGAGGCCAAGCTCCAGGAGTCAGAGGCTTTGGTGGGGCACCAGAGGTCGATAATTAACGATGTAGCCGGCTCATACCGAAAGGCTAAGGCCTCATGTCGGGTGAAACACAATCGACTCTGTGAATATCGGGACCGCTTGAAGAAGGCGAACGGCACGATTCGGACTACGAAGGCCGATCTCGGCGATAATGCTGTCGAGATGTTCCTCGCATCGGAAGATTTCACGGAGATGTAGGAAGACATCTTTGACAAGGAGGTCCAGGACGTGCAGAAGCTCTTGCTGCGTTCGTATCCCAATTTTGATTTCTCGGCCTTCGATGCGGATGTGAAGAAGGCCACCGAGAATCGGAAGAGAGCTGAAGCGGCTCATGTGGCTAACTTGTCCGAGACTTTTCATGAGGAGCCTCTTTCCGAGAATGAACCTGACGCAGTATCGGATGATGATGATAGGTTCATTCTCGATCACCCCGGAAGAAAAGAGTGAATCCCGGAGATCCTTTCTGCATCTTTGTGTTTTACCCCTTTCTTTTGCCATTTTGTAATTTTTTGCTCAACTCTGTTATTTCGGTGGATGATGTTATTCTGAACTTTTGTACTTCCTTTATTTAATTGATATATTTAAACTTTTACCATTCATCGGTATTATGTGCTTTCGACATTCGATTTTCTGCTTTGATTTTTATCTTGTTGGATTTGTAAGCATTAATAATCCGGTATGCGGGTCTTTGGTTTGCGTTCACGCAATATATTCCGAATAAAAAGATTATTCCATCCCTTTGAACGCTTAAGTTATAACTTTAATATCTTGTATCTTCTAGGGATACATGTATTCCGATTATGGAGACTCGAAATGAATTAATGAATTTATCGGGGTTCAAACCCTCTGGAGATAATTGTGCTCCGATATGGGAGGCTTTTGTGCTCCCCTTAGAGGGTCTTTGGCACTCAAGGTGCATTTCTCGGGGTTCAAACCCTCTGGAGATAATTGTGCTCTGATATGGGAGGCTTTTATGCTCCCCGTAGAGAGTCTTTGGCACTCAAGGTGCATTTCTCGGGGTTCAAACCCTCTGGAGATAATTATGTTCCGATAGAAGATAAGTAAAAGCAAAATAGTAAAAACATAACTGGTAATTTACAGTCAACATACCGAAATGCATATACTTCCGGAGCCATGGGGTATCCTTACAAGTTGCGGGGTTCATTGGAAATACTTTTTCAGGTGGTCTGCATTCCATGGGTTCTTCAGGGGCGTACCATCTTCGGTTTTTAATTTATAGGCCCCTTTCATTGATACCGAATCCACGATGTACGGGCCCTCCCATCTGTCCCCCAGGCCACCGGGAGAAGGTAGCACCTTTTTTAGGACAAGAACCCCTGGATTGAATCTTCGTAATCGGATTCTGCTGTCGTGGTATTTGGCTATCTTTAACTGGTGGTGAGCAGTTCTGATTCTCACTATGTCTCTTTTTTCCTCCAATTCCTCTAGGCAGGCTCGGAGTTCTTCCTCACTGTCCCCCGGATTATATGCGGAGATCCTTCTCGTGGGAATGGAAGTTTCGGCTGGTATAACCGCCTCAGTTTCGAAAGCTAAAGAATACGGTGTTTCCCCTGTGGCCGAATGTGGCGTGGTTCGTATGGCCCACAAGACTTCCAGAAGCTTTTCCACCCAAGCCCCCTTTCGAGACTGCAGCTTTCTCTTGAGGAGCGTTTTGATTGTTTTATTTACGGCCTCAACTTGGCCGTTACTTTAAGGGGGGCAGGAGAAGAGAACTTCAGATTGATGTGGAAGTCCAAGCATACCTTTCGTAGTTTGTTGTTGTCGAACTGGGTCCCGTGATCAGCGATTAAAGTGTCGGGAATTCCGAATCTGTAGATTATGGAATGCTTGATGAAATTTGTTGTATTTGCTTCGGTTATGTGTGTTAGAGCCTCCGCTTCCACCCACTTGGTAAAATAATCAATTGCTACAACATCAAACTTCTTGTCCGATGTTCCCCTGGGAAGAGGTCCGATGATGTCAATTTGAATCTTGAGAACGGCCAAGGTGCGGACATAGGAGTTAGTGCTTCAGCGGGTAGGCGCGGAATGGGACCGGTTCTCTGACACCGGTCACAAGATTCGGCATGTGCTTTCGAATCTTTGAAAAGTGTAGGCCAGAAGTATCCCTGTCGAACTATTCGGTGGCCTAGGTTTCTTCCGCCGGAGTGGCTACCGCAGGTACCAGCATGTACTTCCTGAAGTATTTGATCGGTCTAAGGAGGACTGACGCATCGGAGATAGGGCAAAAAGAAACCACGTCGGAAGAGGGATCCGTTAATTATCAGGTACCGGGGTGCTTGCCTTCTGATTTTCTGAGCAAGATCTCTTTCAGGAGGCAGGGTCCCATCACAGAGGTAGTTCATTAGGGGAGCCATCCAGGAACCGATGTCGGGTTCTGGGATCAACACGGCGATCTCCTGTTCCTCATGTATGCTAGATTCCGGAAGACGAAACACTGTTACTGTCCTTGGGAGCTTCATGTCGGTGGTGGAGGCTAGTTTTGCTAGGGCGTCAGCCTGGGAGTTGTAGTCTCTGGACACCCGAATGACTATGCACTGGGCAAACTTGGCCATCAATGCTTTCACCTTCGCGAGATATCTTATCATTTCGGAATTTCTGGCCCGGTAATTCTGGTTCACCTGACTGACCACAAGCTGAGAATCACTATACACAGTGAGAAGCTCGGCCCCCATGCTCAATGCTATTCTGAGTCCGGTAACCAATGCTTCATATTCAACGACATTATTTGTTGCTCTGAAATCGAACCTGAGTGCAGTCTGGGTTATGATACCATCGGGGGTCTTGATAATTATCCCGGCTCCAGATCCATGTCGGTTGGAGGATCCGTCGACATACATTTCCCACTGTGACACGGTTTCAGTGGATAGGTTCAAGATATCGGGGTTTGAGAATTATGCGATGAAGTCTGCTACTGCCTGTCCTTTCACGGAGGTTCTTGGTCTGAATTGGAGATCAAACTCGCTGAGCTCCATAGCCCATTTAGTCAGTCTCCCAGCTAACTCCGGCTTCTGGAGAACTTGTCGGAGTGGCTGGTTGGTTAATACAACGATGGGGTGTGATTGAAAATATGGTCGGAGCTTTCTGGACGCAACTATGAGACTCAAAGTTATTTTTTCAAGTGCGGGGTATCGTGTTTCCGGATCAGTCATGCTCCTGCTTACATAGTATACTGCTCTCTGAATAGATCCCTCCTCCTTAACGAGTACGGAACTGACTGCTACATCCGAAACTACTAAGTAAAGGAATAGGGTCTCCCCAACCGTTGGTTTTGCCAACATCGGAGGTTTTTGGAGGTAGGTTTTCAGGTCTTCGAATGCAGTATGACACTCAGGTGTCCAACAGAAGTCACCTTTATGCTTTAAAGCCTTGAAAAACGGTAGACATCTGTCAGTCAATTTTGAAATGAACCTGGATAGAGCCACAACCATGCCATTAAGCTTTTGTATATCCTTTGCTTTTGTCGGTGGTAGGAGTCCTCTTACCGCTCTGATTTTGTCGGGATTTGCCTCAATTCCCCTCTGATGTACCATGAATCCGAGGAATTTGCCGGATGAAACTCCGAACACACACTTTGTGGGATTCAGCCGCATCTGATATTGCCTTAGCAGGTGGAAGGTTCTTCGGAGGTTAGGGGCATGCTGTTCAGCGGTAACTGATTTGGTCAACATGTCATCGACGTAGACTTCCATGGTTTTTTCGATTTCTTGGTGGAATATGCGGTTGACGAGCCTCTGACAAGTTGCTCCGGCATTTTTAAGACCAAACGGCATCACCCGATAGTAATATACCCCTTTATCGGTGATAAAAGCAGTCTTGGCTTCGTCTATTTCGTCCATCCGGATCTGGTTATACCCGGAATAGACGTCCATAAAGCTGAGCAACTCATGACCTGATGTGGCGTCTACCATTTGATCTATTCTTGGCAAGGGGAAACTATCTTTCGGACATGCTTTATTCAGGTCAGTAAAGTCAACGCACATTCTCCACCTCCCATCCTTCTTCTTTACTAGGACTACATTTGATAGTCATTCATTGTAATCCAAGTTTCGGATGAACCCTGCTTCGAGGAGCTTGTTTATTTCGGTGGCTATCGCTTCATACCGCTCACTGTTGAAGGATCTTCTCCTTTGGGATACCGGCCTGGACATCGGGTCTACATTAAGGGAATGTGAGATTACGAAAGGATCTATTCCGGGCATGTCAGTATGGCTCCATGCGAATATATCCGAAAATTCTCTTAGGAGCTCCATCACTTCCTTCTTGACTTTCGGGCTTAAATTAGCTCCGACAAGAACAGTTTTCTCTGGTTCGCTGTCACGGAGAACAATGTTTAGTAATTTCTCGGTGGGCTCCCCCACCGGTTGTGAACCCACCTCTCGAGGATCAAGACTTGTGACATGAATCTCATCAAATGGAGTGGGATCGGAGGATTCAGCTTCGGCTACTTCCCCAATCTGTTTTCTTTTCGGTCTTCTTAACCTCGGGATTTTTGCTCTCGAAAAACGCACGATATTGTAGCTGCCGATGGTGAGGACCGGGTTCGATCCAATCTGGATACACCTCTTATATTCCTCTTGGTCGACGCTCACTTCCCCCGTACCAGCCTCGGTTGGGAACTTCATTTTCAATGAATAAATGCTGGTGACCGCCTGAGGGCATACAGAGTTGGTCTTCTGATTAAAATATTAAAGGGGAAAGGGATGTTGACAACCTGGAAGCTGACCCAAACGGTACGTATCTGCGGCCTGGTTCCGAATCTCACTGGTAGGTCAATCTGGCCCACCGGCCTTGTTCGATGTCCCCCGATACCTCTGATGCAATATCTAGATGCCTGTAGTTGTTGCAGAGTATATCCTAACTTCTGCAGTGGATCCCAATGAATGACATCTAAGGAACTCCCATGATCAACGAGGGTCCTCTTCACTGTGCGGGTTCCCACCTTCACAGAGATGATTAATGTATCACAATGGGGGTATCTAACCCCGACTGTGTCTGCGGTAGAAAAGGAGATCGGTCCCCAGTCCCCTGAAGCCTCTTCTGGGGCTGTTGTCAAACATACCGCTGCGGGTGCCTTTCCGGAGGACGTGGATCCGAAATCCCCTATGGCTGGTATGGCGTCAATGTAATTGATCGGTTCCTCATCGTCCGAATCTTGTGCGGCTGCGCTAGATCGGTTGGTTGGTTAATTCATCTTGGATGTCTTTTCACTCGTGTCTTGCATTTTGAGATATTCTCGGAGCTTCCCTCCTCGAACAATTTCTTCTATCTGATCTCTCAGGTCCCGACACTTCCTTGTTTCATGACCGTGGTCGTTATGGAATTTGCAATGTATTCTCCGTGCGGAGGTCTTAAATTCCGAACTGACATTCCGGTACTAACCTGCCTTGAATTCTGGGACTCTTTCCCCTTATCTCTGGTTTGTCTTCCCCATCTTCTTGATGGTTCACTGGGTTCTGCGGAAGTTGCGTGACTCTTACTGTCACTGACGTCTTCAACTGTAGCATACTTCTCTGCCCTTTCCATTAATTCTCGGTAGGTTGTCGGTTCTCTCTTCGACAACGACCAGCTCAACCGACCTTGTTGCAGCCCTTGGGTGAAGGCCATCATAGCTCCGACTTCGCTGAAATCTTGAATCTGTCTAGCTGCCTATGTGAACCTCTTCATATAGTTTCTGATTGTTTCCGAATCATGCTGCTTGATGGATGTCAAATGAACCATGTGCCTCCTTCTCCTTCTGCTCGCCGCGAATCCGCTTCGGAATTCTTTCGATAATTCGTTGAACGAAGATATGCTCTGCCTTTTGAGGCCTCCGTACCATGTCCGTGCGTCCCCCGAAAGGGTCAAGGGAAAAACCCTACATTTCACAGCATCGGACGCTCCCTGCATATTCATCCAGTCGAGGTATGAGTCAAGGTGATCATTTGGGTCCCCCGTTCCTCCGAATCCACACATATCTTTTCGGGGTATTCTGAAGTTGTTCGGTGTCTGTGCCGTCGTGATCTCTTCGGTGAAGGGGCTCTCTCTGTGGCTGGAGGGGCGGTGACGGCCGAAGTGAATCTGATCTTAGATGTCTGCGAGCTGATCTTGGAGATCTCGGAAAGCATCCGGATCTGCGAAGGTGTTCCTCTCGGTATCTCTTTCTAGATTGCGGGATCCTCCCGGGAGGCTACGCCGATGTCTCGTACTTCTCGGTATTTCTTCTTGAACGATACCGTCCCGATCCTCTCAGCTACGTGTCATTCCCGCAATCCTTTGCGGTGCTTGATGGGCCGCATGTTCTCCTTGATTCGGCTCTACAAACTAAGCGGTTCGGTTACGCCTCCTCCTCCGTTCGGTAGCCGGTGCTTCAGGGAGACCACCCTCCGCACGTGAATTTACCTCATCCGAATCTCCTTGATGTCCGCCTCCATCCACAACATTAATTACCATAGTTACATTCTGAGCTAATGTGTCTAGCCTGCTGGTGATTCCCTGAATGATCGGATCGTTTGCCTGCGGGAGAGCCGGTTGGGGTTGCTATGGCGTATACATTGGTGGGTACCCTTGCGGATAGTAAGCTTGTTGCGGCATTGGGGCATAAAATTGGTTCGTCGGGATCTGCGGGTAAGACTGCGGAGGTCCTTGGTAGCCGAACATCGGCGTCTGTATCGGAAATTGCCCCGGGTATGGAAAATAGCCGTAATGCGGGGGCGCCAGTTGCTGTCTCCCCGGGACCCCCATGTTGATAGATCTCGCACAGGGGTGCTGTTGCTGGTTCTGGGCATAATCGTGGGTTCCGGGGGGTCTCAATTCGAGATTTACATTCGGATGCGTGTTATCGGGCTGTGGATTCATCGTTTCCACGAAGGTGTTGATTTTCAAACCCTCCTTCTAGCGCCAAATGTTGAGGGTAAAAATGAGCCTTCGGATTAAATATCGTCTGAATTAATATATGCAATTTAAGTGAAATTACAATGGTATGTTCACCGAAGGAATACAGTAATTTTGAGAGGTAAAAGTAAAAGGTTGTCCAAAAGTCCCCAAAAGGTAAAAATGGGGGATTTTATAGCCATTGGTCTGACAACTTGGGACACGTGTCGGAATTACACTTGCTGGTGTTGACAGCTGCCCAAGTACGTTTAGAAGGCGGTCAGACCTGTCAGTCAGTGACTCCGAATGTATGTCGGTGCTGTGGTTACGGTGGCGAATGTCTCGGATG
Organism: Acer campestre; assembly: GCA_954870605.1. Taxonomy (NCBI): domain Eukaryota; kingdom Viridiplantae; phylum Streptophyta; class Magnoliopsida; order Sapindales; family Sapindaceae; genus Acer; species Acer campestre. Next base: position 6,621,361 of record OX940800.1, read on the forward strand.
GGGTACCGAGTTACGTATATGACACTCCGTAAGATAATCGGAAGACAAACGGGATGCGGAGTACAACAATGTCGGTGGTCTTGGAACTTACGTAAATATACCCAACAATATTATTTTTTCTTATTTTATGCTTTTTGATTTTTTTTGTTCAATGTGTTTAATTCACTCTTTTTTTTTAGCTCTTATTCGATTTTATTTGTTTAGATTTGATCGAAGGTTCAAAGTTGGTTGTGAATTAGCAGTAGTCTTAGATTATATAATTATCATGTGCTCTTTTTTTTAGTGCAGGAATCCGATTTTGTAACGGTACATGATCAAATTTTCTAATTACATACCGTTTGATTTGGAAAAACCAGTGAGTCCCGAAGAAATTCCTAATCCACCGTCATAACATCAAGTTCAGTTCATACGGTTATAATTTAAATATCACGACATGAAAAATTGATTTAATCCCGTCTAACGCAAAATCATGGTTATGTCACTGATTCTCATGATCGGAATGAACCAATATCTCCTCATATAAACTTGCCGATACCGAATTGTGTATCGTCTCTTCAAATCAGATCTTTGTCCCTACTCTTACCAAATTATGTTACCAAGTTGCAGTCCACTTTAAGTTCCATGCCTGTCCATCCAGGTCCTTTTCCAATGTCTTCTTCCTATATATGCTTACTATCAGAAGCTCATCAAAGAATATGGATGTAATATGCAAGAAATTCCCAACTGTTTAATCTCACAACCTGATAGCAATCACAATCAACTCCAAAATATGAAGGAAAAAAAAAAAAAACTGAACTTAAAACCTGTGGATTCGAAAACCAAGTTCCGAAAACATTGCTCTTACTACCGAAGCAATAATAGCTAAGAATGCCGTTTTTTGGCATGATATACAATCCACAAAATAGTTTAAAAAGAGAAGACAGAAAGATCAAACAGAATATAATTTATTTTAGTTACTCAAACATCCAAACCATAATCAGAAAGTCTCGAAATTAAATGCCTTCAACACAACAATTTTGATAAGAGTCAAATAACCACATTCACACGGTAAGAAAGAAGCAAGTCAATCAGAAGATTTTAGATGTCTGTCATGCTTCACTAATAATCCAATATACCACGAGTTTTGTGATCGATATAATCAACCAGTTCTCATGATAATGTGAGCTCCACTATCGGTTTCCACAATGTCACTAATCTCGCCAATCTTAAGAGCATATGTTGCTTCCTCAAATGGCTTCTGCATCTGGCCTCGACCAAAAGGACCTGCAGCAAAATTTGCAATCAAGTTTCATTCAGACTAGCATACATGATGATACAACATTAACCAAAGATCATTTAAAATAGTAGAAAACAAGAAGTTACTCACATAACGTGAAACTATTCGAAAGAAAAAAAAAAATAACTTTTCAAATCACCTTGTAACCCAAAAAAAAAAAAGAACCAGAAAGTAAATGAGGTCGATTGTGCTTCTACAAGGAGACATTAGCTTGCTGATTTACTTAATGTTTATGATATAATTTCATTCTTTTATTTATTTTTTAGTTCAAATAAAAATGTGACCCAAATAACACATTACACCCTAAATAACACTTTACACACATAAATTGCAATTATTCGTAGTAAAAAAAAATAATTTTCAAATCATCTTTGAACCCCAAAAAAAAAAAAAGACAGAGAAAGTGAATGTGGTTGATTGTGCTTCTACAAGGATACATCAGTGCTTCTCTGCGAAGAGGAGACAGAATCAAATAAAGGTTTGATCCAATGGATATTGGATAGGATCAAACATCCAGATTTGTTCAAAAAACAGAGAGAACCAAACACCATTCAACAACTTAAACCTGTATCCTACTAAATCAAACAAATTCACTTCCCATGTACCACAATATACATACACAGCATGTGGACAATCCAGTACGCCGCAACACTCATTTCACAACCCAAGTTTCAATCACAATCACTCACTCACATTCCAATAGAAAATTGCAACAAATGCGTGAAAATCACACCAAATGATGGCACAGGAGTTCAATGTCAATGTATATTAACATTTTACATATTGAAAACCCCGAAAACTAGAAGGAGAAAAAAAGTTAAACATACTAGAAATTACTATGCCCCAAAGTAGGAGCTTTCATTGTAATAATTGAGTCCTCTTAAAAAGTGCCCTAGGTCAATTATCGATACTGATTACACAGACTCAAGACTCCCAAACTTACAGAGATTATAAAATTGTCTTTTATGTTAATTGTGAAGAGCTGTCCGTATTGAGAATTCCGTTTCCGTGCAATTTTGATTTCAAATTTAGCAAGAATTTTAATTCACCTAACCCTAATCCGCATGAAGCGTATTATAATAATAACCCTAATTCATATGAAAAGCGAGGGAACTGATTACTGACCGAGATCTCCGCCGCGTTTTGCAGAGCTGCAATCGGAGACACGAGAGGCGACGTCGGCGAACTTAGCGTTGCCGGAGACGATGTCCTCGCGGATGGTCTTGAGCTGAGAGACGGCGCTGTCTCTGGTGGTGCTGTTGATAACCCTGCCTTCTGGATCTTTCCAGGAGGCCTTTCTACGAGAGCCTTGGTGCTTGATCAAGATGTGAGACGCCCTCACCTGATTGGCCGCCGACGACGACGACATTCTCGACTTCTTCTTGTGAGTCTTGTCTCTCTCTTTATCTTTATTGTCCTTTGTTGTTGCTGTTGGTTTCCGATCTGCGGATGAGATCGAAGAATTTTTTCTCTTCCTATCAGACTCAATCTTCGCTGCTGGTGCTGCACTGCTGCTTCTTTTTTCAACTTTCAAGGGATATAATATAGGAAAATGTTTGGGTACTGATCGGTCAGTACCCAAGTATACTGACCACCCAATGAGGTGTTGCTACGTGGGTAAAACTCTTTCACTTTTTATATTTTTCTCTTTGTTTTGGGTTACGTGGCAACCAAGTGTTGTCCTATTATATATTGATAGGGATAAGTAAGTAAAAATAGGTTTCGGTTTCGCTTAAAATATCGGATCCAAATTTTAGAAATTTCATAGAAATATTGAAATTATTGTCAATATTCTCAAAATATAGGGATAGTGAAAAGATATTTTTTATTTTGATTTCAACACCTTTAAAATTTGAAAAATATCGCTGATTTATCGGTAACATGATTGATATTTACTTCATTAACAGAATATTTAATTGATAAGGGCACATGATACTAATGAAAATATGAGCTTCTGCCTACTTTACGTAACCCTTTTTTATGGACAACGTTAGAGTTAGAGTGATTCCCAAACATTGTTCTCAAATCAACGCTGAATAGTTTCTAAAACTCTTTCACTTTTTACATTTTTCTCCTTATTTTGGGTTACGTGGTAACCAAGTGTTGTCCTATTATATATTGATAGGGATAAGGAAGTAAAAATAGGTTTCGGTTTCGCTTAAAATATCGGATCCAAATTTTAGAAATTTCATAGAAATATTGAAATTATTGTCAATATTCTCAAAATATAGAGATAGTGAAAAGATATTTTTTATTTTGATATTTACTTCATTAACAGAATATTTAATTGATAAGGGCACATGATACTGATGAAAATATGAGCTTCTGCCTACTTTACGTAACAATATTTAATTGATAAGGGCACATGATACTAACTTCTGCCTACTTTACGTAACCCTTTTTTATGGACAACGTTAGAGTTAGAGTGATTCCCAAACATTGTTCTCAAATCAACGCTGAATAGTTTCTAAAATTGATTGTCATGACTCATGATGCCTATTGCCTTGGTGGTTAGAGCCTCCCAAGAGGGGTTCCAAGGTTCAACACCTTGGAGTGTATGTATATATTTCTATTGTCCCACCTTTGGCCTTTAACTCCCAAAGTGTGGGTGTCGTCTCCCGATTCTGTAGAGCTAGCCCTCTCTCCAGTGGTGAGGGTTGTATTTCCATTTGTTCCCTCTCCTCGATAGTGGGAGTAGTATTCTGGGCCGCGCTTGTAGAGTCTGATCTCGCTAGGTCCCGACAGTTGTTGTTGTAATTCAAAAAAAAAAAGACTCATGATACCTACAGTAGATATACTAGTCAAGCCCAAAATATTAATATATTTGTTTACGTATATAGTTACGATTCAATACACAAATCAATAGAGGCCACATTGGGTTAGAGTTTATGGTAAAGAGCAGACACGACCCAATGTTATTGGATTTTGTATAATTATTTGTTTAAGTTTGATCGTATTTATTTATTTATTTATTTATTTATTTATTTATTTATTTATTTATTTATTTATTTATTTATTTTAAAGTATTACAAGAACAATTATAATAGAACTGTTGGGACCTGTCGAGATCAAACAATACATATACAATTCGGATATCTACTCCCATAATAAGAAATAACTACTCTTATAACCCGGAAAGAAAACTTCTCACACATGCTTAAGAAACGGAAATTGCTTTTAAAACTAGTAAAATATCAGTCATAAATGGGAACCGACAAGTGTATCTTTTGTCTCTTATAATTTTTTTTTTTTTTTTTTGATAAAATGTCTCTTATAATTTTGAGTTTGTATTCATGTATTAGTGTAAGATAGCATCTTGTTACTGATATTTTAAGAGTTACAAATGATTGCTAAACTCAAAAATACAATTTTTCACAAGTGTGATAAGTGTCACTCATTAAAGCTCTGAGAAAATTTATCTCTAGTTTCCTGATATTCATTACAGTATAAATGGGAAGATGATCAGTTCCAAAGGAAAATGTTATACAATACCATGTACAGAAACTCTCACTGAAGAATCAACAAATGATAAAGTGATTCAACAACCAAAAAATCCTGACAGAATTATAGGGCTATCAGCAGATGGATTGAATTAATAAACTGTCTAATTGAACTTTGAATAAATAGGGTAATTGTCTTAGTAAATCGAGTTGATCGGAAGTTCTAATCTAAGTAACGGCTACTCATCTCTCAAAACGGGCCAACCTTTTCTAAGAATGTCTTTGATCCTGGCATCGGTTTGCTTTTGAATCTTTGGAGGGCAAAGCTCTGCTGCATAGCTGTTCAGCTTAGCACCCATTGTGGACTTCTGAAGCTCTTCTTCAGGTAGGTTTCCTATCAGCTGAAGAAGGAAAGGGTTCCGTTTGAGTTCAAATTTCTGCAGAATCACAACACTGAAAAATTAACATCATGTATGTGTGCAAGGTTTTTGATATGTCTCATCAGCTGGTGTTATCAATTGAACTATCACAGGGAATCAGAGCATGATGATAAATAAAAAGACTTTACGTTAATTCTTATTAGAGTAATCATCAATAAATAAATAAAATTGTAAAATATTTCATTAACTGCTGAAAGGAATTAGAAATTTATCAACAAATGCACAAAACCCTTACAAGAGTTTACATACAGAACAACCTTGGAGGAGATTTAAGTTCATTTGTATTTGTGCATGGAGTGGCATAGAGTGGGTGTGTTCTTTGTTAGGCATCCCCTTTGCAATACAACCTATGCTACGTATTATCTCTAATGGCAGCTGAGATATATTTTTCAGAAAACAAAAACACTGAATCCATTTACTAACACTATCTAAGGCAAGCAGAGAGGTTCATAATTAACCGATTAATAAATCAAAAGAATAACTCATTGCCCATCACAATAACAAGAATTCTTTTGGAAATTCAAGCTGATACACAATAGGGTACTACTATCTGCTTCCACAATTGAAGAATTTCAATGTCATGTTTATTTTTATAAGTTCATATTCTTCTTCATGTTCTTTGTAGAACAAAATATATCTCCAGTGTTAGAGGATCAAGAGATTTTAAACAAACAAAATCAAGCACATGTTTGCCCACATTTTTCTCAGGGAAGATAGACAAGAACACTAAACCTGATGTTCAGGCTCTGCAGGATAGAAGGTTCCAAGTTGTTGAATTTGAGTAACAACTATGCTGCTCTTTGATTTCATTTGCTCTTTCTCTTTGCTAGCAGCAGCCAATCTGGACTCATCTGTTCCATTAGTGAAAATAATAGACCTATTGACATGAGATACTCACAAATAAGTAACGCCTGAAAGATTTGGCATGAAATGAGAAACAGATATTAATCCAAAAAAGAAGAAAAAGAAAAAACAGTTGCTGGTCTCATCATGTTCACCTGTATTGGTTTCCCACATCAGGGCCTTGTCCAAACACTTGCCTACAATCATGACTAGACCAAAAAACCTCCAAAAGTTGCCTGAAACTGATCATGCGGGGATCATATTCAACCTGCACAGCATTCACAACATCATATCAGACAAGTTTCTGTATCCAAAATTCCAAATGAAGTAGTAATTCTAGCTTATTCAGAACAACTGAAATCTTGAGAATTCAAACCCAAACAATTATCAGACAAATTTGCAATGCAACCAAATACCCTATAATGAAAACCCTTTTTCTTAGTTAAAAAAGTTATTGTTTAATTATAAACACCTTAAACCCCTATGCATTTACCTATAATCAACCGAGCATTATGGTCAAGTGTTGAATAATATTATTTCAGGTGTTCAGTGACTACCGACCAAAAATATGTGATATGCCAAACTTATCACAAACCAGAAAACTTGGTATTTAAGTTCCTGAAAATCTCTACTGCCTCATCAAGAAGGCAGTTGTACAAGGATTCCATGTTTCATTAGACCTTTGTTGCGAACAGGATTCACAGGCTTGCTAATTACTACAAGAAACCAAATAAGCTTAACCGTGCCTGGAAATATGAGTCTACCAAGGATAGCACATTAGCACTGTTGAGGCTTAGGCGATGTATGTTGCTCCCTCAAATTTAGGTATATCCTACAGTTTTTTCAATACTCTAAACGGGAAGATGATGTTTCAAGGTCAACGATGTGCAAATGCAAGACTTATTCATAAATCTAGACTAAAACACACAAAAAAAGAGGAAAAATCTTGAGAAATTTAAGCCACAATAGGATAACAATTTAAAAACAAACTAGTCAATACTTAGAGTAACATTGCATAATCATTCACTTTGATATTACAAAATAGCAGAAGTAAATTACTAGCGCATTTATAGCCAAAAGAAAAAAAATCATAAAACAACAATGAAAAGCTTCAATTTACAGGTAAAATAACCAAACAGTCTACAAAACTTGCAAACAAGAAAAATAATATTAAAATTTTGGATACCTGTACGGATTCGGCATGGTCGCCGAGGCTCCGAAATTCGGGGTTGGTTTTGGATCCTCCAGCGTAGCCGGCGGTGGTCCGAACGACGCCATTGAAGCAACCGAAAACGGCTTCGGATCTCCAGAAGCTTCCTAGAGCGAAAACCGCAGTTTTTAGCGGTGGATCCGACTGGTCCTTGATGGGATTTGAGATCTGTTCCGAAAACCGAATGCATGATGCTTTGTCGGCAGATAGAAAAACGGTTACTACGAGAAAATGTAGGAGGAGGTGGTAAGGATTCGAGAGAGTCATGGGAACAGAGCAACCGGGTCGGTTTATTGTCCGGAAGACAGTTGCGATGGATCAGTTATGGGAAAGGTCTTGTCTTGTGAATTCAGGATTCAATGCGTGTAAATGTTTATACTTTATATCAGCCTCTAAAGTCAAAACTATATTTTTTAAGCAGATATATTCATTTATTTTTGTGGAATTAATATAGATATCAAAGCTGCCGTCATCTGGCCGTCATCTGGCCAACATGGACGTAGCTAAGGATGGCAATTAAACCCAAATATGTGGGACTTGTCTGAACCCAACCCATTTAAAGAGGGTTTGGGTTGGGATAAATGTACCCGTGGACGGATTTGAGTTTAAAAATTATACCCGTCATGGGTTCGGGTTTGGGTTCAGGTATGGGTTTGGAAAAAAATCCATACCCAAACCCGGGTACCCACGAATATTAAAAATTATATAATATTTTATTATTTAAAATATTATAAATTTAAACTCCAATAAAAACTTGTTAATTATATAGAGAATAAAATGTAAACATTTCAATTTATCATTTCATATATTTAAATAACATATAAATAATTTTCAAAAAAAAAAAAAATGACGGGTTCATAGGTTTTACCGGTGGACCCGTTTGTTTCACAGGTTCGTGGGCGGGTTTGGGTGTCCCCAAAACCAGCAGGTAAAACCCGAACCCGAACCTGTTCCCATTTATTTTTGTGAGTTCACAGGCGGGTTTGGTAGACACAAAATTTCGCGGGTTTGGGTTTAGATTTTGCCAAACCCGCCCGAACCCATCCTATTGCCATTCCTAAACGTAGCTCAACTGGTAGATAGATGAGTTTGAGACTTGGTCAAATGACTCCTAGGTCAGCGGCTTGAATCTTACTAATGGTGAAAATTTTCAAAAAAATATCTAGTTCCGAATTAATAGATATTGTCAAAAAAAAAAAAAAAAAAAAAAAAAAAAAAAAAAAAACTGTTATTATCTGTTGAGGGTAAAAATGAACCTTCTGAATAAACGTTCCCCCGCTTATATATATATATATATGCAAATAAATGAGGGTACAATGGTAGATTTACCGAAGGGATACAGTAATTTTGAGAGGTAAAAGTAAAAAGTTACAAAAAGTCGCAAAAAGTCCCCCAAAGGGTGAAAATGAGGCATTTTATAGCCTTTGGTCTGACAATCTAGGACACACGTCGGAATTGCACTTGCTGGTTCTGACAGCTGCCCGAATGTGCTCAGAAAAGGGTCAGACCTGACAATCAGTGATTCCGAATGCATGTCGGTGCTACGGTAACGGTGGGAGGTGTCGCAGACGGGGTACCGAGTTATGGATATAACACCCCGTAAGATAATCAGAATATGAGCGGGAAACGGAATGTAGCAATGTCGGTGGTTTTGAAACTATGTAAATATACCCAACATTTCCCCCAAGTCCCTCAGCCGGAGGCTTGCAAGGGGTCATCGGTTGTGGGGCTTGATAGTTTGGCTTTTGGAAACAGGCCCGGTAGAGTTATTTGGGCCCATTACGTTCGGATTGGCCCGCGTGATAAGCAATGGGCAAACGGCACGTGGCAGCCTATGGGAGGCGGTGAACAGGTGTCGCTTCACGGTGGCCTCGATTGTGGCGTTCTGTATTCTCGCATTTTTTGATGTCTATAAATAGCGATGCTGGGCTTTTGAACTCCTTATTTGTTCTTTGCAATTGATCAGAGCGTGTTCGGAGTGTCTGTCAAGGAAGCAGAAAGCACAGAAAACAGGTTATCATCCGAAGATAATTACATTTCATATCTTTCATAACATTTAGAAAATCCTAATATAACCCGATGGTGAGGAAGGCTGGGGTTCCAAGTCCGGAGGTGGCGTCTAGTTCAGGATCCGAGTCTTCGGAGTCTACCTCCGGTAGAGTTTCTGTAGGTAGTAGTACTAGGAGTGTATTCGGAGGTAGAGATGAATCGGATGCAGGAAGTTCGGAGGTTCAACAGATGCCTCCGAATGCCTAGGCTGGTACTTCTGGGCCTGGTGGCGGTGGGTGTATCGCGGGGTATAACTCCGAAGATTCCGTAAGGGATAAGATAGATCATACCAGATTCACCATAAACCACTTAGGGGAGAATAGGATAGATATGGCGAAATTGCATAAAATGGCCACGGAGTTCTAGATACCGAGATCCGTAGGTCTGAGACTTCCCAAAGAGGAGGACCGAGCGAGTAACCCGAAAGGGTCCTCGGTGGCGTTTCACCCTGCCTTCTTAGAGATTGGGGCGAGATTGCCACTGCAACCATACCTTAAGAGGGTATTGAGGGAAATCGGGGTTGCACCCGCTTAGTTAAATCCGAATGCATGACGGGTTATAATCGGAATGTACTCTCTGTGGCGGGGCATGAAGTTCCCGCCTCCCACATTTGCGGAGATTGGACACTGCTACAGCCTCTACTCCCATAAGTCGGGGGGTGATGGCTGGTGGGCTCTTGCTTCTCGGGACAAGTAAGACAACGAACCTCTGATCACCGGGCTGCCGTCTTCTAACAAAGAGTGGAAGAAGACTTGGTTTGTTGCGGGGGGCAACTGGGGGAAAGACTTACGGCTCGGTGGTAAACCGTAGAGAGTTCGCTCAGTGTTCAATATCCCAGGTGTTTGGAGTCCCTTCTGGTTTTGTCGGTATTCCATTTTATTATGTTTAGTTTATTACTTTGTTTATCTGTTAAGTATGTTTTTTCGGCAGCTACTTGGGAGCGCGTCCCTTCGGAGGGTCTGACTAGAGAGGAAAGGAAGCACATTTCAGACGCTTGGCTAGTCTCTCGGGAGAGGAGGCACATTGACTTCCTTCTGGACGACCGTAGGCTGCACGAGCTTGTCTTCCTTGTGGACCTCACAGAGGCTCGGAGACGGAAAGTAAAGAAAACTCTTTCGAAGAAGAGTAAGCCTCTGAAATCTGTTTTCGTTTATCTTTTCGTTTGCACGTATATTTTATCTGAATTCAAGTCTTACCGGTTGTCTTTCCCTTTCTGCAGAGAAGATTACTGAAACTGCCAAAGGGTGGATGGCAGATAAGGGGAAGACCGGAGAGAGAAGGAAGAAAAGGGTGATCAGGGCACCCCCGAGCCTCATAGGCGAGGAGGAAGTCCTAGAGGCTGTGCCTCCTTTGAAGAGGACGCGGGGTGATCTGGCCTCTGTGTTAGTCGCCGTCGCTGGGAGCACCTCCCGAATTCCAGAGACCATTCCCTCGAGGACGGCCGCAGAGAATACTCCCGGAGTCGCACAGGACGACGTGAAGATAGTGGACTCTGGAGAGAATTTGCCAGAGGATACCCCCCGTGATATGCTTGAAAAGGACACGAGAATCTCTCCGAACTATTTTCGGGATCCTCCGGTTCTGGGGTCCAGCTCTCGGTCTAAACCAATAAATCTCGAGACAGAGGTGCAATACTTGTGCATCCACGAGAAGGATCTCATTCGGAGTGAAGAGATCTCCGGCTATGGGAAGATATCTAATGTCGACCGGATTCGACATGGACAGGAGCATATATGGCAGGTAACGTGTCAAGAAATCTTTGAATAGTTTTTGCTTTCAAGTCAGTTGTTTCGGTGGATAATAACACGTTACTATGTGTACATATTTTATTTTTTGGGATGTCAGGCTTTCGGCAGTCTCCTTCACATGGAGGATAAATATGGAGATGCCAAACGAAGGTTCGACAGGGTGCAGAAAGAGAAGGGGAAGATTGAAGCTCAGCTCCGGGAGTCGAAGGCTACGGTGGGGCATCAGAGGTCGATAATCAACGACATATCTGGCTCGTACCGGAAGGCTAAGGCCTCCTGTCGGGAGAAGCACGATCTGCTCTATGAATATCGGGACCGTTTGAAGAAAGCGAACGGCACGATCCGGACTATGAAGGTCGATCTCGGCGACAACGCTGTCGAGATGTTCCTCGCATCAGATGATTTTGCAGAGATGCAGGAAGACATCTTTGACAAGGCGATTCTAGACGTGCGAAAGCTCTTGCTTCGTTCGTATCCCAATTTTGATTTCTCGGCCTTCGATGCGGACGTGAAGAAGGCCACTGAGAATCGGAAAAGAGCAGAAGCAGCTCTGGTGGCCAACATGTCCGAGACTTTTCATGAGGAGCCTCTCTCCGAGAATGAACCTGAAGCGGTATCGGATGATGATGAGAGGTTCATTCCCGATCGCCCCTTTGAGCACACCGGAGGAAAAGAATGAATCCCGGAGCTTCTTTCTGCATCCTTTATGTTTTGCCCTTTTTACGATTTTTGTAACTCTGACATATCGAAGGTTGATATTAATCTGAACTTTTTGTACTTCCTTTATCGATCAATATATTTTAATCTTTCATCATTCATCGGTATTATGGGCTTTTGATATTTGACTTTCTGCTTTGATTTTTTTTTTATCTCGTTAGATATGCAAATATTATTAATTCGGTATGCAAATCTTTGGTTTTTGCTTAAGCAATATATTCCGAGTAAAAAATTATTCTTTCCCGTTAAATGCTTAAGTTATAGCTTTAATGTTTTGTGACCTCCGAGGATACATGTATTCCGATAACAGAGTCTTGAGGTGTATATCTCGGGGTTTATATCCTCTGGAGATAATTTATCTCCGGTATTGGAGACTTTTGTGCTCCCCTTAGAGAGTCTTTAGCACTCAAGGTGCATTTCTCGGGGTTTATACTTTCTGGAGATAATTGTGCTCCGGTATTGGAGATTTTTGTGCTCCCCTTAGAGAGTCTTTGGCACTCAAGGTGCATTTCTCGGGGTTTATACCCTCTGGAGATAATTGTGCTCCGGTATTGGAGACTTTTGTGCTCCCCTTGGAGAGTCTTTGGCACTCAAGGTGCATTTCTCGGGGTTTATACCCTTTGGAGATAATTGTGCTCTGGTAGGAAATGGGTAAGAGTAAAATAATACAAACATTACTGAAAATTTACAGTTAACGTACCGAAATGCATACACTTTTGATGCCATAGGCTATCCTTACAAGTTGCGGAGTTTATTGGAAATACTTCTTCAGGTGGTCTGTGTTCCATGGGGTCTTCAGGGGCGTACCATCTTCGGTTTTAAGTTTGTAAGCTCCTTTCATCGACACCGAATCCACAATGTACGGGCCCTCCCATCTGTCCCCCAGGCTACTGGAAGAAGGCAGCATCTTTTTTAGGACAAGGTCCCCTGGGTTAAATCTTCGTATTCGGACTCTGCTGTCGTGGTATTTAGTTATCTTCAGCTGGTGGTGAGCAGTTCTGATTCTCGCCATGTCTCTTCTCTCTTCCAATTCCTCTAGGCAAGATTGGAGTTCTTCTTCGTTGTCCCCTGGATTATATGTGGAGATCCTTCTCGTGGGGATGGAAGTTTCGGTTGGTATGACTGCTTTAGTTCCGAAAGCTAAGGAGTATGGCGTTTCCCCTGTGGCCGAATGTGGCGTAGTTCGTATGGCCCACAATACCTCCGGAAGCTTTTCCACCCAACTCCCATTTCGAGACTGCAGCTTTTTTTTTAGGAGTGTTTTGATTGTTTTGTTGACGGCCTCGACCTGGCCGTTGCTCTGAGGATGGGCGGGAGAAGAGAACTTCAGATTTATGTTGAAATCCGAGCATACCCTTCGTAACTTGTTATTGTCGAACTGGGTTCCATGGTCAGCGACTAAAGTGTCGGGAATTCCGAATCTGTAGATTATGAAATGCTTGATGAAATTTGTTGTGTTTGCTTCGGTAATGTGCTTTAGAGCCTCCGCCTCCACCCATTTGGTAAAATAATCAATCACTACAACGGTGAATTTTTTGTCCGATGTCCCCCTAGGGAGAGGTCCGATGATGTCTATTTCGAATCTGGCGAATGGCCAAGGTGCAGACATAGGGGTCAATGCTTCGGCAGGTAGGCGCGGAATAGGGCCGATTCTCTGACACCGGTCGCAAGATTCGGCATGTGCCTTTGATTCTTTGAAAAGTGTGGGCCAGAAGTACCCTTGTTGGACTATTCGATGGCCAAGGTTTCTTCCGCCCGAATGGCTGCCGCAGGTGCCACCATGGACTTCATGAAGTAGTTGATCGGTCTGAGGAGGACTGACGCATCGAAGATAGGGCAAAGAGAAACCACGTCGGAAGAGTGATCCGTTAATTATCAGGTACCGGGGTGCTTGTCTTCTGACTTTCTGAGCGAGATCTTTTTCAGGAGGCAGGGTTCCCTCACGGAGGTAGTTCATTATGGGAGTCATCCATGAGTCGGTATTAGGTTCAGGGATCAATACAGCGATCTCCTGTTCCTCATGTACGCTAGACTCTGGAAGACGAAACACTGTTACTATTCGTGGGGGCTTCATATCGGTAGTGGAGGCTAGTTTTGGTAGGGCGTCAGCTTAGGAGTTGTGGTCTCTCGACACTCGTATGACCATGCACTGAGCAAATTTAGCCATTAATACTTTCACCTTCGTAAGATATCTCATCATTTCGGGATCTCTGGCTTGGTAATTCTGGTTCACCTGACTGACCACAAGCTGAGAATCACTATACACGGTGAGAAGCTCGGCCCCCATATTCAACGCTATTTTCAATCCGGTAACCAGTGCTTCGTATTCAGCGACATTGTTGGTTGCCCTGAAATCAAATCTGAGTGCAGTTTGGGTTATGATACCATCGGGGGTCTTGATAATTATACCGGCTCCGCAACCATGTCTGTTGGACGACCCGTCGACATATATCTCCCACTGTGATACGATTTCGACTGATAGATTCAAGATATCAGGGTTTGAGAATTCCGCGATGAAGTTTGCTACCGCCTGTCCCTTCACGGAGGTTCTAGGTCTGAAGTGAATATCGAACCCACTGAGCTCCATAGCCCACTTAGTCAGTCTCTCGGCTAACTCCGGTTTCTGAAGAACTTGTCGGAGTGGCTGGTCGGTTAATACAACGATGGGGTGAGACTGAAAGTATGGTCGAAGCTTTCTGGATGCGACTATGAGACTGAGGGTGATTTTCTCGACTGCGGGGTACCGTGTTTTGGGATCGGTCATGCTCTTGCTTACATAGTACACAGCTCTCTAAATGGATCCTTCCTCCTTGATAAGTACGGAACTGACTGCTGCATCCGACACTGCTAAATAAATGAACAGAGTTTCTCCAACCGTCGATTTTGCCAACATCAGAGGTTTCTGGAGGTAGGTCTTTAGGTCTTTAGGTCTTCAGGTTTTCAAACGCGGTGTGACATTCAGGTGTCCAGTAGAAGTCACCTTTATGCTTTAAAGCCTTGAAAAACGGCAGGCATCTGTCGGTCAATTTTGAAATGAATCTTGACAGGGCTACAACCATGCCATTGAGCTTTTGTATGTCCTTTGCTCTTGTCGGTGGTAGGAGTCCTCTTACAGCTCTAATTTTGTCGGGGCTCGCCTCAATTCCCCTCTGATGTACCATGAATTCGAGGAATTTACCGGAGGAAACTCCGAATACACACTTTGCGGGATTCATCCGCATCTGATATTGCCTCAATAGCTGGAAGGTCTTTCGAAGGTTCGGGGTGTGCCCTTCGGCAGTAACCGATTTGGTCAACATGTCGTCAACGTAGACTTTCATGGTTATTCCGATTTCTTGGTGGAATATGCGGTTGACGAGCCTCTGATAAGTTGCTCCGGCGTTTTTAAGGCCAAATGGCATCACCCGATAGCAATATACTCCTCGATCGGTGATAAAGGCAGTCTTGGCTTTGTCTATTTCGTCCATCCGAATTTGGTTATACCCGGAATAGGCATCCATAAAGCTGAGCAACTCGTGGCCTGATGTGTCGTCTACCATCTGGTTTATTCTCGGTAAAGGGAAACTATCTTTCGGACATGCTTTATTTAGGTCGGTTAAGTCAACACACATTCTCCATCTCCCATCTTTCTTTTTTACCAGGACTACGTTTGACAGCCATTCATTGTAATTTAGGTTTCGGATGAATCCTGCTTCGAGAAGTTTGTTTATTTCGGTGGCTATCGCTTCGTATCGCTCACTATTAAAAGATCTTCTCCTCTGGGATACTGGCCTGGACATCGGATCTACATTAAGGGAATGCAAAATTACGGAAGGATCTATTCCGGGCATATCATTATGTCTCCATGCGAATATATCCGAGAATTCCCTCAGGAGTTCCACCACTTCTTTCTTGACCCTCGAGTTTAAATTAGCTCCGATGAGAACTGTTTTCTCTGGTTCGCTGTCCCGGAGGACGATATTTAATAATTTCTCGGTGGACTCCCCCACTAGTTATGAACCCACCTCTCAAGGATCAAGACTCGTGACGTGAATCTCATCAAGTGGAGTGGGATCAAAAGATTCAGCTTCGGCTATTTCCCCGACCTGTTTTCTTTTCGGTCTTCTAAACCTCAGAGTTTTTTCTCTCGAAAGATGTACGGTATTATAGTTACCGATGGTGAGGACCGGGTTCGATCCGATCTGGATACACCTCTTATATTCTTCTTGGTCGGCGCTCACTTCCCCTGTACCAGCCTCGGTTGGGAACTTCATCTTTAATGAATAAATGCTGGTGACCGCCTGGAGGGCATACAAAGTTGGCCTCCCGATTAGGATGTTGAAAGGGAAGGAGATGTCGACAACCTGGAAGCAGACCCATACGGTGTGTATCTGAGGCCTAGTTCCGAACCTTACTGGTAGATCTATTTGGCCCACTAGTCTTGTTCGATGCCCCCCGATACCTCTGATGCAATATCTAGATGCCTGTAGATGTTGCAGAGTGTATCCCAGCTTCTGTAACGGATCCCAGTGAATGATATCTAAAGAACTCCCGTGATCAATGAGGGTTCTCTTCACTATGCGGGTTCCTACCTTTACGGAGATGATCAAGGCATCGCAGTGGGGGTATCTAACCCCGGCCGTGTCTGCAGTAGAGAAGGAGATCGGTCCCTAGTCCGCTGAAGCTTCTTCTAGGGCTGTTGTCAAACATACTGTTGCGGGTGCCTTTCCCGAGGACATGGATTTGAATTCTCCTATGGCGGGTATGGAATCGATATAATTAATTGGTTCTTCATCATCCGAATCTTGTGCGGCTGCATTAGATCGGTGGCTTGGTTGAATCACCTTGGATGTTTTTTCACTCGTGTCTTGCACCTTGACATACTCTCGGAGTTTTCCGCCTTGCACAATTTCTTCTACCTAATCTCTGAGGGCCCGACATTTCCTTGTTTCATGACCATGGTCATTATGGAATTTGCAATGTATCCTCCGATCCTTGCGATCCGGAGGTGTATGCAGTGGATCTGGTTGCCGCAATAATTTCTCCCTGTTGGCGATTTCAAGCATTCTGTCGAGTGGAAACTTTAAGGGGGTATACTGTTCGAACTTGTCTCTATGTGGAGGTCTTAGATTCCAAATTGAACTTCTGGTATTAACCTGTCTTGATGTCTGGGGCTCTTTCCCCCTATCTCTGCCTTATCTTCCCCATCTTCTTTGCGGTTCATTTGGTTCTGCGGAGGTCGCATGAGTCTTACTGTCACTGACATCTTCTCCTGTGGCGTACTTCTCCGCCCTTTCCATTAATTCTCGGTATGTGGTTGGTTCTCTCTTCGGTAATGACCAACTCAACCGACCTTGCTGAAGTCCTTGGGTGAAGGCCATCACAGCCCCCACCTCGCTGAAGTCTTGATTTTGCCTAGCTGCCTCTGTAAACCTTTTCATGTAGTCTCTGATTGTTTTGGAATCGTGCTGTTTGATGGAAGTCAAATGAACCATGTGTATTCTTCTTCTTCTGCTCGCCGCGAATCCGCTTCGGAATTCTTTCGATAATTCACTGAACGAAGATGTGCTTTTCCTCTTCAGGCCTCCGTACCATGTCCGTGCATCCCCCGAAAGGGTCAAGGGAAAAACCCTACATTTCACAGCATCGGATGCTCCATACATATTCATCCAGTCGAGGTAAGAGTCAAGATGATCATCTAGATCCCTTGTTCCTCCGAATCCGCACATATCTTTTTGGGGCATCCTAAAGTTGTTCGGGATCTGTGCCGTTGTGATTTCTTCAGTAAAAGGGCTCTCCCTATGACTGGAAGGACGATGACGGCCGAAATGAATCTGATCTTGGATATTTACGAGCTGATCTTGGAGATCTCAGAAAGCATCCGGGTCTGCGAAGGTATTCCTCTCGGTGTCTCTCTCCAGATTACGAGATCCTCCCGGAAGACTTCTTTGGTGTCTCGTGATTCTCGGCATTTCTTCTTGGACGATCCCATCTTGCTCCTCTCGGCTACGCGTCACCCCCGCAATCCTTTGCGGTGCTTGGTGGTCCACATGTTCTCCTTGGTTTGGCTCTACGAACTGAGCGGTTCGGTGACGCCTTCTCCTTCGTTCTGTAGCCGGTGCTTCAGGGAGACCTCCATCCGCACATGAATTTACCTCATCCGAGTCTCCTTGATGTCCGCCTCCGTCCACAACATTAAACACCCTAGTCACATTCTGAGCCAATGTGTCTAGCCTGCTGGTGATCCCCTAGGTGACCGGATCATTAACTTGCGGGAGAACCGGTTGGGCTTGCTGTGGCATATATACCGATGGGTATCCTTGCGGATAGTAAGCGTGTTGTGGCATTGAGGAATAGAGTTGGTTCGTCGGGATTTATGGATAAGGCTGCGGAGGTCCTGGGTAGCCGAACATCGGGGTTTGCATCGGAAATTGCCCCGGGTAGGGGTGACGCGGTTCTGGTTCGGTTCGGTTCGGTTCCGGTTTCTGTTTTGGTTTCGGTTTCGGTTCCGAACCGGCGGTTTCGAACCGGCGGTTTCGGTTCCTCGGTTAGGTGGAACCGGAACCGGAACCGAAACCGATTTATACCGGTTCCGGTTTCGGTTCCAGTGGAATCGGCGGTTCTGAACCGGAAATTTTTTTTTTTTTTCCTTTGTTAATAAAAAATAATAATTTAGACTTGTATAAATGTATAGTTGTATTGTAAGTTGTAGTTGTAAATAAAGTATTAAAATAAAAATAAACAAAATGACAAATTACAAAATTAAATAAAAATAAAAATAAACAAAATGACAAATTACAATATTAAATAAAAATAAAAATAAACAAAATGACAAATTATAAATTACATTTCATTGGGTATTTAGGAATTAGGTCACCCGAAATTCGATAATAAATAAATGACAAATTACAAAATTAAATTAAAATAAAACTAAAAATAAATGTAAAATTATTAGCCTTGCACTTAATTTTTACCGCAATTAAGTTGCCTACGTATCCTCTTGGGGGATTTAGAGGAATCAAAGGCCACGTAATTCTCTTACCTTTTATTGCATGTTTGGTGCCATATGTATTCTGTACTCTGTAGTCTGTACTGTAAGTCTGTAAATCTGCTATTCTGGCCCCGCTGCTCCTGTATCAGGTTCGTCGTCTTTGAAGAAGTCATATGTTAGGTCTTGTTGAAGTTCTTGTTGTCTGTATTGTGCTTTTGTCCAATCATCTACACAAACTTGCATTTGTAGTGATTTAGGAGTTAAGCAAGAATGCTGTTCATCTAGAATATTTCCTCCAGCGCTGAACTCTTGTTCCACTGCCACTGTAGAAACTGGTGTTGAAAAAATATTTTTGGCTATAATAGCCATGATTGGATAGTACACTGCGTGCTCTTTCCAATATTGTAAGATTTCAAATTTTTTTCCCTGGCACATCTTCTATAAACTCATAAGGAGTATTTAGATAAGATTCCAGCTCGGAATACTTATCGGTGTTTGATGAAGAAGCACATCTAGGTTTTTTGGATTTTTTGGATAACATACTATACCCTAACTCTATAAATCTGGAGGAGGAGGATTTTGGGGCCTGAGATGTAGTTTGTGTATGTGTAACATCTAAGTTCAGTGACGATCCATAAATTGTAAAATATTCATCATATAAATTATACAATAATTTCTTAACTCTAACACAACATGCTTCAATATCATATTGCATTTTTAAACCTTCGACCCCATAATAACCTTTTAGATAATAAGACATACTCTCTAATTTACAACGTGGATCAAAAATCATGGCAATCAAATAAATATTTGGAATCTCCGCATAATAATTCAACCATTTTCGCTTCATAGCATGAACGGCTTCCCCTATTGATATGTCGGATTCACAATGACAAAATGCACCAGCAATATTAATACTTTCAAAAATAAATAAATGAGTTGTAAGATAATAAACACCAGATAAATTTTGTGTAGCATTATTAAAGAAGGATAACAAATTGAAAACGTTGTAACAAGCATCCCAATGTGATTGATAAAGTTGAAGGTGGGTAACATTAAATTGAATAAAAGAAACTAATAAATCTCTATATTCATAACTTTGAGCAAGCAATTTATAAGTAGAATTCCAACGTGTTGGAACATCACGAGAAAATCTAACGACACGTCTACCATTTTGTTTACAATATTTTACCCATGCATTCATTGTAGAAGAATATTTCCACAAATACATTAGAGCTTTTTTAATAGGTAGAATAAAATGTTCAAGAGTTTCTAATCCTTTTTGAACACATAAATTTAAAACATGGCATGCACATCTTTGATGAAAAAATGTACCACCAAGATAAGGTTTGCATAAATCAAGTAAAGATGGAATAGCAGCGGTATTGGCAGAAGCATTATCAAAACCAATTGCAAAAATTTTACTTTCAATTTTATACTCTGCAAAAATAATTCTAAGCTGTCTAAAAATATTATGAGCAGTGTGTGTATCATCAAAAACTCTAAATGCAAGAATTCTTTTTTGAATAGTCCATGTATCATCCATAAAATGGCAAGTGACACCCAAGTATGAATGCGATTTCCAATGGTCAGTCCATATGTTGGCACATACGGAAACACGACCGATATATTTATCAAAAATTCTTTCTAACTTCTTTTTTTCTTTTAAATAAATCTTTTCAAGTGTTGATGTGAGCGTGGTTCTAGGAACACGGCATGCAGCAGGGTTTAATGCTTTTCGACAATAATTAACAAAACCAACCCTTTCACCAAAACTGAATGATAGGTGTTCTACTGCTACCATTCTTGCTAATTCTTCTCTATTTTGTTCATCAGTATAACGAAATAATTGTTGGTTAGGAGTAGCGTACCTGGGAATTTGTGTTTGTGACCTCGATCTGGTCTCTGCTTCTGGATGTTTAGCTAAAATATGCTTCCGATAACTGCCATGTCCTCCAGATTTATGCCACTTATATACTTTGCTGCAGTAATTGCAAGCCACTACAAAGCTCCCATCTTCTTGCCTAATTTTCTTTATATGTTTTGTGAAGAGATCAGATTTGCTCTGCCTCTGTATCAGATCTTCTTGCTCTCCTGGTTCCTGAACTTCCTGTGGATCAAATCTAAAATCTGTAGGTGTATCAATATAAGGCATAATATCTGACTGGCTTGTCAAATTGGGGGGGGGGGGGTCATCGGGATCGGGTTCTGAAATTATTAGAGGGGGAGTAGGAGAGTTTAGACCTAGGTCTTCAGCATAGGCCCGGCGTTGCAAATACTCGTGATAGGCGGTGTCGTCACGACCGAGATTATCGATCATAGGACCCTTACCTCTCATCGAAATTGAACGCCTAGGACCGTCACAGCCGTGACCCCTACCACTTCCACTTCCACTTACCATTTAAAAATTGAATTGTAAAATAAATTGGAAATAAAATTAATTGCAAATAAAATTAAATGCAAAATTGCAAATAAAATAAATTGGAAATAAAATATATTGCAAATGAAATAAATATTAAAAACTTAGTAATTGACAATGAATTGGAAACTTGGAGAGTTGGAGAATAGAGAGAGAAATTAGAAATTTAGAATTGGAAATAAAATAAATTGGAAATAAAATTAATTGCAAATAAAATATATCGGAAATAAAATAAATTAGAAATAAAATATATTGCAAATGAAATAAATATTAAAAACTTAGTAATTGACAATATTAAATATTTGGAAACTTGGAGAGTTGGAGAATAGAAAGAGAAATTAGAAATTTAGAATTGGCAATAAAATAAATTGCAAATAAAATTAATTACAAATAAAATATATCATAAACAAAATAAATTGGAAATAAAATATATTGCAAATGAAATAAATATTAAAAACTTACTAATTGACAATATTAAATATTTAGAAACTTGGAGTTAGAGAGTTGGAGAATTGAGAGAGAAATTAGAATTAGAGAGAATTGGGAGGAAATAATTGTGAGGAAAAATGAAAGGGGGGGTGTTGTGGTATTTATTAAAATAAATAAATAAATAAATAAATAAAATTTGTCCAACGGCCTGCTGACGTCAGCAGACCGTTGGGGGGCAACGGTCGGCTGACGTCAGCCAACCGTTGTCTCCAACGGTAATTTCAAAAAAAAAAAATTTAAAAAAAGGAAAAGAAGGAACCGACCGGTTCAGAATCAGAACCGGAACCGAAATCTGGTTCGGAACCGACCGGTTCCGGTTCTTGAACCGAAATCGAAAAACCGGTTCCGGTTCCTCCGGTTCGAACCGGAACCGGGTCAGGTCTAGCCCCGGGTACGGGTAATAGCCATAATGCGGGGGTGCTGACTGCTGTTCCCCCGGGGGCCCCATGTTGATGGACCCCGGGTAAGGGTGTTGTTGCTGGTACTGGGCATAATCCTGAGTTCCAGGGGGTCTCAATTCGAGATTAACGTTCGGCTACGTGTTGTCAGGCTGTGGATTCATCGTCTCCGCGAAGGTGTTGATTCTCACTCCCTCCTTCTAACGCCAAATGTTGAGGGTAAAAATGAACCTTCTGAATAAACGTTCCCCCGCTTATATATATATATATATGCAAATAAATGAGGGTACAATGGTAGATTTACCGAAGGGATACAGTAATTTTGAGAGGTAAAAGTAAAAAGTTGCAAAAAGTCCCCTAAAGGGTGAAAATGAGGCATTTTATAGCTTTTGGTCTAACAATCTGGGACACGCGTCGGAATCGCATTTGCTGATGCTGACAGCTGCCCGAATGTGCTCAGAAAAGGGTCAAACCTGACAATCAGTGATTCCGAATGCATGTCGGTGCTACGGTAACGGTGGGAGGTGTCACAGACGGGGTACCGAGTTATGGATATAACACCCAGTAAGATAATCGGAATATGAGCGGGAAACGGAATGTAGCAATGTTGGTGGTTTTGAAACTATGTAAATATACCCAACATTATCTATGACATAGGCACCCATAAAGAATTTTCTAATCATGTTTGACATCAAACTTATTGTTATTTCCTGATTAATTTAAGGTGACATCAAACTTATTTCCTGATTAATTTATTATTTAATTATATATATAAAGTAATGATTTGATTATAAGAATTTTATAATCAAATAAACTTCATTAAAAGCAGTACCTTGTAATCCATATCTCGCAATGTTCCACTAAAAAATAATCCTTCATTGTTGTAGAACTTCCCTGCATAAATGGCGGTCTTTAAGAGAAAGGAAAAACGAAAAAAAAAAAAAAAAAAGCTTTGAACATCCTTATCGAATTGTGCCCTAATATGGTGATTCGATGATTTTACAATATTGGCCCTTCTTGTTTTATTGTTTTTACCTCTATTCTAACAGGTTATGACATAAGCAAACAGACTTAAAACAATTAATAGGCAAAGTGTCAAAAATTGATACTTTCTTTCTATGAAATGACCAACTTTACCAACTTTTTAAAAAATAATGGTCATTTAAGGACCGCTTCACCAAATCAGTGGCTCTAGAAATAACTGACCCTTAATTTGAAGAATATGATTTTTTTTTTTTAAATGTATAATTTGAAGACCATGTTGAAATGTTATTATTATTATTTTTTTTCTAATACATGAAAGAGGCCTCCCATACTTGCTCTTAAGTATGTCTTTTAGCTGTACAAATATCTGTTTTTGTATCAGTCAAGTGAGATGTCTATCGATTCGAATAGCTACTCCCATGGGGTGTTTCCTTGGCTTTGAATAGTTAAGTGTCTCTTTGGGTGCTACTCCATAAGCTATCTCACAAACTCTCATTTCATTGGCATCGAATAGTTAATTGTCTCCTTGGTTTCGAATAGCTACTCTCATAAGCTATCTCCCTCCGTATATCATCAAGCGGAATACAATGTCATTTAGCAGTTCAAATATATATAGTCTCGCTCTCACAAGAGTATATCTACTCTCGCTCACACGAGAGATGTCTTTCGATTCAAATTGCTACTCTCACGAGGTATCTCCTATCTTACAGCATGGGAGAGAGGTTTCTAGGGTTGAGAATTTGAGATAGCTGCTCCATCATCCCACAACCCACAGATTTCTCAGCAAAGAAGAGATGTCTAGTCAGTTGATAAAGTTTAGCTGCATTACAAATACAGAAGAAAATGTGCATAAACACTCAAATAAAAAATCTGGAACAAACTAAAAAATTTGTTCCAAGATCTCTCTTGTGTGAGCAATTCACACAATTCGATGATTTTGAGAAAGCTATCACAAAATCACCAATGCAACCAACAGTGAACTATGCACAGTTCACTTCAACTGATTGAATCCATGTAATCTATTATCTAACAATTCAACTAGATAGATCCACACATATTGTTTCTATTCATAGAATCCATCCAAACATATTAACAGCATCCTAATTAATCAGTTCATAGTATAAAAATCATTCAGCTGGATAAGCAAATTAAACATAAAGCTAAATTTCAAACCACCATCATCATTAAACAAATCAATAACCATCTGAAGCTTCAAATTTGAACAAAACTTTCTACGGTAAAATGTGCCGAATAAACTTAGATATAGAAATTCCATAAAAAGTTTAAAACAAAAAAGCAATAGATAAACTCAAAAAAACTAAGCCTTATCAGCCTTAGAGGCAGTTGCAGCAGCTTGTCCTCTGAGCCGACCAGTCCTCCTTGCAGCAATAAGACCAACCTTCTGTCCAGGAGGAGCATCACGCCTAACGGTACTGGCATGTCCAATATGCTGGTGGTTACCTCCTCCGTGAGGATGCTCAACGGGATTCATAGCCACACCACGGACCTTAGGCCAGCAGTTCCTCTTCACTCTGAATTTGTGGTATGCGTTTCCTGCCTTGAGAAGGGGCTTCTCAGTCCTACCTCCACCGGCAACTTGCCCAATCATAGCTCTGCATCCACTTGGAATAATCTTCTTGGCACCCGATGGAAGTTTAATTCTGCACAAACATTATTCCAAAAAACTAAGACCAACAACACATTACTATAGAAAGATTTCAATATATAGAGCAAACAGTTCCCATTGCCAATCAAAACAAGAACAAACAATAGCGTAACAATGGAATTTCACTAACATACGTCCTAAAGATTATTCGTAAAACCCAAATTTCAAAACATCGGTTCACAGCATTGGCAATCTTGTACCATGAAATAGAAAATGTAAAACTTCCACATCACATGATTTATAAACAAACAATAGACCACACCCTAAGACCCCCACTACACTGCTAATTGCTATACATAAGAGTCAAACTCTCCCCGGGAATTTAGCAAAACGTAAAACATTATAAACAAATGAACCAAACAAGGCATCATTTCTAAAATCAAAAAGGTATCATCATTGTCTCGTCCTATTTTAACATCAATTATTCAACGAAACATAGATCACAAAATCAAATCAACACAATAAGCAGTAAAGCAATATAATCTAATCAAACAATATTAAAGATAAAAATTATCAATCAAAGAGACCTGGAGGTGTCGTTATCGGGGTTGTGACTGATGATGACAGCGTAATCACCAGAGGCCCTAGCCAAGACACCGCGGTCACCGACGTGGTGCTCAACGTTGCAGACGACAGCTCCTTCAGGGATGGATCTGACGGGGAGGACGTTGCCGACCATGAGAGTGGCCTTCTTACCACAGTAGATGAACTGTCCGGTGTATATGCCCTCGGCAGCGACGAAGAGCTCCTTCTGTTTCATGTACCGGAACGGGTGGCGGAAAGTGACGCGAGCGAGTGGGGCTCCACGGCCGGGGTCATGGATGATCTCGGTGACGACGCCCTTCAAGTAGCCGTTGCGCTCGCCGAAGTCGAGACTCCGGAATCGGGCCGGACCCTTGCGGTGGTGGGTGTGGGACTTGAAAACGGAACCCGCACCCTTACGTTGAGCGCGAATGACACGACCCATCTGGTACTCTTGAGGGAGATGAAGCTGGGGCGGCACAGAAAAATGGAGACGCGAGTGATGAAAAGTGTGTTTTAGGGTTTGAGAGGTTTTTATAGAATGGGTGACATAAACGTCGTCGTTTTTGTGAGAGTATAGTTCATAAAGTGGCGTCGTTTTGTACATTAGGATTTAGGGTTAGTGAGTTGAAGTTGTTGGGCTTGGGCCTCAGACTTATAGAATGGCATGAATTTTTAATCATCTATTTCATTTTAAAAAAAGAAGGATAAATTGCACAGACAATCCTTAAATTAGGTTTAATTAAACACATATGAAACATTTGCTTCATATTGCAATGACATCCTCTGTCGATTGTCGTTAATGAGGATGGGCAAAAATCCATTGAACCGAACTGAATCAGTCCAATCGGTTTTTATCCAGTTTTCAAAGGTTGTCAGGTTTAGTTCGGTTCCTTTTTTTCAAAACCAGATTTATCGGTTTAGTTTCCAATTCTTTGTCAATAACTAAAAACCGAATCGGAAACTGAAGTATAAAAAAAAAAAAAAAACCCTAAATTTTTAATTTAGGCATTTAGGCCCTATTTGGTGCGTGGGATTTGATTGGACTATTTCATGGGATTGGATTGGATTGAATTGGATTAAGATGAGACTGAGATTATATGGGATTGGACTGGACTGGACTAAATGAATATTATGTTGTGTTTAGGAAAATATGGGACTAGACTGGATTAATAGTTAATACTATGGTTTGTTTGGTGAAACATGGGAATAAACTAAATATAATAATTTTCTTAATCTAATAATATTTTAAAATTGAATAATAAATTATCAAGAAAAAATAATTTTAATTTGGGAAATAATCAAGAAAAAAATAAATTGGGGCAGATCTGGGTTTTGAACCTAGATCTTTTTCATCAACTTTAATTTTTGTTACCAAAAAAAAAAAAAAAAACCGGGTAAGCTTTTTTTTTTTTTTTTTTTTAAAAAAAAAATTATTCCAAATCCTTCTTCCAAAAGTTCAAACTCTCAATACACCAAATCACCATTATCATCTCTCTCGATCAACCACCATCAACCATCATCACGAAATCACCATTTTTTTCTTTTGAATTTTTCATCATCAAACGCAAATTCATCTTTTTCAATCCTAAACACAGATCAATCTTCTACGGTATCAAACAAATCAAACTTCTACAATCTCAAACAAAAATCCATATACTATAATCAGAAACTACTAAAAAAATAAACAAAAAAAAATCCAGATTTTGTCTTTTGTAAATCATTTTTTCATTATTCAAATACAAATCCATCTTCTTCAATGTGAAACACAAATCAATCTTCTACGATCTCAAACTTGATGGAGCAGCAGATCCATAAACAATAATAATAATAATAATAATAATAACTGAAGAGGTGCCATTGATGCAGACAATAAAGAAGATTAGAGGTTTGTTGAGACTTTTTATGAAAAAGAAAGTGATGAGAGAAGAGGATTCTTGAGATGTGATGAAAGAGGATGGATTCGTGGGGTTGGTCATGGGTGAGATGAATTAAATATTTAAATGGGTGGGGTGCACATGCAATATAATCCTAGGACAAATAAAGACAGGGTTAATGGTGGACATATTTTATCCCACAAATATGAGATTATTTATCTGGTAGGACTAATAAGCCCATGTCCCAAATCGTCACCAAACATGAGATTAGGACTAAAGAAGTCCAATCCTAGGCGCCAAACATGCCTTAGAGTTTTAGACAACAACCCCTTTAATTACTTTAATTCATTTTTATCATCCCAATGGCCATTTTGTGTATAAAAGTAAATTGACTGCTATGTCTTTGACTTATGATTTCACTTTCAAATTATTATATTTGGAACCGTTATTTGTTCAATCTATTATCATTGATGCCAATTTTTTTGATGATTTTTTTAAAACTGTTACGATTTTTTGTTTTCTGTAAAAAATATTTAAAGATGATACTTTGTTCATGAGTGAATGAGTGAATAATGCTAGGCCCAAAACCGAAAAAACTGAACTAAACCGAACTGAACCGATCCGGTTCAATCGGTTTTTGATCGGTTGACAATTGTAAAGTTCATCGGATCGGATCACTTTTTCAAAAACCGAATATTATCGATTTTTTATTGGTTCACTCAAAAAGTGAACCGATCCATTAAACGTCCACCCAGTCGTTAATATCTAATAGTGCACCACTAATGGCATGGAATGTCAATGAAATTTTGAGCAAAAGTTGTATATGTATGCAATTAGACCTAATACGAAATGTGTTTTTGCAATTGACCCTAAACAAATATTAAGATTTTGGAAGTTGAGGAGAGGGATGTGATTCAAATTTATAATTTTAATTTATTTCAAGTTTTGGGATGTGGTGGATTGAGACATTTCATTTTCGATCGATTTTATTTTTTATTCCAATTATCAAAATAAGATATTTTGTTCGGATTAGGGGTTTACTATGACCTAATGAGATCCACCACTACAAGCATAACTAGAAATGTAATTCACATTAGAAAGGAATAGTTTCCTCTTAATTTACGATTTAATGTTATGAAAGAGAAAATGCACAACCACTTTATTAAGAGTGGATATAGTTATCATTAAAATAAGGTGAAAATGTAATTCATAATCTTTTTAAATTTATACTGCAATAAAGTAATTAAAACGTCTTATTTAGAAACTTAAGACGAAAATGTTCTTTCCAAAAACAAAATGGGAGGTGTAGTATTATTATTAGATGAAAACTCAAGCATTTTAAGGCTCTTTCCTAGACTGAATTGGTGTGTTTCTTTGGAAGATTTGGTAATGATTTATGTGCATCCAGCTCCATCGCATGCTTTGAAATGGGCTTGCCCAGCCCAACTGAAGGCTGTCTATAACCCAATATTGATGTGGCATTGAGTCTGGCGAGTTATCTATAATACAGGAACTGCATAATTATAGGGACAGTAGTTCCGGTTCATTATAGTCAAGCGGTACTCGCTTTTTCAAAGAAAATTTTTGCCGATTGCATACCGGAGATCGGCGAGTTGATAGTTATTAGGTCAGCCTTATATTGCTATTGGGCCTCTTGCTAATATGGTTGGACTCTTCAATTGGAGTCTCCACCACCAAGGTTTAACACCCATGGCACGTGTGTATAATATATACATATATTCTTTATCCCTCCTTGCCTATCAAGTGTGTGTGCTCTCTCTCTTTTAGTGGGAGCAGTTGTTCGGGCTGTGCTAGTAGAGTCCAATTCTCTTAAGGTCCCGACAGTTATTGTAATTTCAAAAAAAAAAAAAAAAAAAAAAAATCAGCTTTAGATATTGTTCAGAACATGCATTTTTCGATCCAATATGAATGAAGATTGCCCTTTTGTTTTGGCTAGTCATGTGATCAATGACATAAAGTCCACAATCATGTTTATTTTTTTGGAGTGTATTTATTTTATTCTAAGAGAGTGGAACATGTGCTTGGATAAAGTGTGGGGAATTGATGTCCTCCTTTTATTGATTCTCTCGCAATGACTTATTTTTCAATGATTACTAATTGATAATAGAAATTAAGTTTTATTGAAGAAAAATAAAATTGTTTTCTCAAATTTGGCTACTATACAAGATCTGTAGTTACTAGATCAACTTTCAGTCGTAGTATAAAAATTTAAATAAAAATTAAGGGTTTAAATTTTTTAAAAAATAAATAAACTCCCTCTCACATAAGTGCTCGTAAACAATTCATGTATTTTTGTATTGTAACTAAACCCTAATTAAAAATAATAAATTAAATTTCTTTGACCTTATTAAGATTTTTTTTTTTTTTTTTATAGTAAACTGTCATTAATTTAATTTCATAATTATTCCCGGATTGTAATCCGTTGATAGATAATATTTCAAATTTGGTAAAGAAACGATTATTGGTGGCACCACGAAAATAATTCGGTGCAATTTGACGTTAAGTGTAAGTAATCGAAACAAAATCATAAAAAAAAAAACTTTTATTTTTAAATTATTAAAATTCAAAATCCAAAATCAGTTACAAGCTGATGATATGTCCCTTACCTTTTTCTTCGACTGGAGCGTTTAAAGGTGGCCCACTACTACCCGCTCCTCTTATTTAGCAACTGATGTCTGATGAGAAAACAAAAAACAAAACCTTACTTCTCTGCTCTCTACTCTCACTCTACAAATCTCAAAATCATTATTTTTCCGAGCTCTTGTTGAAGAATCATTTGCATTTTCTTTCAGGTCTCATATAATCTGCGTTTGTTCTGGTAAGTTCTTTCTTTTTTTTCATTTTTTGTTTCTGTTTTTCAAATTTCTGTTTCAACTTTCAAGTATCTCGCTTTTGTTTTCCATGTTTTGCGTTTTTAATTTGCTGCGTTTCTTATCGATTCGTGTGTGAAACTCATACCAGAGTGAGACAATCCCTACTGTAGTGAGTGTTGATTATTACTGTTTTTTTTAAAAAAAAAAAATTCAAGTTTCATTTGTATTATATATATATATATATTCAAATGTTTAGATTGTTCTTTTTGGTCTCTCTTTGTTGGCTTGTGTTTTCTGGAGTATTTATTTGAAAAAAAAATTCAAAACTTAATAAGAAATTGAACTCTATATTCAAGTGGACTTGAGTAAATATGTATGTATATAGTGGTTGAAAACATGTTCTTGTTTCAAAAAAAGAAAAAAGTAAAAATGTTCTGTTGTTTAGTTTATATTTAGGGATTCAATGAATACATTTTGCTTTGTATTAATGTTTAGTTCATTGTTGCTCTGATGGATACAAGGAAAATTGTAATGAAAATTCCAGTTACTAGAAAACTGATTAACAATTGTAGAATATTGAGATGATTAAGTTATTGTCACTTAGTTTTGACGTTTACAGTCATGTTATTTGAAGTATGTTTAGCTGCTTAAGGTAATTTATTACCTCACAAGAGAAAGTAAGAATGTTTGTAATTCGTGTTAGTATTGTGGGCGAAGACAGAATTGGATCTCGAATGAGATATTGCTATTGACATTGGTGGAATTCTCGATAGGGATTTAACTTTGGTTCAATATTAATGGGAAGTTGGTTAATATTTCAGGAAGTCTTGTCTCTAAAAGTATTGAACTGTTCCTCAACTAATGCGTGCAGGAAATATATTTTGAGATGGAGCGGAGAAGTTGGCCTTGGAAGAAAAAATCATCTGATAAATTCATAGTTGGCAAATCAGTGGCTGCATCAGAGTCTGTTGTTGCTTCTTTGTCTTCAGTAGCATCTCTAGGAGACCAGGTCTGTTCTTTGGTCTATATATAATAATCTGATACTTAAAGTTTATTCATTTCATTAATATTTGTGTTCTAATGCTTGTGCCCCTCGTAATAAATAAATGAAATCCATTAGATTATATTTTTCCTTTATATGTGTGTTGACTGTTGACGGGAGAGGGCTGTGGTTGGGTTTTTTGGGGCCTTCAGCTTCACTGCATTCTTGTCATTTTGCATTTTATTGTATGATTAACTGTTTCTAGTTCATTTCTCATTACTATTATCACCAGGAAAATTGCAAAACAGTAAACTATGTTCAAATATCTTTGGATTCGTATACACATCTGTCTGGATTGGAGGATCAAGTTAGGACACTGAAAGATCAAGTCAAACTATTGGAGGGTGAAGAAACTCATTTGAAGGGAAAGCTGTCTGAAGCTCTTTCAGAGATAAATTCCAAGGATAATCTGGTTCAACAACATGCAAAAGTCACTGAAGATGCTGTGTCGGGTATGATCACTAATTCTTGTTATTGTAGTACCACTCTGAAAATGAAGAAAATAGAACAAATGTTTCAACATTTTTCTTGTATTCCTGCAAATGTTTTAATGAATTTCCAGAAGTTCTTGACACTTACACTTTACACTTTTTGAAATTTTTTTGAGACTTGTGTTAAAATTCTGTGATTTTGTTTACTCTACTTAACTTTGCCCTGTGAACTATATAGGATGGGAGAAAGCTGAAGCAGAAGCTCTTCTATTGAAACGTCAACTTGAATCTGTCACTCTCTTGAAGCTTACTGCTGAGAATCGAGCATCCCATTTGGATGGTGCTCTCAAAGAGTGCACAAGGCAAATAAGAAACGTGAAGGAGGAAAGTGAACAGAATTTGCATGATACCATCCTCGCTAAAACCAAGCAATGGGATAAAATTAAGCTTGATCTTGAAAAACAATTAATTGAATCAGACCAGGCACTTCTACGAGCAGCTGCTGAAAATGCTGCACTTTCAAAGTCATTGCAAGAACGATCCAATTTGATAGTGAAGATAACTGATGAAAAATCTCAAGCTGACGCTGAAATTGAATATCTGAAGGAAAATATTATGTCACATGAAAAGGAAATAAATTCACTAAAGTATGAGCTGCACGTAGTTTCTAAGGAGCTTGATATTCGGAATGAGGAGAAGAACATGAGTATGAGATCAGCAGAAGCTGCAAACAAGCAACATTTAGAGGGTGTCAAGAAAATTGTGAAGCTTGAAGCCGAGTGCCAAAGACTACGTGGTCTTGTTCGCAAGAAGCTGCCTGGGCCTGCTGCATTGGCTAAAATGAAGATGGAAGTTGAGAATTTGGGCCGAGACTTTGGTGAACCACGAAATTGGAGTAGTGCACTTCAAAATCCTAACTCGCATTTGTCTCCACTGCCAGAAATTTCAAACGGAAACTTGCATCAATCTCGCAAAGAAACAGAGTTTCTTACTACACGTTTACTGGCAATGGAAGAGGAAACAAAGATGCTTAAAGAAGCTTTGGCCACTCGTAACAGTCAACTGCAGGCTTCAAGGAACATGTGCGCTGAGATAAATTGCAGGGTAAAGAGCTTAGAAGCACAGATACAATGTGCAACCAATCCTCCTAGTATTACTTTTATCTCTGGGGACAGTATTGATAAGAGAGGAGATTCTGCTGGATCATGTGCATCAGTTATCTCTGACGTCTCAGATAAAAGTATTGACATGTTTGTCAATCCTGAGAGTGATCATCACTTGGAGTTAATGGATGACTTTCTGGAGATGGAGAGATTGGCATGCTTGCCAGATGATGCTGATGGGAATAGTCCCATTTCAGCCAATGCAACTGATGCTAGAAATTGCAATGGAGAAGATAAAGCGTCTAGTGATGCTGCTAAGGGTGGACATCTCCTTTCTGAGCAGATGCCTCATTCAGGTACACCACCAGAGCATCCTCTGTTATTGAAGCTCTATTTGAGAATTTCTACTATACTTGAGTCTCATTCTAAGGAAATTGATGTTGGGGAAGTTTTGGAGGAAATCAAGTGCGCTATGAAGGATATACTGGGTTCTCTATTCCAGCATTTGGTCGGCCACTTATCTGAGGAAGCTCATATCACTACTTCTAGTAGTGAACATAGTTGTTCCCCAAATACTGCCAGAACTGCAGGGAGCCAGATCTTGTTGGATCAACATGATAAATTTATTGCTGATTCGAAGACTAGTATACAGCAGGATTTGACATCTGCAGTTTCTCAAATTCTTCAGTTTGTGTTATCACTTGGGAGGAAAGCAATGCAAGTTCCGGATAATGGACATGGGTTCATTAAAGGTATAGAGGACTTTTCTGCCTATGTAGATAAACTTATGTCCAATGAAATGAGTTTGGTTGGCTTTGTTCTCAGACTTTCTCATGTTTTGGCTAAAGCTAGCGAACTTCACTTCGGTGTCCTAGGCTTTAAGGGTTGTGATGAAGAAGTCAGTAGTTGTGATTACATAGACAAGGTTACTTTGTTAGAAAATAAGGTATGTCAAGATGACATTTCCAAACAGTCAATTGATGGGTGCTGCGGTATTTCTCATACATGTTACACTCCAGAGGTTCTTCAAGACAAAGTTTTATGCCCAGATTTTGGATCAGATGTTACACCATGTAAATGCACATGGAAAGAGTTGGAAGAGCTGAGGTCAGAAAAAGATAATATAGCAGCGGATCTAGCTAGATGCACCCAAGACCTTGAGAATACAAAGTTGCAGCTACAAGAAACGGAGCAGCTTCTATCTGAAGTGAAATCACAACTGGCTTCATCTCAGAAACTATGCAGCTTGACCGAAACTCAGCTGAAATGTATGACCGAGTCTTACAAGTCACTTGAACTGCATGCAGAAGAGTTAGACTCAGAGGTAAAGCTTTTGCGAGAAAAGACAAAAGAGCTAGATAATGAGCTATTAGAAGAAAAACACATTCATCAGGATGCTCTGGCAAGGTGCAAGGATCTTCAAGACATTGCGCTAAGGTCAGCACCTAGCTGTTCCTAACTTAATGATTTAATTATACATATTAGAAAACTAACTCGATGGTTTGGGGAATTACCATAATGCTACTAATTTGTTGAGTCAACACTACGGCATATTCATCTTAATATAGTCACCAACGGCTTATATTTGTAATCCTTTATCAACTTTCCTATTCATGTTCCCATTTTTCACAGGTGCAAGAGCTGCTCAATATGTTCATTATCGTCTGGAGCAGATTCTGGCATTAAGACTAAACAACAGGTATGGAGAATTATAATTCCGTTTATGTAAAAAACTTATGTTTCTCTATACACTGCTTCCATCTTGTTGCTTATGTCATGTGAGAGAATCAAAATATAGAATGAGAAAACTGAGGGGATACTCGATGTTTTCACTATTCTCTTGGCAGGAAAGAGAGATAGCGGATGCGGCAGAGAAGCTTGCAGAGTGTCAGGAGACTATATACCTTCTTGGGAAGCACTTACAAGCTTTACACCCCAAGAGAGAAATTGGTGGGTCTCAGTATCTTAAGAGGCTTCAATGCGGTGAAAGCTTAGTTGAAGATAAACCAAGTGATGGTTGTTCAAAGCCAGGTAATGATCAGGCTGAGATAGGCAGCGTTGCTCCATCCGAGTCCTCGCATTACTGTGATTCCTCATTGAGTCCTGCTGACATTGAAACAAACCTTTCATATAGATCTTCGACAAGTGCAAGTCACCATGGCCATAGACTTACCAAGCCAACGTAATCTTTCGTCTAGTTTTGCTCCAGATCAGTAGAAAGTAGAAACCACCAAAGTGGTTTCTGCCATACTAAATTTCTTCTAGGGAAAGGTCACTGGCTTTATGACCGTATAACATTTCAATATCGATATTGCATTAGCCGAAGGGTTAGGTTGTGTTTTGTAGATAGTAAATATGTTATGCGCCGCTATATAGCAGAATTCCATCTAGATAAATTTTTTCTTCTTTCTGTCATGCTTGCTTGGTTTTATTTATATATTGAGAGTTCTATTGAGAACTGTCCTAGATGAAACTACAGGTCTCTTTCTCTTCGTCTTTTGAACACGGTGTCTCGCTCTATTGATCTAACCGTTCCCAGATAGATTAAATAGCATGATTCATTTCCGGATTCAAAGTACATTGTGACGTATTCTTGATTCTTGAAATGAAATTAAAAGGAATCAAAAGTTACAACCGGCCTTGGTGAAATTTTTGTATTTGAAAGTTGATACTATAGTAACTCAAAGATTTGCCGTAACCTAACGAGATTAGAATCTAAAAGTATGGTCCTGATTACAATTCCCATAACTAATGTGGGGTTTCCCCACACTTTGGGATTGGTAAATGAACCAAACATGTCTACCCTACAAAATTTGGCCGACCCAATCCACCTCCCAACACAAGTGGTTCTCTGCTGCTTGCTTTTCAATTCCACCAATTTTGCTTTTGTAAGCCAAATAAGAGCATTGAAGACATGAACTGATAACAAATGATATGGGGAACATAAAGTATCAAGAAGAGAACACTTTTATTAAATGATTGATAGCCAAATATAAAAACAATCCCACCCTTTCTCTCATGTCTAGTACTGTGCTCTATCTAGTTTTTATAACTTTTGAGTTCTATAAAAATGTAAAGATATAAACCATCTGTGTGTGGTGCGGTTGGTCACTGCACTGCATGTGGGGTGAACCATTCAGGCACTGTCCGAGTTCGACTCCCACCCGAAGCAAACCAATGTTGAGTGCACCTATGGCTAGGCCTTTCCTGACCTCCTGGGCCGACAGGATTAGTCCCACACTCCCACTCCATTGTTGGGTGGGGACACCTGGGTGAGAATCTAAAAAAATGTAAAGATATGTAAAGATGTTTAATTGGGAAGAAATAGACTATCAATTTTTTTTATTTTTTTTCCTTTAAATATAGTTAATTTTATTTCACATTTGCCCCAATTTTATGTTATTTACATTTTTCTTTATAACTTCTTTCTCATAACTCCCTAGGCCCCTCAAATTTGATGAAGCTACTCCGTCCCTTCCCACAACTTTATTGATATGGGTGTGGGAATTAGGATTTTAATTTGTCCGTAAAAATTATTGAAAAACAAAATTAATAAGATCTAATTCAATTGAATTACTTAATATTTCTCTAATAATAATGAAATGAGTTCTTATTAAAATGCTGTTCTATATATATATATTTTAAATTATTAAAATGTTATTCTTTAAACAAAAGAATTGGTAACAATAACAGAACTCTTGAAACAGTATCCAGTATTTTAAAGTCATTGGCAGTTAATATTCCTGGCGGCTTTCAATTACTTTGCAGAGGGCTCATTTCAAGTAGTGTGGGACGGTCTCACCATCTCACTGCCGGGTGGTGAGAGTGTGAGACAGTCAAATTAAGTTGTCTAATTTTTATTGAAAATATAAAAAAATTAATGTGGTATTAAATTGAGTCTATTTTTACTCACCCCCGTGTCCATTTTTGGACACCCGGCCTCCTTGAAGGGGGGGTGAGCATTAACTCACTCCTAAAAATATGACATGTATCCATGAAGGTAATTTTGTCCCAAAAGATAACAAGGTTCGGACAAATTTACCCCCTCCATAGACACGTCATGTTTTTGGGAGGAGGGTAATGATCACCCCCTTGAACTCCCCCTTGTCCATTTTTGCTCACTCCCCCCTTCAAGTGGGGTGAGCCCAAAAATATAACATCTATGGAGGGTAATTTTGTCCAAAAAAATGATAGGGTTCAGACAAATTTACCCCTTATAGATGCATGTCATGTTTTTGGGAGGGGTAATGCTCACCCCTCTTGAAGAGGGTGAACAAAAGTGAACTTTATTAAATTAGAAAACTTGATTGGATAGTCTCACAACATGACAATGAGACTGTCCCACATAAGATTTTCTCCATTTTAAATACTGATTGATTGGTCAGGAAGAGTACAAATGTTAATTAAGAGAATCAATTAGACATGAAAAACTTATGACAACGCAAGAGAGAGAGAGAGAGAGAGAGAAAAAAAAAAAGAAAAAAAGAAAAAAAAGACATGGAAGTTGTCCCTTGAGTGTTAACCTAATTCTGTCCTCTAGAATAAGATGAAATGAAAGATTATAGCCTCTTTTGTTGATTACATTCTGATCAAAGCATGTGAGTTTTGTCATAGAGAGAGATAATTAATCACATGTAAGCCACCATGTTAGGATGTTTTAATTTACAGAACAAAATTCGACTAGAACATTAATTAATGTTTGAAATCAAACTTCGTAAAAAGCATATTCAACCTAAAAATGTTTTAAATTCAAATCGTCGTATTATGAGTGATAATATATAATAAAACTACATGCTAAAAATGATTTTTATGCGCAACTTGTGAAATTTAAATCATAATATTTGACCTAAAGATAAGGATCGATGTTCGTATTTGGGTTCTTGGAAACAAAATTGCACATGCTATACATATATATATATATCTATATATATATAACGTTACATAGTTGTAATATAATCACTTAAATTCATGATGTTGACATGACATGTGAATTTTAAATCGTAATGTTATAAATAAAGACAACGTACATTAAGTTTGCGATTGACCGATATTCATATCTGTGTTAAAATACAAATAATAGATATACAAATAATAATAGAGAAGATTTGAGTGTTGGAAACATGATCAATTTAGATTAGATTTGCCGTGGTCCTAAATTAAAATGCAGTACTACTAAACCCAAAAAACAACAAGAAAAATAAATAAATATCGTATATATGATCAACTCATCAGTGGATTAGGCAATAAAAAGTATGGTGAAGGAAGGAAGAATGCTAAAAATGGGAGAGACAGGAGAGGGAGACATATCATCTTCTCAAAACAAACCCTAACAGCCTGACAAGTTAGTCCCCAGTCCCCACTTTTTTTTTTTTCCCAGTCCCCACTTGCATGTGCATCAAAAATTATATATATATATTCTTGTAAGCTAGCTAGCTTAATATTATATCATACCATTGTACTATCAAGAGTCAAATGTCTATGGTATGCACAGATCGATCAGAAAGTATTAGTTTCGGTGAAAACATTGGAAAATTTTAAAATTTTGATAAAGAAATTGTCAATGTCTTCAGATATCAAGAATATTCAAAAATATTTTTTATATCAGTTCCCTAAAAATATGAAAATTACTGAGAGAAATTGGAAATATTTACTTCCTTGCCTGATAGGTATTTACCATAAATGTAATTACTTGGAATCAATCTTTATTTATATACGAGGCTCATTTATATGATATATTCACACCGATATATGATCATTGTTACGTCGATATAGTCAAATAGATATGTACGAATTTTTCATATCTGTTATCAATTAATTAATCATAGCTTTAATTAATGCAAAAATTTAAGTACATATATAAAAAAAAAAAAAAAAATTAAAAAATGTAAAAATTGAACGACTTTTCGCTAGATATATGGTCGGCCGGTTGATATGGTTAGGACAGACATATACCTACACAAATCTAACTAGCTATACATATAAATGTAAGAAGGCCTAATACCGATCATCAAGTGCATAAAGTTTATTTACCCTTCAAAAAAAAAAAAAAAAAAAAAAAGTGCATAAAGTTTACTATATATATAAATGATATTTGGTATCTATTCCCATCTATATATATAATTATATATAATATAATATAAATATGTTGACTGTGTTGTGATCTTAGATATTTGCATTCTAACAAATGAGTTTACTATAATTAAGCATGTCATATATCATTATAGAATATATATATATCGATAATTATTTTTCCCAGCCCCTTGTAGCTCAAGTCGTTGTATACTTTCTCTTCATATCTGTGAAAGAGGTTCAAATCTCACCGGAAAAGAATTGTTTTCGGGCCATCTACTTGTAACAGTTAATCTAACTAGTTAGGTTCCGAGCAAGGCAGTCTATTGATAACTTAATAAGAGTGGAACAAAGTTTAAGTTTCTTCATAGTTATTAATTACAATCCATCAAAAAGTATGCAGTCAGGGGAACCCGTGCCCTACCTCAATTTATAGGGAAATAATCATTTTCCCCCCTACTGTTTACCATATTATTAAAGTGAGGATAGAGTTTCTCAACTTTAGAAAACTGACCCCCCCAAAACAGACTTATTTAACAAACACCCCCCTCCGACAGAAAAATCATCAACAGTGAGAGTTGACCGTTACTGTTGGGGGGTAATTTCGTAAACTCCCCATGAGAGTAGGAATTTAATTTAGACAGAGGGTTATTAAAGTCATTTGATATTTATAATTAATGATATATATATATATAAAACAAATGGATGGAGGAGATCATGCCACATCACTCTTCCAATGAAAATAATTAAACAAATTATATATTAAAATTAAAAATTAAACAAATTTCTTCTTCTTTCTTCTCCACGAGCAATCGACCACCACCACCACAAATTTCTTCTTCTTCTTCTCCATGAGCAGTCGGCCACCACAACCACCATCATCATCATCACAAAACTCCAAACCCATAACCCAGATCTGTTTTTAAAAAAACCCATATCATCACAACAACTAAAACCTAGATGGCCAAAACCCAGATCATCATCAAAACCAAACCCCCTTCATCATCAACACCAAACTCAAAACCCAGTAAACCAAACCACACCACACCACACCACCGGCACCACCCATTTTCAACGACCAATTGCTCCACAAGGTTGAAAAGGATTCAGACGATGGAGATGGGCGAGATCGAGAGGGATTTTTTTTTTTTTTTTTTTGTAGATCGATAGAGGGATTCAAAAATGGGCGATCGAGATGGGAGAATAGATGGGCGATCAAGATGGAGATCGCCGTCTAATGGAAGAGAAAGACGAAAGAGAGAAGTC
Source organism: Acer campestre (assembly GCA_954870605.1). Lineage (NCBI taxonomy): Eukaryota > Viridiplantae > Streptophyta > Magnoliopsida > Sapindales > Sapindaceae > Acer > Acer campestre. Next base: position 6,661,154 of record OX940800.1, read on the forward strand.
ACCGGCGGTTGGTGACTGATGAAGAAGAAGAAAACTGGGTTGGTGATGGTGAGAAGTTGCAGAGATGTTGAAGATGATGTGGTGGTTGATGGTGAGAAATTGCAGAGATGGAAGGGATTTTAATTGAAGTCACCGGCGGTTAGTGACTGATGAAGAAGAAGAAAACTGGGTTGGTGATGGTGAGAAGTTGTAGAGATGTTGAAGATGATGTGGTGGTTGATGGTGTGTTTGTGAGATGTTGAAGATGATGTGGTGGTTGATGGTGAGAAATTGCAGAGATGGAAGGGATTTTTATGTTTCGAAATTTTAGAGATCCATCAGATTTTTGTAAAAAAAATAAAAATTGTTATTTTTAATTCTTCGAAATTTAAATAAAAAATTCAAATCTGGAGAGTAGATTAGTAGTGATGATGATAATATGTTAATTAAATTATTAGATAATCCTTTAAAAAAAATAGAAAATAATTTAATTTATATTTTTAATATCTCTATAGAATTATATAGAATTAAAATTAATTAAATATTATCATTAAATGTGTATACTATTATTAAAAATTTGTTTTTAAATGTGTATATTATTATAAAAATTGTTTTTATATTTTGTTTTATTTTTAATTTTATGTTCTTAAAATTAAATAAATAATAATAAAAGAGATCTCTACCGTCCATCTCAAAGATGGACAGTGGATATCCATCATTTTTTTTTTTCAATTATTATTGTTTATTTTCTTTTTAATTTTTTTTTTCTTAAAGGCAATGGAGGGCAAAATGGTCTTTTAACCAACTGTATCAGTTTTTCTGTTAAAAAAGTTAATAGAAGGGGGTGTTTGAACATTATTTTCGTTTCAGGGGGTAGACCGACAATTTTCGGAAACCTTGTCCTCACTTTAATAATATGGTAAACAGTAGGGGGGAAAATGATTATTTCCCCAATTTATATATATATATATATATGTATATTTATATATATATATATATAATTGATTCTTCTGTTTGTCCTATGTATCTATATTAAACAACACCTTGATGACAATATAACATTTGTTAGAATAGTTGGTATTGTCTTTTGGAGCTTGGTGATGGTACGAGTTCAAGCCCCGCTGCTGCATTCTTTTAAGGGATTATATCGTTTTAGTCTCTATGGTTTACCATATTATCCATTTTAGTCCCCGTCGTTCCAGTTTTGACCACTTTAGTCTAAACGTTTTCAATTAATTCCTCTTATAATCCCTGCCGTTCAATACCGTCAGGAATTTTGAAACCGACGTTAATAAAGCAAGGGTAAAATGGTAAAATCATCCCTACCCCTTCCAAAATGTTGTATAATAATATTTAAGAAGGGCAAAAAGGTAAAATAATATTAAAACAATTAAAAAATAATATTTTGTTAATTTCTCTCCCCTCATTATATTATTTTTAATTAGTTTTTTTTATATATTTTAATTTTTTTTATAATCTCTCATCTCTCCCTCAATCAACACCGACCTTCTCTTCCACCACCACCACCACACCACCTTCTCTTCTCTCTCGATAACACCACCACCACCATACCACAACCACCGATCTCTCTCCCATTTTCTCTCGATTCTCTTCTCTCCCTTCCACTTCTCTTCTCCTTTTCTTTTCCCACAATATTCTTCTCTCTCCTCGCCACCTCATCTTCTCTTTCTCTAATGTCTCTTTCATTCCAATTTAGGGTTTGAGATTGTTGATTTTAGGTAGCTGGTGGTGTTAGAGATGGAGGTGGCGGCGGTTCGTGGTTGATTTGGAGTGGTGGCCGGAGATACAGGATTAATGGGTGGGTTTTTGTGGCGATCGACGGTTTATGGTGAAGAAGATGGGTGGATTTGGGGTGGTGGCCGGCGATTTGTGGTGAAGAAGATGGGTGGATTAGGAGGTGGAAGTGGCGGTGTGGATTAAGTGGTGGTGTTGATCGGTGTGGATTTGGTGGAGGTTGTCGATCGGTGTGGAATTGGTAGAGATGGTGATGGTGGTCTGTCGGCGTGGATTTGGTGGAAGAAGTGGTGGTGTGGATTTGGGGGAGGAGGTTGTTGATCGGTGTGGAATTGGTGGAGATGGTGATGGTGGTCTGCCGGCGTGGATTTGGTGGAAGAAGTGGTGGTGTGGATTTGGGGGAGGTGGTGGTCGATCAGTGTGGATTGGTGGAAGTGTTTCAATTTTTATTTTTTTTGTTAATTTTGTTATTGTTGATCTGGGTTATGGTGTTGTTGATCTAAGATGGTGATGGTGGATCTAGGTTGTGGTGATGGTGGATCTGGGCTGTTCTTTGTTCTTTGATGGAGATCCAATTTGGATCTCCATAAAGATCAAAGTTAGAATTTATTTTATTTTATTTATTTTTTTTGTTTCATGTTTTAATTAGTTTTATTTATTAATCTGATGGATTGGTGGATCTCCATTGTCATGGACGGTCTGGATTTTTTTAATTATTTGTAATATTAATTATTTTTTTAATATATTCATTTAATAATAATAATAATAATTTTTTTAATTAGGTTTTTATATATTAATAAGCAACAGTAACTTTTGAGGGTAAAATTGTCCTGCAAGCCCCAATGACATTTTAAGGGGCATAATGGTCATTTCACCAACCATCTCTTTTAACAGAAAATGTAACAGAAGGATCAAAATGGATAATACGGTAAACCATAGGGACTAAAACGATATTTTCCCTTCTTTTAATGTCTTTATTTTTTAAAATTTATCTTTTTTAATTTTAAATTATCTATTATTTTAAATTTTTCTTATTTCTAATAATTTTAGTTTGACATACCTAGGTTCTAACTCCTAACACATCCAATCAATCCCTAAAATCTCAAATTTATTAATTGTATTAAAATAGTCCATCTATTATTACGATTCATTTTATTTTATCTTCACTATTTTTTATTTCATTTTATAGTTTTAGTTTATTTAGAATCAATAAATCAATAAATCAATAATTTACCAACAAGTATAATATAATTTTTTTTTTTAAATATATCTAGCTACATTTAATAATCAATTATTTTTGTATAAATTTAAAATGAATTCATTATAAATACAAAAAAAAAAATTTCTTATTATAAAATTATATTGTTATTTATTTATTTTTTAAATAAAGATTATAATTTTTCATTGTTTATGTTGTTTTTCTTGTTATTATTTATTTTTAATATTGTGTTTCTTGTTTTTATTTCTTTTTCAATGTAAGATTATTTAGTTCATCTGGAGTAAGTATTCTATTTGTTTTATTTTATCTAAACTTCATTATAAAATCATTTTTTATATTAAAAAAAAAAAAAACTAATTTTATTAGGATCTTAAATTTTCAATTTTTTTTTTTATATAATTATTATTTCGTGCAAGTGCCCCATCTCGTAAAATTTTATGGGTCTGCCACTTCATGCAACTATATATATATAGCTAACTCTATGGAATAATTGTACACTTAAAAGATATAAACATTAAAACACCAGTAATTTAAAACATATCAGGACGAAGATTGTGAACAATGGATTATGGAGAAATTTGGAAAAGTGCATACACTTTGAGTCAAAATATATAAATCTAATGATCCATATTCTTCGTCCTGATATAAAATATATCAGGACGAACTGGCAATAGAAAAATTGTTTATATGAGGAAATAACCCTTTTAAACCAAAAAATTAAGGGTTTTATTGTTTTTATCTAAAATTAGTAAATTGATTGTTTTTGTCAAATAATCCACTATAGAGACTTAAATGCCCCTCATTATTTTCTTTAACTCTTCTCTCTCCTTTTCTCTCCCGAACATTTTATTTTCTTCTTTCTCTCTTCAATCTATTCTTTTTCTCTCTCTCTCCACCAGATCTCACGCCTCTCTCTTCTCTCCACTATATATATATATATATTTTTTTTTTATTTTTTTTGCAACCCAAATCTCCTCTCCAGATCTCCTTTCTCACGCCTCTCTCCTCTTTAATCCAAGCATTTTTTTTTTGTTCCTTAAGTTTTAGTTGTTAGTTTTTATTTTAAGGGTGGTTGTAGTTGTGTGTAAGTTTGGGTATTGTTTGTTTTAAAAAAATTCAGATTTTGTTTTGTTTAATTTTTTATTTATTTATTTTTATTTTGAAAATTTTCCAGATTTTAAAAAGATTTGGATTTGAGCGTTAGTTGTTGATTTTAAGGGTGGTTGGGATTGTGATTAAGTTTGGGTATTGTTGGTTAAAAAAAATTCAAATTTTGTTTTGTTTAAAAAAATTCGTTTTAAAATTATTATTTTTTTTTCCAGATTTTAAAAAGGTTTGGATTTGAGTGTTAGTTGTTGATTTTAAGGGTGGTTGTGGTTGTGCTTAAGTTTGGGTATTGTTTGTTTAATTAAATTTCAGATTTTGTTTTGTTTAAAAAAATTTCCAGATTTTTTTAAAAAAAATTCAGGTTTATTTATTTATTTATTATTTTGAAAAAAATTCCAGATTATGTTTGTTAATTTTAACTTTTTTCCAGATTTTTTTTCAATTTACTATAGATCCATTGTTTCAAAGATTTTTATTTTTCTTTATTTATTTATTTATTCTATGAAGAAATTTAGAAAATTTCCAAATCTATTCAAATCTGGAAATTTTTTCAGATTTCTTTAAACACATTAAACCACCAATTAAACACACAATATCAACCCAATTAAACACACCATGGCACTAGGGCAGACCAATTAAACACACCAGAACTGACCAATTAAACACATCAAGTGTAAACCAATTAAACACAGCAGACTAATTAAACACACAAGGTGTAAATCAATTAAACACACAAGGGCAACCTAATTAAACACACCATGACAACCCAATTAAATACACTATGGCAGACCAATTAAAAACACCAGGGCAACTCAATTAAACACACCATGGAAAATCAATTAAGCACACCAAAGCAAGACCAAATTAAACACACCGAGACTAACCAATTAAACACACCAAGTGTAAATCAATTAAACACATTAAACTAATTAAACACAGCAGGTTGTAAATCAATTAAACACATTAGGTGTAAATCAATTAAACACATCAGGGCAACTCAGTTAAACACACCATGAAAAATCAATTAAACACACCATGACAAGACCAAATTAAACACACCAGGTCTAACACAATTAAACACATCCAGGAAGAAGAAGAAGAAGAAGAAAATAGAGAAAACAAACTTCTTCTTTTTTTTCCGAGAAGAAGAAGAAGAAAAAGAAAAAAAAATAGTGAATTTTTTTTATAAAGAAGGGCAATTTTGTCCAAAAGATGGATATTTTAATAGAAACAATAAAAATATTAATTCCGGCTAAAAATAGTAAAGCCCCTAATTTTTTGGATACTTTTCAATTTTTCCCTATATATAGCTAACTCTATGGAATAATTGTACATATAAATATAGATATATAAAACTGAAAACACAAGTAATTATGGATCTTTAATTTAATGAAGAATTAAAGACTGTTGATTGATGACCTTAGCTGACCTCCTAGCTACTTGATATTTTTGAATAGAGGAGAGGAGTGCTAGATTAGAGCCCGTCCTGCAAGCCGTTTTCTGTTTTTGTTTTTCGAAAAGAAAAATAAAAAATGAAAACAGTGTTTTTTGTTTCATTTTTGAATTTCAAATACACGTCTGGTAGCATTTACTGGAATCCGTATTTTGAAAATAAAAACTGAAAAAACGCGTCTGGTAGGATAATCGAAATTTTTTGAAAATTGAAATATCAATTTTTATCATTTGTTTAATATTATAACAATTATATACAAATTGATTAAATAAATAACCAATAAAATTTCTGTAATTAAATTTATAAATTAAACAAAATTAACACAAAAGAAATTGATGTAATGATCCAGATTAGCTGAGAAGAAGAAGAAGATTTGTAATGAAATTTATAAATTAAACAAAATTAACACAACACAAATTGATGTAATGAAATTTATAAATTGAACAAAATTAACACACAAATTGATCAAGAATAGCTGAAGAAGAAGAAGACAACGGCAAGAAGAAGAAGACGACGGCGAGGAGAAGAAGAAGACGACGACGGCGAGGAGAAGAAGAAGAAGAAGAAGACTACGGCGAGAGGCGAGAGGCAAAGGCAGATCGACAGTGAGAACGGTGGCGAGTGGAGGAGGATGAAGAGAAAGAGGAAGAAGATGAAGATGGGAAAGAAGAAGCAGATCAGATCTCTTTCAAGGAAGAAAAAAGAAAAAAGAAAAAATAATGATATGGGACCCACTTCCATGAAAAACAAAAACAACTTTTTTTTTTCTTTTCAAATTTTCCACTTCTAACATTGATTTTGTTTTTCATTTTGTTTTTGAATTTTGAAAATAAAATGACAAATGGTTACCGGACAAGAATTCGAAATCATTTTTTGAAAACAAAAATGAAAACAGGCTGAAAACAGTCTGCAGGACAGGCCCTTACTCTCTCAACTCATCTCCCAACCCACTCTCTCTTTTCCTTTTAACACTTGTCCATTATTTACTTTTTTGAAATAAATTTTAGAGTCATCATTAATGAATTGTTTTTACATGTTATTTATAATTCAAATCATCATATCTTTCATAATTGCCCTTTTTCTTTACACCTAATTGTCATAGTCCCTTTTTTAAATATTAATATTATTATTATTTAATATACCTCTTTTTTTTTTTTCTAAAATATCATAACAAGAAAAATTATCGTTTTTGTCTATATTATCATAAGTCCATCATATTTTATAAAGTGATTATTTTTACGCAATTTGAAAAATATAGTTAAAAAAAATTAAAATTTCATTAATAATATCAAAACTCAAATATACTAAAAAACGCAAGATGCCAATGTTTATTATTAATAACTTAAATATTGTTAATAATATATTTTCTATTTTAAAAAATATATATATATATAGTAAATTTAATAAATATTATTCAACCCATTTTACCTTTGAAGATTTTTGCTCACATATTTGGAAGTGACAATTTGGTGTAAAGGAAAAGGGAAATTTGGGAAAATGTGGATGATTTGAATTTTAAATAACATGCAAAAAATAATTCATTAATGATGGCTCTAAAATTTATTTCTAAAATGTTAATATATGATAAGTGTCAAAAGGAGAAGAGAGAGTAGGTTGAGAGAGTGAGTTGAGACTTGAGAGGGTGTATCTAGCACTCCTCTTTTAGATATAGCTAAGTTAGAGAATGAGACTGAACCTCATTTCACAAATCGAGGTTGCTTCTTCTGTTTTCCACTGGATTCGATATCATGAACTTATCGGATCCACATTAATTACTTACATAGTACATATGCAGTCTCGATTATTCTTTAAATCAATAGATATATAGTATTCTCTAAATCAAAAGATATATATAGCTATTTCAACGACATCAACATCAATATAAAATACTTGCGGTGAAGCTTCAACTATTAAAAATAAATGTAGGTCACCTTTCTCTGTCACTTTTCAGGATATACATTTCACATGAGGCCTTGTATTTAATTAATTTATTTTTTAACTTTTGACACTATTTTTTTCTGATTTTTTATTTTCTGAAAGCCTTAGGTAGTAGTACATTTGTAGGCATCCAATCCAATCATGTTGGATCGATGCGATTACAAATGGTAAAAATCCACAAACACTGTTCCCTCAATGAATGAATCAATCAATAATGCATGCATTTTTGTTGCTTGCTATCCTTTTCTTGTTGTTCTTCTTTTTTTAACCTCTTTTCGAGTAAAAGTTTCTTCCACAAGACAAGAGAAACAAAAAGCCGAATCGTAGCCTGGAGATCTGCTTTTCATCATTAATTGATTACAACAAAAGTAATTTAATTTTGTCCAAATGTAATTAATTAACTCATAATCAATTCAAAGTTAAGATTTCATTTCATTTCATTGAAGAAAACTACTACTACTACTGCTACAAACTACAAAATCTACATACCAATATTTAGAAAAACCTAACAGAAATTAACAAGAGTAAAATAAGTTAATAATAACTAGACACTAGTGTCACAGTCGGAAATCATTCCAGGCTGTCATATAGCATAATATAAGTGGGTTGGACGTATAAGTGTCTGAGCTTGTTGAAACATTTCTCTTAGTGCTGCTGCTGATATTTCGGAAGAAGCATGTGATTAACAAAATGATGAAGGAGCAGTTTTGTCTTTAGTTTTCCAAAACAAACCCTAGCTAGCTAGCTAGTAGTAGTTTCTCTCTCTTCGTCAAATATTTCTCCACAACTATCCGTATCAAGTTTTATTGATTTGAATGGTTCATCATCACTGCTGTTAGTGACCGGAAAACAGATTCTTCACAGGGGATGGTGAGGCCCATGTCGTGTCTGAAACCGAACTCTTCTTCAGATTTTCTCAGCAGACACTTGAAGTGCGGGTGACTCAGCCAAGATATCGGACAAATGTATCTGCTCCGGCTCTCTCCGACATAAACAACAAAATGGCCTCTTGGAACATCATAAGGAAAAGTACCCACCTTGTCATCGGCAACATGAATCCTCCCAAAGCTCGAACACCTCTTGAAAATCTGCTTCAGCGATCCTGCAGTTTGATGAGACACCTTATTTTCTGATTTCTTGACAACCATATTTGAATAATAAAAAAAAAACCCTTTTGATCTAAACTTGTGGTGGTGGTGGTAGTGGTAGTGGTAGTGGTGGTGATGGTGGTGGTGGTAGTGTTGGTGGTAGGGGGTGTTATAGAGGAAGCCAGGAAGGTATTTATGGAGAGATTGTACGTGAATGGAAACAAAAACATGTGGGGTGTGGGGGCAGTGAATAGAGGCCAAAGAGTGTGTTTTGTTTTTGTAGGGTACTGTATGTGTATACAAATGACATGCATGATCAGTTTATATCCCTATTCAAGGGTACTACCCTACAATGCTGCAACTTTTAAGGACAAATAGGTCCCATTTCATTCCAAACTCTTTCACTTTGTAACTATATATTATAAATTTACAAAATTTCCATACCTGCGTATTATATGTATTATATATAACATGCCAGTAGAGTATATGTATATGTATATGTTTGGGTCCTCCCCATACATCGTTCAAGTTTTTCTGTAGGATTCGTCTACTACTATTACTACTCACACTATATTCTGAAATTGGAAAAATTATTCGCCGTACAGGGTGTATAGTTTTCCATTTATTAAATTCTGTCTTTCTCTCATTGATAAGTCTTTTTCGATCACTTCCTTGTTAGATGTGTTTGGATATGTACGTAGTAAAAAGAAAAAAAAAAATCATATCCTAACATTCAACGATCGGGTACATGTTGTGTAGAAGGATAAGGTGGTGGGTTCATGCATGCATGGTTATTGATGATCGATCTCTATTCTTTATCTCCACCTATTCATTTGCAATTACAAAACAAGAAGAGTACTACTAGCTAGTACATAATTGACCTCTATAATGAACTATCTAGTTTGTAATTCGATCGGATTCCAAATACGAGATTCTAGTCTATGGAACGCGTTTACGAGTTATTGAATTAATGATTGGATTAATGTATGTATATGTGAAATGTGAAAGTGAAAATGTGTGTACATAGAAAGAAAAAAGAAGAAGATGCATGAGGGAAGAAGTTTGAAGTTTTGGTTAGGAGGGCAGAGATCCAAAATGGTACGTAGTTGGATGATTGAAATTAAATTAAAAATCAAATGGACCACAAGTTCTGTCACAGACAATAAAGTTGTGCCTGGTACATCACATGGAAAATGAGAACAATAAATGGAAATTAAGAAGAAGAAGAACAAGATTATATAATTAATTGGCAAATAGTAATAAAATCAAAGCAACGTAGGGAATTTTTGGTCTATTTTGGTAATGGTTTATTTATTTATTTTTTATTGGGTTGAGTCAAGGAACTGATTTCTGGTAGTTGATGAGGACAACCAAGACCAAAAAAAATTGTCCCACCAACACACACTTTAATTATAAATAATCTCTCTCAATAAAAAAAAATATCAATAATACTAAACATCCCACCTAAAATCCCACATTTTTCATCCCACTACATATGGCATGTGAAATGTCAAATTGTGAGTAGATACACATTAATAATGATTTATCTCACCTACATCATGTATCTACTCACCATTTGACACCTCACATGTCACATGTAATAGGATGAAAAATGTGAGATTTTAGGTGGGATGTGTAGCATTACTGAATATATATATATATATATATAATCACAAAGAGTGTTTTGTTCTTTGTTCACTTGGCTGGGCTTAATTTTTTTTTTTTTTAATAGCTGGGCTTAATTTTGAAGTTATTTAATAAATGGGTAATATTTTTAGCCCTATATAGTAGTAGTGGAACAGGAAACAAGAGTTAGGCCCACCAAATCACAATTGCATTTTGTTTGGGGAACATAAACACTGCCACCAAACTTCCAAGTTTCCCAAATGTTTCATTTCCAATCTGGGCTCTTCTTCTGTTCTGACATTATCTCCCAATCCAATCCAATTTTTTTTTTTTTTTTAATATTTGACTGACACACACACACATTCATACACACAGACTGCATGAAACATATACTACAAAAGTTTTACATTTAGAATAGAATAATACTTGGGTGCTGACTGGTCAACAACCAAAATACTGATCTAGTGATGTGACCTAATTGAACTGTAATACATGTCTTTTTTTCTTTTACCCATTCCAAGACTTTGTAGTTGTATGAAATTCAGTTTTGTTGGAATTTTATATTCTCATACATTAAAAGTCTTGGAGTACAAGAAGTCTTAGAATGGGTGAAAGAAAAAAGAACATTTGTTACGGTTCAATTGTGCCATATCATTGGATCAATATTTTGAGTGTTGACCAAGTATTATCCTTTAGAATATCTTCTCACTCATCAAAATCCATTTCAGATAAAGTTGGTTCAATGATATATCACTCCTCGTGTCTACATTCATAAGGTTGTAGGTCTGAATCATGTCTTCCTTCCCTAATTCGTTTTTGTAGTGTACACTTCTGCACGAACACACAAAACACTGATGGTGCATTTATTAATCGGAGATGAAAATCAAAGGGAATCAAGTTTTCATTGGAAATGGAACTTAATTCTTTGGGTGAGAGGGGTCCATGTAATTTGATTCAATTAGAAATTAAGTTCCCTTTCCCTCCTTAGAATGTCTAATTTGTAAACGCGGCACTGGCTTCAATGGTAAAAAGGATTTACAAGGTCCAAAATAGATGTGTGTGTCAGTGTGATTGTGAGCAATGTAAGATTGGGGGCATGTGGTTTTTGTAAGAGAGAGATAGAGAGAAGGAGACATTTATTCCTCCTAAAATTGGAAGAGCATTTGAACTATCACATGTGGTTAGCTCCTTAAAAAACTACCATCAAAAGCAAGATTGGACTTTTGTATTAATATTATTTTTTTCCACATTTGAAGGAAACTATCAAAGAAAATCTTCAATGAGATAGTCACATTGCCACTTGATGAGACCGTCCAATGACATTGCACCAAAGTATAGTTTAATAATATATATTTATGTTCTTGAGATATATGGTGCAATTTCATTGGGATGGTCTCATTATCCACTTGGTGGATAATGAGACCGTCCCATTGAAGATTTCAAATCATTTTCAATTAATTAGATCAATTCAAAGTATCACTCAATTGAATTCAATAATAGTAATAAAAAATTGAATGCCACGTGTTTGGATAGATTAGATAGGAAGAAGCCATACCCTTATCCCATGGGCAATGACGGCTCTCCATGTTCTGCGAATGAAAATAACTAGCCATATTAAGGATATAACTTCAAGATAGCCTATCAAGGAAGCACGGATACGGATACGGATACGGGATACGGATACGGCACGATACGGGGATACGGTAAATCTTCAAAAACTAGGATACGGATACGGCAGGATACGTCAATTAAAATAATATATATTTATATATATTTTTAATAAGAACATTCAAAAATCAAAACATATTCATATCCAATCATCCAAAAAAAACATGTCATATAACAACTTAAGCCATAACAATTTAACATATTACAATATCCAAATTAAGTCGTAACATATTACAAAATTGAAAATCCAAATAAAACATACATCACATAAGTTATAGTTTATTACAAAATCCTAATAATACATAAAATAAACTTATCAAATAGATACTAAATTCCTAATTAACTTCATTATCATTATTCACATTGTTAAAGGATCTAAATAATTCGGCATCTAACTCTGGTTCATCAAGTGAAATGTTTGTAATCTCAAGTATCCCGTTATTCTCCATGTCAATGGAATTAAAGCCAAAATTTCTTTACAGTTTCATTTTGACCCCTAAAATTTTGAAATTATAATTTAACCTCGTTTTATACTAAAATAATTATAATATTGCCCCAAACGTATCCTCGAAGTATCCCCTAAGTATCCTCCAAGTATCCCTCAAGTATCCTCCAAGTATCCTCTAGTCAAACTTGTGAAAAAGTCAACGGATACGCCATTTGGTGTATCGGATACGTATCCTGAAGTATCGGGGAAGTATCGGAACTGGATACGAGTTCGATACGAGTTACCTCCACCAAATGAAGTATCCGTGCTTCCTAGAGGCTACATTTTCAATCAACGCCCCCTACCATAACACCTAATCTTCTCTATTTTTCGATTATTTTTTTTCGATTCAATTAACATGTGTCCTTAAAACACATAATAAGAAAGATATATATTGTTACATATCCAGAAAAAAAAAAAAAAAAAACCAAAGCTTTTATATTCTCTACGTATAAGAGTCCGTGCAATTATATTTTTGTTTGAATTTATAACGATACAGAAATGTTTTTTTTTTTTTTTTCGAATTTGTAACGATATATTTAAGAGGATAGGTTAACATTTCTTTATTAGGTTTTCCTCCTAGTACAATGATAAAGCATTTATCTTTCATAGATGGTGACCTTTGTCTAATCATATGTGAAGCCCATGTTACTGCTTTGTCACCAAAACACTTTCAAACAGACAAACCCATTATACCCACTTTGCCTTCACCAACCCACCTGTAAAATCACATTTTACTATTTGTTGGATGTCAATTACATGGAGATATATTACAAGTACCCTGTATTTGGTGGCTATCCAATCCATCTCCACAACATCACATGAAGAAATTTTAGGTTTATATTGATAACTTGATCAAAGATATTCAAAATATGAAACTACGATGATGATTAAGACTCTATTCAACCCTAAAATAAAATAAAATAAAATTATATTCCATTGTCACAGCTAAAGCTAATATAATCACACGACGGCGACAGAAACAGCAACGTAGACATTTTCACCGTTGCACAACAAAATTGGGCTTAAGTTATTGACTTGAAAGAGACCTTAGAATAAGCAAACTGGAGTTTTTTTGCCAGTCACAAACACATCAACTCAGGTTTTCCCCGAGACAGACATATAGAGACGTATACAATGCCGAGTTGTATTTCTTTTCTCTTTTCTGGTTAGCAAAATACTTCACAACCATCGATTCTCGTTAAATGCTGAAGTTCAGTCGCGTAGCTATTACAGAGAACAGACATACAATACGATCAAACTAAGAGGTCTTTAGAACTGAACTACTCTACTTGTTTACATCTAATAAGTCACTTATCTTCCACAATGTACACTTTGATGAGGTAGTAGGCAGAGATATTTCATCATGATCATGTACAGTCATTACCATTGGCTGGGTTCGATGGTTGAGGCAGCCCCTCCATTACGCTTAGTTGTCTTTTCAGCTTGACAATATGAGCTTGCACCTAGCAAATTGCGTGCTTTGTCAGATGACATTTCCTCATAAATTCCAAAAACCAACATTGTCTGTCCATCGTATATTAAATCGATTGTACAAAAATAAAGTACAAAAGCCAAAAAATATCTCTAGAAGACACCCATATTACAACCAGGATGATATGGAGGAAACAAATAATTCATATCCAACTATCCAAGATGGTTCAGGTTGGTCGAGACACTGAATCAGAACAAGTTAACAATTCACCACTTGACTGCCCCTTAAATGCCTGGTCCATGGTCATACATCATAAAAGCACTTATAGGTTTGGATAGATATTATTTCAAGACTTGTTAGCAAGCAAATAACATGAATATGTGCAACTACTACTATAACCGCAATTACAAATATAACGAACACAACCGAACAGTTTAACAGAGTTAACCAACCAAGCAAAAAGCAAACAATCCATTCTGACCTGCTGACGGGCTGCTGCAAGTTTCAAAAGCTCATCTGCCTCTGAAAATTTCGTATACCACTGGCTGAAGGGATGATCTTTCATATGGCGTTTCTCCTTTTCAATCACATTATCAACTGGTGCGACACAAGTCCAAGCATCAAAAGTATCTCGTAAGTATTACAAGCAGCAGAAGTTTGCATAACAAAAAAAGAAAGAAAGAAAGAAACTTTACCGAGTGAACGCAATTTAAAGCCAGCAGGTAGCCGAGGAACAATTACAGCAGGATGATTCTGCACACGAGCAAAGAATCCCTCAGAAGGCTCGGGAAAAACAATTTCGTTATAAGATTCCACAACAACAGGTTTCTTGTTTGAATGGGGTCCGGATTCATCTTCAGGATACAACTTCAAATTGTGGAACCTGCGAAAAAGAGTCACCATCAGTACTTAAGCATCACCATCAGGTGAACCAAGGTAGTAACAAAACAAACAACTACTCACAAATCCAACTGCTTGTCACAAACATCACTATGGAAAAAAATGGAGATGGCGATTTCAAATTCACCCCAACCACACTCTGATAACTCAAACGGAGCTGATTCGATCACTCTTGTAGGGTTATTGAAACTGGGATGCAACTGAAACACCACTTGCCTAATCACAACTCCGATATCCTCATTTGTCGCCCCACGTACATATACAGTCCATTTATGTGACTGAGACCTACAAGACAGAGCAAACATTGGTGAAATCATTCAAAATACACAACCAGCACATGAAAATAACCACAAGATTGAAAAAAAAAAAAAAAAAAAAAAAAAAAAAAAAAAAAAAACTTACTCGCTGGCCTTTCGACCCAGATGAAAAGCAATAGTTCCATACGCTATCGGGACACTAATTTCCACATCTTTTAGTCTGCTGATTATAGTCTAAATCAAGAACAAAATATCACATTGTTAAAAAGAGTCCATGAATGTGCGCTTCAATATCAAAAACTCACCAGACATAACCGTAAAAATCAAAACTTGCAATTGTTAACACCAGTAAAACATGACGTATAATAAGATAATAATATAAACATGCCAGGTTTTCGACATTTTATAATATTGTGCAAAAAAAAAAAAAAAAAAAAAGCAGCGTCTATCTGACTATTTTCAAAATTAGGGTTTAAGAAAATTTGTGTTGAGATTATAAAGAGAGCACCTTTTTCTCGCTATCGTCACCAATTTGGCCGATTTTGATGATGTGTTGTGGTTTTGCGGCAGAGGCACTGTCGTCGGGCATGTTTTCGGCTTCCATTGTGTCAGTCACGGTGTTTGTTATGGACACATTTTTTATTTATTTATTTTAAAATCAATTTTCTGGAAAGTGTGAATTTGGGGGTTAGGGTTTAAGGACCCTTATAATTGGATTTGGATTTGGATATGTGCGGAGCCCAATCAAATTATAACTCGTATGACATTAAATAATATTAGTAATCCAAAAATTTTCTTCAGGAAAACATAAACAAAATAATAATAATAATAATAATAAAAAATCTGAAAAATTGGCTTATTTATTAAATAAATTTCATCTTTTTAACATTCAACAAAAAAAATATTCATCATTTAAAGAAAATAAAATTGAATGGTATATGCACCATAGATTTATACAATTGTACTAAATAATTGCTATACTTTTTGTAACATGTGATTGACTTAATAGGATATAAATAAGTTAATTTTTGTAAATTTATTTGAATTATTTTTTTTTAATAAAAATAAACCTTATATATGAATCTATAAACAGTTTATTTTGATTTTTTATAACATAAAATCTAGAAGGAAAAAAAATAATCATTCTTAGAATCTTAGGCAATGATGGTGATAGGAGAAAAAAAAGAGGGGGTCTTTTTTCAATGAAACCTTGGTTCGATTCAATTTTAAAATGGATAATACTAGGGTGCTGCTGACTGGTCAACACCCAAAATATTGACCAAATGATATGTCCCATTTGAACCGTAACATTTGTCCTTTTTTTCTTTCACTCATTCTAAGACTTTGTCTACTCCAAAACTTTTAATGCATGAGAACATAAAATCCTAACAAAACTGAACTTTATACAACTACAAAGTGTTGGAATGAGTGAAAGAAAAAAAGGATACATGTTACAATTCAATTGAACCACATCACTGAGTCAGTATTTTGGGTGCTAATTGGTCAACACCTAATTATTATCCTTTTAAAATTATCATTTTAATGTTGTACTAATGTTACCTGCTGAAATTGGAACTTGGAAAGGAAATCAGACTAATCAAAAATAGCAAAGTAAGGGCTGATTAATGTTTAAAGAAGATGGAGGAATTAATACGCCAAATTTTCATGGCAACAGCACAACTCTTTGAAATCATACTTTCAAGGTTTCATAATAGCAGCACCTAATAACAAAACCACTTGGCTCTGATCATAAAATGTTACATTTCGAAGAAATAATCCGAGACATACCACCATTACTTGGGTCACCTGGAGACCCTTCTCCGGAAGCTGGCAGTCGAGCAGGAATCAAACAACGTTGCATTATCTTGCCAAGGAGCAGCAGGATAGGATAAGATAAGCCAACCATGTCAGATGTTCGATGCGTTGAGAGCCATTACTTTACACTGTTCATTCATGGCCAAAAGTTGAGCTTCTTTCTTGTCAAGAAGAGCTGTCAATCTCACATTCTCTTCCATAAGTTTCTGAACTTCTGCCTCTTTCTGTGTCTTCTCACCCTCCAACTGAGTTGTCTTAGCAACTAGCCTGCTTGACAACAGAATTTTAAGTGATGAACCAAATGAAAAAAATTCGACAAAATAAACAATATAAAGAAGACGAAAGACGACAACTAAAATTGACTAGAGGGAGAGAGGGAGATTCTGGGGAACAACCAAATACATAGTTAACACATAGAGCTCTATTAACACTGTTTTAAACAAAAAAGAGTGAAGCAGCAAGACCATCTTCAGAGCAAAATGTCAATTTTTCTTTCCTGACAAAATTAAGTTAAGTTTTTAAGTTCTTAACACCTCAAATCCAAAAAAGTGAATAGAGAGGGAAAAGAACTTCCGGGCAAAGAGTGCATATAAAATGTTTTGCCAAGCTGACGGATACTGACCGTTCAAAAAGCCTCTCAATAGTTTGAAATTGCTTCTCTGATGACAGCAGTGTTTCCCTCACACTGATGAGACTGCTAACATAGGATTTCAAAGACTCAAAATCTTGTTTTACACGACAAAGCTCCTGTTCATTTTCTGCAGCTCGTTGCCTCTGTCTAGATGTCTCTTCAACCAAATCCTCAACCCTCTGCCGCATTTCATTCAGAATACTATTTGTTCCCAGAGCAAAGCGCTCCATCTCATCTAACTTCATTGACATGTTCTCAATCTGAATTGCCTTCTTTCTAATTTCTTGCTGACTTAAAGTTACCTTTTCTTTCTCAATTGCAGTTTCAGATTCCGCTATTATAACCCTTTTAACAAGAGCTTCCATTACATCTGTGACCATCTGTACAGACTTGAGTAATTCACCAATATATGTGCCATCTTGTTCATCTAAAGAACCTCGCTGTTTACTAATTCCCATCCATGGCTCTTCATCTGGACTATCAAATGAAGAAAGATCAACATTCCTAGACCAACCAGACAAAGGTGTACCATTTTTGTCAACAATACCGACTCCTTCTAACTGTTTGATGGCACATGATGTATGGGCTAAATCAGGAACAGCCATTTTTTCTGCTTTCGATTTCAAGAAGGTCAATAATGTGGCAGTAGTTTTTACTCTTTGCCAGAGAACTTCTAATTCCTTCTTCGCATCTTCTTCAGAACCTTGTATGCATGCCTTTACCTCCATAATCTTTGCTTGCAATACATCCACTTGAGATTGGCTTCGTCCCATTTCCTGCTGCCTCATTTCATTATTTTCATTTATCTGGGACTTCGAAGTTGGCAGGTCAACATCTTCCTCTGATGCCATTCCCTTTCCTATGTTATTAAAAAAAATGAGTATAAGAATTTCAATCCTAAACTGACCCAAAACAAACACTCATGGATACATATTGGATCAATCTTCCTTGCAAAGAATAACCAACGATGAAACACATAACAAAAAATCTACTCAAGAGTCACGAGAATAATTAGCACATCATGTTGTGTGCAACACTCCTTGCAAAGAGCCAAAGATTAACTCATCACAATCCTCTCTAGAAAGCCATATGCAGTAAAGGGTCTGCCATCCCCAACAAGCATAGTTGAAACTGGGAAAAATTGAAAGTGGGAATTAATCTAGCAAATAAGACACGTTTTAAAACAAAACTATTCCTGCAATTCAATCAATGAATCCTTTGAAATATCCACCTATACAGACTCCAATACATTAATAGTATCACTAAAGATAAAACTGTAAAAACTTCTAATATCTCTGAAGGTTGTAACATTGAGTTTCAGTATCATTGTCAACAATGACAGAGTAGGTTAAAAAACCCAGCTCAGAAAAAAAACTTGCTTGGATATCTAAAACAAACTTACACAAAAACTACACAGATTCTTTAGTAAGGTGTCTGCTATCCTCAACAACAAGCATTGTTGAAACTGAGAAAAAACAAAAACTGGGAATTTATCTAGAGACACATTTTAAGATAAAAACCATTCCTGTAATTCAATCAACGAATCCTTTGAAATGTCCACCAAAACAGACTACAATACATCAATAGTATCACTGATTAAAGGTAAAACCAAAAGAACTTCCAATAAACTAGTCCCTGAAGGTTGTATCATTTAAGTTATGGCGTTATTATCAATGACTACGGAGTAGATTAGAAACACCCAGCTCCGAAAAAACTAGCTCAAATATTTAAAACAAAAACTTAGACAAAAATTACTCTGGGCAACCAAACATACTCTGAAACAAGCTGAATAACAACGAATCGGAGAATATGAACCACAATTTACAGATTCCGCATTTTTGTGATATCTAATCTAAAACCCAGTTACTTGGATCACTTTTACGCAGTCGGTCAATAAAAACAAAATATAAGATCAAATCAGAAAGCAAAGCAAACAATTGGAAGTACAAATCTGTTTATGTTAAAAACCAAAAAAAAAAAAAAAAAAAAAAAAGAAGAAGAAGAACGTTGAAGCGTTGATTAATTAACAAACAGAAAATAACAAAATCACAGACTCGAAAGCTTAATTCAAAGATCTGAACTCAAACTCTCAAAGAGCCCTAATTTGGCTAACAAAATTTTCTAATCAAATGCAAATCACACATTAAATGATCTTTAAGCAAACCCTAAACTTCAAAAAAGAATTACAAGTCGGTAGGAGCATAAATCAAATAAGAACAAAAACAAATCGAAAACAAGATTGTGAAGGAGAGAATGGGCACCTTCTGATTCGTGGAAAGGAGAAGAATTTGATGAACTTGACTATACCGGATAATGGGTGGGTACGCGGTCCGTGAAATCAAAATAATATGTGATTTTGATTGGAACCACCTAACATTGTATAGCATCTTATTCGATACCTTTTCTTTTGTTTCTGCTTTGCCCCTTCTTTAATTATTTAATTAATTAAATGATATTCTATAAGGTCGGTTCACTCATAGTTCACGTGGTTATGTTTCATTTCCGTGATTTGAATTCGAATCTCTACTCCTTCCCATTCCCAACTGTGGTTGTGTATATTTTTTTAATCATGTTTGCAGTGATTGATCTATTAAGATTTACATCCTCAGAGAAACTCGAATTAAAATTGAATTTTACAAAACTTCGATTTTTTCTTTTTCCGCATAATTTGGGCAATCTAAAGTTTTTTTTTTTTGAGAGAGAGTTGCTTCTTCTTTGCTTCCTCTTCTGTGATTTTTCTTCGGAGGCAATCTAAAGTTACTCTAAACTTTATTAGAACCAAATTGATGCTAGCTCCTATGCTATTTAAGTTCCTACAATTATATGACATTTTCTTGTACTTAATTGATTGAGATTTATCGAGTGTCCATTGTTTTGATGGTCAGCCCCCCTCTCCTTCCGCCTCTGCATATCCTGACAGTGTAAATATATGTACACATTTACCCATTAAACCGTAAAGTATGTGAGATCCCTCTTGTAAAATGACAGTTGCATTCCAAGTCGTGCTACATGTTTGTGTATTATAAAATAAATAAGCCAATGTCAAAGCAAGCAATGGACTTGGATTGAAACACCACACAGAATAGTAGAGTCCGGTGCCATGTACATAAAACAAGTGGCGATTATTTACATTTTTCTTTTAAAATTTTTTGCCATGTACCCCAACCCCTAAAATTTTTATGAATCTGGCTTTGCTTCCGCAAAAAACTTAGTAACTTTATATACATTGCAAGGCCACCAAGGCTGGAAAAGTCTTGTACATATATATATATATATCATATATGGTTAGAGGATCTTCTTCTGTGTGAATCAATCACTAGAAAAAAACATTGTAACAACAGTACAAGATCAATTTTTCAGAGAAATAAGTTGCTCTTCTAGTTGGTGAAAGATTTAGCCACTGTAGAACTGGTGGCCAAGCCTGAGAGAAGTCCAACAAGAAGTGCACTGTTATAAGTGGTTGGTTCACCTTGCATCGTGTTGTTTCGGGCATCAATGTAGGATTCGTTGAAGAAGGGACCGCCAACTAACGCTCCCACAGCTACGTTTGGATTGGGAGATTTGGAATCAAGCCACTTGAAACCATCTCTGCAGCCTGTATTGGCATTAGTTGCGATCGAAGACCCCCTGTGGTGTACGTGTAAGGGGTAGCTACTTCCATAACCAACAAGATAGCTCAACTTCATCGGATTATTTCCCAACACATACTCCACCTGAAACAATTTGCCAATTCTGTTACATTGATTACAATTCAGCTTGTTGTATCATTATATGTGCCTATCCTAAAACAAAAGTTGTGCTTGGGAGCAATTCTATCGTGCCACTCCCCCTAGAACATCTAAAGTAAGTAATTGTGTAAGAAAGGTAACGTGAACTCAATCTAACCATGATCCTTATTGCCAACAAATTGCATACCTGTGAAATAGAAAAGTCACGGAGATCGTCTGGTTTGTACAATTTGCCGCTGCAATATAAAGTTTCAGTCCCGGATGTAATCATATAATCACTATAAAGGAGAGTGAGGAACGCAGAAGCCACAGAATGCTGAAGACAGTTCCATGGTGCAATCCATATCAGACCACCTGCATTGAAATGGCATTTTTAGACTTTTTCGAAACCTAAAAATTATGTCAAAAAGAATATTTATTTTACCTTCTGTTCTGCTGGCAGTGGCTGTTGGTGAATCTGGTAGAAGTCCACACATGATTGTCTCAGCAGTTTTCCTGTACATTTGGAGCTCAAGATTCTCAGTCTCTGAGACATCTTTTGCACCAATCAAATTAATCCTGGATAACAAAACCTGCTCACAAACAAAAAAATTGAAACAATGTCATATAGTAGGATGTGCTTATATGAGTATATAACATTGAATGCACAGGATCATAGTTTATACATGTACTCCTGGGCGCTTGTCATCCCAACTAAACCAAGTAGGATTTCCCCAATCAGCAAAAGATTGCCCATTTAGGTCAGTCACATATCGAAGATATGACCGATCACCAGTTGCAAGATAGAGCCAACTAGCAGCCCACAAGAGCTCATCTCCATATGCTGTAGAGTTGTAGTACTTCTGCACTTGGGGGACATTGATGCTGTATAAACCTCTGTAAGTGTCGGCGAAAGTAAAAAGTTGTTGGGCATGTTTAAGGAGCATATCAGAATAAGTTGAGTTAATTTTCTTGAAAACTAGAGATGCAGAGGCCATTGCTGCTGCGGTTTCTGCTGCAACCTCTGTCCCCGGGAATGATGCGTTGATCTGTGTGACTGGCCTCTTCGTGGTCATGGTTTCAGGCCTTTCCCAGCAATTGTGGTCCAATTCAGGATCACCCACCTTCAAATATTTCACAGAAAACACAACAATTGAAACAAATGAAAGTCACCAAAATTATATGACATTGAAACTTCAAGTATGGTCAAATAATTGAAACAATTGAAATTGAACAAAGAGTTGCTGGAACTATATATATAATACCTGAACATAGAGCACATTTGGAGAAGGGTGGGAATTGAGAAGATAATCAGTGACCCATTTGAGTGAATCCTGAGCAGGTTTGAGCTGTTGGACAGCATTCATGTGATGACCATATTCGAGAATTGCCCACGACAACACGGTTGCAGTGAAAGCCATTGGAAATCCAAACTTCATCAAGTCCCCAGCATCATACAACCCTTTTGATAGGTCCAATTTCTCTTCACTCCCATCTTGTAACGCCGAGTCCCCTCTCCACTCAATCTTGTTATCCACCAACTTCCCAGCTGCAACAACAATAACAACAACAAAAACAACATTTTTGTAATATCAATCAAAAGAATTAATGCACATATACATTCATTATGATCATAATTAATCATATAGTACATTTTTGCACGTCGAAGAATTGCATTGCGATTTGGAGAGCGTTAGCATATTTTGGAACCACTTGTTGAGGGTGGTGGTGTGAACCTCGAGTTCTTTTGAGGAAATCAACGTATCTTGATATGGTGAGAGCTGCAACAGTGGTAACACCTATGGCAAAGAGTAACACTAGGAGCCAGTACAAAAAGCAGCACTTTGTTTTGCGAGTGTCATCCTTGTAATTGTTATTAGCTCGAACGTTTTTGACGTTCTCTTCATCATCTTCCATGAATTTGGCACAGCATAGTATGTTAGGAGGAGCCATTGACAGAGTTGTAGAGTTGCTTTTGATCAGGTCACAAAATTGAAAAATCTGGTAAAGAATTTATTGAGTTATGGAAATGTGAGAGAGAATATATATATATATATATATGATAGTGTAAGAGATAGAGATGTGAGCATGATCTGCCGATGGAATTCTTTTGATGGGGAAAAATGCACAGGTTTGGCCGTGGAATGATCATCAATGATGACTTTCAAAGTGAGACAGATTCAAGGGAAACGACAGACTGGCTTGTCATTTGCTTTGAAAGTTGTAAGACTGCAGTATGAGATATTATGCCGTTTTGTCCTACCTTCCCTTAATGATTTTGGTTTTTTTCATTTATATTTATTACAAATTTGAGATATACCGATCAGACAATTTATTTAATGCCAATGCTTACCACTAGATTGATGAAGAAAGTTGTCTTGTAGAAAAATGCATGTGTGACATATTTTTGAAAAAGATTATGAATTTAGGTTTGGAGGAGGAAGACATGACTTGATACAATTCTCGTTAATGTAGTTGCGAAGGACTTGTCCATGGACTACCTTAGTATACATGTGACAAAAACAGGTGATTAATATCTGACATAAAGGTAAATATATTT
Source organism: Acer campestre (assembly GCA_954870605.1). NCBI lineage: Eukaryota > Viridiplantae > Streptophyta > Magnoliopsida > Sapindales > Sapindaceae > Acer > Acer campestre. The sequence goes on from OX940800.1 coordinate 6,684,779, forward strand.
TCTCAGTTTGCCTTGATTTTACTTTTCTCAGTATTCAATTGTAAATCTTTGTGACATTCTTTGTTTCCTCTCCTCATCTCACCTTACCTCACCTTAATTGTCTTCACCTCCATAATCTATTGCCACATGTTTATTATAGCAAATTAATGCTTTGAATTATTTTTATTAATTTGTATATCTTTACTCTACCAAGAAATAAAATTAATCAAGACTATTGATTTAGAAGATGACAATGTGAGCTAAGGACAAAATGAGGTGAGGTGAGGATTTAAATCCTTGTTTCCAACTAGTTTCTCTCAAGAATCAAGACTCCAATAAATGCATACAAAAATGAAGTTGGCCTAACAATACACTACAAAGTTGTGACTTGTGAGTTCGAGTCTTTTCCTCTCTCCAATAAATGCAATCAAAACAGGAAATGAAATCAGGATGGTTAATTGGTCATGATAGGAGAATTTCTAAATGAAAAAAAAAAAAAAAAAAAAACATAATTAAATTTTTTTTTTTTTTTTGTCTATCTAATCTGTAGAGATGGTCATTTCCCCCCGAGGTTCCAAATCTCTGCTCCCCCATCCCCATTTGGGGGAATTTTTTTTTTTTTTTTGAGTGGGGGGGGGGGGGGGGGGTTTAATAAATGAGGATAAGGATAGAGGGAACTACATTCGCCCTAGAGCTAACCACAGTTCGGTTAAACCGTCGGTTTTGTCCGCGATTTAACCGGAACCGGAACCGGAACCAAAATCGCCGGTTTGGAAACTGGTGGTTCCGGTTCCGGTTTCAGTTTGGGATTCCTCCAAACCGGCTGAAACCGGCGATTTAAACTGCCGGTTTATTTATAAAAAAAAAAAAAATCAACCAATTAGAAGTTGCCACGTGGCACTTTTTTGTTTTTGTTTTTTTTTTGAAAAACTGCCCAAAACCGAAATCGAAATCGAAATCGAAACCGAAACCGAAACCGTACCCAAACCGCCAGTTTTGAAACCGAAACCGAAACCACCAAACCGGTGGTTCTGGTTTCAGTTTTGATTTTAGGTGGCCACCAAACTGAAACCGACGGTTTCGAACCGAAACCAAACCGAACCGTGGTCGGCTCTAATCCACCCCCATTTCCTCCTTGGCCATCCCTACTAATCTGTTTATCATAATTCATAACACAAAAACTGAAGTGATACAGTTGTGGACCTTGTGGTAAAGTAATCTAAATAAATATTTTTTAAAATCCGAATATAGATACAAATATACCCTAATGGGCCGACGCAATTTGAAGCAAGACACGAGTTATCATATTCTGACATGTAAAAATGGGCCCATATGAAATAAACTTGGATTCGATTGAATTTGATCCGCAGTAGTAGTATAACTGCACAAGTTTATTCCTCAGAAAAATCCTTTCCATCTCCACCCAGACCCTCTTCCTCTCGACTCGCAGAGAGACTTATTATTGAATTAGTCTGAAACGCACACACAAATTACACTAGTATCAGTGACTCTCGAACAAGCGAGCTAGGATGGGAGAAGGAAGAGAAGGAGATTGGGAGTGTAGTGGTTGCAAGAACCGCAACTATGCATTTAGATCGTTTTGCAACAGATGCAAGCAGCCCCGACTCTTGGTTGACACTAAAACCCCATCTGACTCTAAGTGGCTCCCTCGTATTGGCGATTGGATTTGCACCGGTAACTTTTTCTTGCTTTCCACTCTCTTTTTCTTATATTTTCTGCATGTACTTCCAGTTTGAGATTCTGGGTAGTTTGCTTTTTTGGCATTTGTTGCCTCAATTTGTAAAGTTTTAATTTTTCATTCTATTTCTGATTTCTGTATTTAGATGTAATGTTAGGTTTCCAGGACTAAAGAAAATCTTGAGTGAAATGGTATCAACACATCACTTGAGCGCCAACCAAGTCAAAACATGTCATGTATTAAAAAGACTAAATGTGATTTGATGAAAGAAAAATCAAAATTAAAAAGTTGTCATATGCAAGTAAAAAAAAAAAATTGTTATCATATGATGGTTTTTGATCGGGTGGTCTCAATGAGACTGTCCCATGGAAGTTTTCCGCCAAGGACTAATACTGGATTGGGAAATTTTTTGGTAGGTTGAATTGATAGAATTGCTTTTTCCTAATTTGTTGGTGAGTGTCAATGGTGTTGGATTTGAGGTTTAGGCTAGTAGTAGGGATAAGTTGGCTTTCATAAACTAGATAGATTATGCAATATTCGTTTTGTATTTATGGTGCTACTAATCTTCGACTCATAATTGTATATTAAACATGCTATAGAGTTAAGGAATTGTTAGTTGCTAGTTGCTGACATGTTTGAATGAGGGGATTAATATCCTCATTGCCATTTGTAGGGTACATCGAAAACATCTGACTATCTTTTGATTTAAAATTAGTTGTCTTTGATCCGTATAGGTATTTTTTTCTTCTTTTGCCATGTATTATATATCCCATGAACTTTCGTATTGGATTTTTGACATGTTTGCAATTTACGGTTCGTTTCTTGTATTTTGTTGTGCGAAGATTTTTTTGCCTCTTTACTATGTATTCTATTTTGTTAAGTTGAGATTAGGAACTTACTGTCAATTAGGTTGAGTGGTTTGTGTTTTTTGTATGTCTATCTGGTATTGGATGGGCTTGGTTGGTGTGCGTATACTTGGCTTCCTTTCTCTCGTGGCTGCCTTGTGGGTTGGGTTTGTATGGCAATGGATCAATAGGTTGCACTAACAACAATTATGCATCAAGAGAAAAGTGCAAAAAGTGCGGGCAACCAAAGGAGGTAGCAGCTATGCCAGCAATTGCAATGCCTGGAGCTTCTCTCCCAACTTATTCACATTATTTTGCCAGGGCCCCAGGAGGACTGGAACAAAATATGAATATTGGATTATTCGGCAATGGTGCTCTCCAACAGCCACTTCCTTTGAGCTCCAACTGGTTAGGAGGGAATGAGGGTCACGCTTCTTCGTCTTGGCCTTTAGCTGGAATTGCTAGCTCTGGACTCTCATATGATAACCCTGCTGATCATCCTCCTTCCGTTGTGAAAGGATGGCGCAATGGTGACTGGATATGCAACTGTGGTTTCCATAATTACTCCTCTCGTGCACAGGTAAGATTAAACTGTCTGAAGATAATTATATTCTTCCAACTGTTCATACATAGTACAAGATTGTTGATCTCATTTTGTATTTGCTCCGCTTTTGGTTATTCGCAGTGCAAGAAATGCAACGCTCCTCTACCACCAGGTACACTCTCATTCTTTGTCAGAACTTAGAAGAGCAATAAGAACTTGTTTACCAGTAGTATCTTGGCTGAGAGTGTCCATGTTCGATCATTTGAAAATAACATTAATATGGTGATCTGTGTTATAATTTTTGCCAAGATGGATTTTTATTATTAAACTTTCTGAAACTCACCTTAAGAGATGCAGGGAAGTCATTAGATTTAAATGGATTATGTGCTTTCCAAAACAAATCTTTTATTTTGTTCAACTTAGTTTTGTTTTTGTGTTGGTTGATTCTTCTCAAAGTTGTAAAATTTTTGATGCCTGTGATCTATTCTTTGATGGCCATGTTGTTGCTTGGACTGATTGGTAAATGTTCATTAATCTGCTGTATTGTTGTTTTCCCCTATTGTGATGGGATCACTTGTGCTAGTGATGAGACTTTTGTGCCAAAAGTTGGTCAGTATTAATATTATCTTTATTCTTTGAGGTCAGTATTAATCTTATTTTTGCTCTTTTAACATATACAGCTCTTGGAACGAAGCGTTTGGCATCAGAAGAGTTTGTTAATGACTGGGATAACAAGAGATTGAATTCAGGACATGTAAGAAACCATTTCCTGATTTAGCAGTTTCATAGTGTTGTGATCATATTTTTAACACTTTCAAATTCAGCCTGCCTTAATTTTTTTACTATTTTGCCTCTTTCTCATAATGATTTTACAGACAAATGGACAGCAAAAATCATTTCCAAGATATGAGCAAATGTTAGCGCCAATGGACGCACAACCTGCCATATTTTCTCCATACCCAGGTGTAACCCCAGCTGCAGCTCCAAATTGGCAAGCGCCCACTCCATTTCCATATCAAGCAACAGTACCTGCTCTCCTTGGAAAAGGGTAATTTCAGATTGTGTTGCTCTTTCTATGTACTATATGTCTATATATTTATATCCTATTTGTCTTATATTTTAATCATTTTGTAATTAATTCCAACTTTTAAAAGCGGTCAGTATAGATAAATAAATTCATAAATCCATTTATAACTGCAATTTTATTGATGGTTTTGTTTTGTTGCGTTCACCGCTTGACCTCTTGTTGACCATATGCAGTTTGATAAGTCAGCTGAATAAACTCTCATCCAAAATCTTAATGTTCGGTGTTGTATGATGAACTAAATTTAGGTGTCTCTTAGATTTTACATTTCACTAAGATATGTTTACCTAAACTCTAGTTGTAGCACAAGAATCGGGCTAATTCTCAGATTTGATGGAATTTGATGAATCTCTCTCATTGATAGTCTTATACTTGTAAACATTTCATGGACAGAGCAAAGCAATGGCGGAGTGGAGATTGGATGTGCACAAATTGCAACAATCATAATTATGCATCTCGATCAGAGTGCAATAGGTTAGTATCTGATTTTATTCTTTTTTAACATGACATGGACATACTAAAATATAATGAAATTATGGTTGTTGTTAGATGTTGCTCATATTTATGAGAACTTTTTGCATCTTAATTACATGTTATAATATGTAGTGTCACATTACTCCTACAGACAGAAAACATTTGGTAAAAATATTGTGTTCTAGTGGTCCTTTGGAGGGATGTTTGTCGGTTTGCCCTGATGATTGTGTTCCATTTCCATTATTTTGTTGCTATATTCAAGTTTGCAACGTAAAATCTGCATTTGATCTGTTTATTTTAAAGAATTGTTTTTACTAATTTTCATCTTTTGTGTCTTAAGAGTTCCTAAGAGACTTAGACAAAGTTGACAATTGACAGAGATATTAAGTGCATGCTTCCTTGGAAAAGTTTTGGGATCTTAGACCTGTTAAAATCTTGCTGGTTCCATCCAATATTGTTTTGGTTGATCTTGTTCTCAGTTTATGAGAGGTGTTGTAGGCCTGACTTCATTGTCTGTTCAACCCAATTCTTTTAGCAGTTTCTTTACTCCAAAAAATTTTCATTTGTTGCTTGACTAGATAGAATACTGGGAACATTGTTGGCCTGGTATGCGTATCAGCTGCTTTACCATTAAAAGTGAACCTAGTCACTGATTTTTGTGTGGTAAACATTAGCTTTAACCGCTGTAAAATTCGCTGTCCATGGTTAAACCGCAAAATTAGGTTCTTCTTTCTTTATCTTAACGCCACTTTTTGATTTGGTCGATTTGATAACGTTGAAACTTTTTCTTCTGCAGGTGTAAAACCCAAAGAGAGGTTGTGCCTCAGCCAGTGAGCACAGTATAGTTGCAGAAGAATTTTGGAGGGTTTACGTTGTTGTACTTGCTGAGGTTTAGTGTTTGTTTACTATGGCGTACCATGCTGCTGGAAGAAACAGAAGTATGCCATCGACCTGTTCCATTACCGTAAGACTCAATAGTAGAAATTTGTGATACACTGATATATTTTTTTTCAAAGTAGAGTCTGGGTTTGAGCAATGTGAGTACCATTTCATTTTCAAAGGCTTGTTTGGTTTACTATTGTAGTGGGGTGGTGTTTGATAACTTGCCAGAGTTGGCCATGTATCCATTTTTGGTGTTGATACGAATAACTCGTTACGGGTTTTTTACAGTATACTTGAAATCAGACTTGTTATATCAAATCTCAAACACTTTGTATTTATTTCTAAAACTGAGGTAGAGAAAAGCTTTTACAATCCATCAAATCATCATCTCTCATGAAATATATATGCAAAATTTGTCTACAAGGGCAAGCAGGTTTCGCATCTACAAAATAGCCGATGAATCAAGAGCCCTTGATTATGGAGGAAGGAGGGAGAGGAGCAGAGTCCAACTGGTAAAGATTAAGCGCAGGCCCCACAAACCGGAACATTATCCAAGCACCGATCATGATAAAAATGGATGCATAAGCAAACTTGTTAAGCCAAAACAACGCACCTTTCTCTCCCACGTAGAGCTCTATTGCCTTCTCAGTGATGCTCATATCCTCCCACTTCTTGGTAACCTTTGCAGCAGCAGCTGAAGCTTGCAAGGATTGCTTGTTGTCTCTGGCACCCTCTTCACTCCGCTTTCTTTGCCTCCTTGACCGACTCCGAAACCGTATCTCCACCGGATTTGGTGGGATTATAGGTGGAGGAACTGGCTGTGGAGCATCATTGCCATCACTGCTAGTGTTGCTGCTGCTGCTACTACTACTACTGTTGATGGGGCTGATTCTTAGAGACCGCCCAAAGTAACAACTGAGTTTTAGGAGGTTTTGAGATTGTGGTGTTGTGGTGGTGGTGGTGGTGGTTGAGAGTTTTGGTGGGTTGATGAGGATGGTTGATGGAGGTGATTTTGAAACAAGAGTTTGGAGGATGTTGGTGTTCATGGCTTTCAACTTTGTAACACAGAATGGTTGGATGTGGTGGTGCTGCATATGCTTATCTTAAAGTTGTTTGGTGTTTGGTGTTTGGTTTAGTGTGGATTTGCCAATCATAGGATGCCACGTTTCATTATAACCAAATGCCTTCTCTAAAAAAGAGAAAAACTTGGATGGGATGGCCTTCCAATTAAAATGTGTTATTTACATTAAGAGTATAAAAATATATTTTTTAAAGTATTATGTGGTACATTTTGATTGGACTGTCTCATTGCCACATCAATAAGACCATCCTATCTAAGTTTTTCTCCCGAAAAGGAGGAATCGGTTTTTATATTTACATATATATTTTTTTTAAAGAATAATAGTAAATTGTTTTCAAGGATTCCTTCAAGTATTCCAAAATTTATTAACAAGGGCATAAGGGAGTTTTTGTTTTTATTTTTCTTATCGCCGGCTAATCTTTATTTTGTCATAATTGATTCTTTTTAGGTGTTTTAAACTAATTTACATATATTTAATGGTTGGTTTTAGAGTATATATATAATTTTATTTATTTATTTTCTTATTTCCATAACAATTATAACTTATAAGGTTGTAATTTGAGAGGGGAATCAATTTCAAGCTACATTGAAAAGAGAATAAAGACCAATCATGTGTTGGTGTGAGTGGTTCGGCACTCTCATCCCTTAAGTAAGGTCGTGGGTTCAACCCCCCTTGTGAACGGAGCTGCACATATTGGGAGCACTTCACCCATTAGTGGGCCGACCCGGTGCGAGTCCGGATTAATCGGGGTGTGGTTTGGGCTGATTGCACCGTATGGTGGATCTGCCCTACCCGGAAACCGGATGGTGTAAACCAAAAAGAGAATAAAGGAAATATTAACTTATTCTTGATTTGTTTGTGTATGAGATTGATTCCTAAAAGGTTGTAGGATACATTTGAGTTTTTAGAAAGATAGATCCGACTCGAACCCTCAATCTCATGACTAGACGGAAGGGGCTAACACTACGCCACTCGTCTCGTTGATTCCTAATTGGATTTTAATAAACACAATTAAGTGTTTAAATTGTGTAATAATAATAAAGTCTATATATATATATATATATCACGAGTATTTGATGGCTCAACCTCCTGACCAACCATCTCTGTCTCTGTCCACTGATATATTTTTCAGTGTCTTGCTCGCTCTTGAATTTTTCTCTCAATTCAATTTCACTACCGAGATAACTCAGCACCCAACCAACCCACCATGAAGAACGATCTCAACCGGGTCCAAACTGACGATCCGTTCCTTCTCCGATACCAACCCGACGAACTCAGAATCGCGTCCGAGTTTCTCACCACGTGGCTCCCTTTCCTCTGCCGAGATCTCTGTCACAACTGCACTCGAAATCTCTCCAATCGCATTCGTTCTCTCGATTCAGGTAACTTTTCCTCCGTTTTTCTCATAAAAAGTTCAAAATTTTGTTTTGTTAGCGTAGTTTGGACGAGATTCTTTGTATTTGTCAATTCTATATATTTGTTACAGTTCGTAATTTGAGGGTTTAGGGTTTGGGAATCTTACTAATAATTTTTTTTTTTTTTTTTGGATTTTTAGTATTAGACGGTGGTGGTGGTGAATCGGAGAGTTTTAATTTAGATGAGAGTAGAGCCTCTTTGAGTCCGAATAATAATGTGGAATCACTAGATATGAATGATTGTGATAATTGTGACACAAATTCGCTTGGGAGTTGGAAAGATGCGGCAGAGAATAATAATTCGTTGCCTAGTTGGAAAGATGGTGTGAATGGGTGGTCTGAAAACGATGTGGGGGTGGCTTCAACTAGCGGTGGTGGGGATTCAAACTTTGAATTGTCCTCGGTTGGGACATCGAGTCAACGTATGTCTTGGGCTGACATGGCTCAGGAAGATGAACTTGAGGAGGAGGAAGAAGAACAACACGATTTGAACAGACGGATGAGTGATCTTGGTAATTCAAGTAGGGAGTCGAAGGTTTCAAAGGCTCTTGAGAAGCCCCAGTTGTCTGTAGAAGTGAGAGAGTACATGAGGTTTATGAATGTGAAGAGGGAGAAGGATTTTATTTGTTTTGAGAAGATTAAAGGGAAGCTTGTTAATATTTTGAAGGGACTTGAGCTCCATGAAGGTGTTTTTAGTGCTGCTGAGCAGAGGAGAATCGTTAACTATGTTTATGCACTTCAAGAGAGGGGCAAAAAGGGAGAATTGAAAGGTTAGTTCTGCCAACATTAGTTTGTATTTTCCATTCTCGCTAAATGGTAATGCATATTATGATTTTCTTGTGTTTCTGTTTAATTTTGATGTTATGTATTAATTATTCTTGTATTAGGTTTCCGTTACAGATAGATGAGGTTTATGTTACAATTGTATCCTTATGTTGTTTGGTTTTCCTTTGTGAGATGAAAGTTGGGAGTAATGTTAATGCATGTGGTGCCACTTGTCCAGGATAAGCTGTGGCGATGCTGCATTTTTTATCTGTTGTTGTGGGCTGGCATGAGAACATGTTTCTTTGCCTTTAACAATAGTGGCACAAACTAACTGAAATAGTAAGAACTTAAATAGCAGCCATTATATGTTTAGATAAGAATTGCAGTCATGTTTGATATGAATTGCAATCTTTATTTGCACTTGGTACACCCTAGTAGTAGATTCAACTTTTTGCCATGTATTAGTGTATTACGGTGCATGATTTGCCAAATAGTTTTGTCATGTCTATCATCGCCTTTACAATGTTCCCATTAGTCTATTGATAGATGAGTTTTCATGTATTTCATTTTAGCTTTTATTGATATGGTGTAAATAGTGTTCTCCTGAAGTCTTGTGTTTAGATTTATAGTAAATAGTGTTCACCTGAATAGTAAATGATATTGTCTTTTTTTTTTCTTTCTTTTTTCTAAAATCAATTTTAATGCATGTGGATGTGGACCATATGGTGCGACTTGTCCAGGATAAGCTGTGGCGATGCTGCATTTTTTATTTGTTGTTGTGGGCTGGCATGAGAACATGTTTCTTTGCCCCTAACAATAGTGGCACAAACTAACTAAAATAGTAAGAACTTAAATAGCAGCCATTATATGTTTAGATAAGAATTGCAGCCATATTTGATATGAATTGCAATCTTTATTTGCACTTGGTACACCCTAGTAGTAGATTCAACCTTTTGCCATGTATTACGGTGCTTGATTTGCCAAATAGCTTTGTCATGTCTATCATCTTCTTTCCAATGTTCTCATTAGTCTATTGATAGATGAGTTTTCTTGTATTTCATTAGCTTTTATTGATATGGTGTAAATAGTGTTCTCCTGAATTCTTGTATTTAGATATTTAGGGCGTGTTTACTAATCAGGAATGAAAGGAATCGGAATCAAGTTCCATTGGAAAGGGAATGGAGGGGAATCGGAATTAGGTTACTAAATTTCATTCCAATGTTTACTAATTTTGAAGAATTGGAAATGGAATCAAATTTGTACAAAATTGATTACAAAAATACCCTTATATATACAAAATATAGCTCTCTCTCTCTATATATATATATTTCGCCGGCAGCTCAATTTTTTTCAATCAATTTTTTTTCCTTTAAAAATTGATATATATGGCCACATATGCAAGAAGCTAGTTTATGTTCACAATTTTATTTTTATTTTTTGTCGCAGTTCTATATTTTTTTTTTATATCAAACTTTTTTATTTTCCTAATAAAATCATAAATATATATGTATATATACTTAACAAATTCAAAGGCATTCAGCTGTGTTTTTTTATTTTATTTTATTATTAATTTTATGTAGGGATATTTTAGTAAAAATATATGAATTCATCTTGTAATCAGGAAAAGGGAACTTGATTCCTAGGGTGAGTGAAAGGAATCAAGTTCCCTTTCTTTCAGGAACTTAATTCTTGATTTGTATATGGGGTCCACAGAACTTAATTTCTTAAAACATTAGTAAACACTAGAATTCAAAATTAGGAACTTAATTCCCTTTCCCTGAATGAGATTCCTGATTAGTAAACACGCATTAATAAATAGTGTTCTCCTGAATAGTAAATGATATAGCCTTTTTTTTTTTTTTTTTTTTTCTTTCTTGTTTCTAAAATCAATTTTATTGCTACATGCCTACATCATTTACTTGATTGGATTGAAAAGGTAATTCTTCTACTTGTTTTTTGAAAGAAGGTTATTTTAATTTATTGTTTCATGTATTATATATTAATATATTTATTGATCATAATTCATTAGCAAATGTCAATGTTGAGAGTGATGATTTTTATCTGTCTGAAATATATGCAGAACGAACATATACAGCACCCCAAAAGTGGATGAAGGGCAAAGGGCGTGTAACCATACAATTTGGTTGTTGTTACAATTATGCAATGGTACGTTTTTGTTAATGCATTGCTTTTATATTTTTGAATGTATTGTATCAATCACGTGTCTATAATATAAAAACTTTTGGAGTTCTGTTAAAAACGGTAACTGGTGATGATAATCAGAATGTATTAGAAATTGCTTGAATTTATGATTTTTGTGGCAGGATAAACATGGTAATCCACCTGGCATCCTCCGAAATGACACCGTAGATCCCATTCCTCATCTTTTTAAGGTGATGATTAGGAGGCTGGTCAGGTGGCATGTACTTCCTTCAAGCTGTGTGCCTGACAGTTGTATCGTCAACATTTATGAACAAGGGGACTGCATACCACCTCATATTGATAACCATGATTTCCTCCGACCTTTTTGTACAGTATCATTTCTTAGTCAGTGTGATATTCTCTTTGGCTCAAACTTAAAGGTTGTGGCTGCTGGTGAGTTTGCTGGTTCAGTTGGAATCCCTTTACCTGTGGGGTAAGTATGACATACAAACCTTTTTTTTTTTTTGGCGTTCGTGTATTTTTTTTTTTTTTATCATATTATTACTCTATGCTTTTACATGTGCATGTGGAATTTTTGTCTTCATCATTATTACTTTTTAATTGAATTCATAAAGTGTGCATTGTTTTGTTTCAGATCTGTTCTTGTTATAAACGGAAATGCAGCTGACGTAGCTAAGCATTGTGTGCCTGCAGTTCCTACGGAGAGGTAGAAGTCAAAACATGGCAACTTCCATCTATGGTTGTTTGTTGTAATGATTAATATATAATGTGATTTTCTGCCCCTTGTTTATTTTTCGTAGGATATCAATTACTTTCAGAAAAATGGATGAATCAAAACGACCAATTGGGTTTGTTCCGGAGCCTGATTTACATGGAATTGAAACATTGTCATACAACATAGACAAAACTAAGCTATTGTCCCATATGAAAAGACAGCCATTTAGAAGAGAGGGTCAGACAGAAGCAAGAGAACCTCCCCAGAGAAATGATACCCGTTCAGAACCTCGTTACTCAAGTCGAGATGATACCCGTGCAGAACCTCATTACTCAAGTCGGTCTCGACGAGTGCCTGCAAATAGGAGGAGGATTATGGTGAATCCAAACATTTGATGCTTTCTTATGAACATCCTCCCACCTCCTGTTAGTCCATCTATCGGTTTTAGCTCCCGGAAAGCTGAATGTTGGTTAAGGATGCTCCTCTTCTACAAATTCCCTCTGAATGTCCATTTCAGGTTTCGAAAGAACTACGGAGGACATGGTTCCATTTATAGCTTTAGTAAATATATAGATATGGTTGCATTCTTAAACTGAAGGATTTATATACAAAGATTTGTTGGACACTTGGACTGGATTTGGGAGTTTAATGGCAGTGTCAAACTCAAATTGGTTGATAGGATCATAATATTTCGGTATTGTAAGTTAGAAATTTTTCGAGGGTCTGGATTGCATTCACAATCTGATGAGAAGGTTTTCTGCTGCATAGCTAAAGTTTTGCGTGATTTAAAGCGCGGCTGGGGACACACACATGCCTGAATAACTGTTGCTTGTTTGTGACGGGATTAGTTTGCTGAGATGCTAATGGGCCTACTGCTTGCTGGTGTATTGCTACCACAAGAAGCTAAGGTTCCCTCTCTAGTCTTATTTTCGTGATTATGTGAGTCGATTCCATATTTTTTTTCTGCATAAATGTATGTAACATCTGCTCACTATTAAATCCTAAATGAATTTTGAACCATATATTATTGACACACCACCATTAGAATTCAGAATAACATGTTGAGATCTGTGTGTTTTGGGATGGAAATTATTGTTATATGTATTAATATTTAGATAATATCTCAGTTTTGGCTTATATAAAAGATTGAATTCAATTAATTAGATGTGCTTTCTTTCCCTATAAAACACACCTATGGAAATGTTTTAGGTCCTTTCCTTACAATGGCATATTTTGCATTTGTGAAAGAATATATTATCTATGGAATCTAGCCACCAGAGCAGAGAAAACCTGTTAAAGCTCTCCTAGAATGTGAATGGAGTTTTTTATTGGTCAGAAATGGAATACTTTGTTATTCCAAGAAAGTTTAGTTACACTCAAGCCGTCAATCAAATGATGTGCTTTTTTTTTTTTTTTTGTTAAGGATTTCTATTTTTGATTGGGAATGGACCAGAACCAACACTTGGTTGGATTTTATCTTGTTGATTGCATATCATTTGGATGATTATGGTAACAACTATATTGTGAAGATTCTAATAGAGATGCCGATGTTGTTATTGTAAAAAGATTCTAGAAGCCATGTTTGTGAAGAATTTTCATTGAAAATAATTCATAGCCAGTTAGAATTTGTTTTAAAAAAACAAATAAAAATAAAAAGTAATTCTACATTGTCCAAATTTAGTGCCCAAATCTGGTGTCAAATGATGTGACAACAATGTAGATCATTTATTTAAATCATGCACCAAAAATACAATTTAAATGAATGGTCTATATTGTTGTCACATCATTTGGGCACCAAATTTGGACAATGTAGTATTACTTTTTTTTTTAAAAATGGTCATATTATAGTTAGAAGATATTTTTAAATGTTTCAACCAAACGGTTTCAAAAGCTCTTCTGGATTTAAAAGCTTTTTTGAAATAAATTATACAAGCAGTAACAGAAAAGCTCTCCCAAACGAGCTTATACTAGGTCTGCACATGTTTTCGTGTGGAATCCTATGCAAAATGAATTTAAAGTTCATAATGTTGGTACAAATTAGAATCTCATGGGAAAAATGGTGTGAAAATTCCGCACCTCATTATTATTATTATTGGAGAAAGAATATACACAACCGGGGCGCCGGAAAAAAAAAAAAAAAAAACACGCAGGCCTCATGTATTTATTACGAAGGTCCCACGTGTTTTTTTTCATTTTTTTCAATACAGGACCGTGACGGTGTCGTAACCCCGATGGTACGTAGCAAAGTTCTTATTATTATTATTGTATATAGAACTTTTCCTATCAACACTCCTTTACTTTGATGCAATTAATAATATTAATTAATTAATTAATATATTTCCTATTTTATTGCCCATGATTGTAGATTTGTTGGTTCCAAAATCAATATCTTTCCTTTCATGAATTTAATTTCCAAACAAAATAATAATAATGATAAATAATTTCATATTATTTCATACGTTATTATCTAGTCTAGTATATATTATTACTTAATATATTTTCACAGTAAAAAACTAAGTAAATATTGGTGAAGGCTTACTATCTTATTTTACAGTACTCATTGTATCTCGTTACAATTCTCTGAGTTTTACTCTACATTGTTTGTTAATTGCAGGAAAAAAAAATAAAATAATATTTGGTTCTAGATAATTTTTGAGATATAAAAGAGCGATAATTTACATTTTAATTCTCAAAATTGTATATATTTTTTTGTGACACTATCTTTAAGACTAAAGGGTATCACTTATTATTATTATTATTACTCTTATTATTATTATTATTATTATTATTAACTTATTTCTTAAATATTAATATATTTGTCATGCGTGATATTCAATATTAATTTTTGTGTTAATCTCCCCAAAGCTAAATTCCTGATTTTGCCCCTATGAACACATTTGATGAAATTGAATATGTTTCGATAAAAATTTTTGTATTCATTATAATAAAAATAAAAATATATATCTGATAAAAATTTGAATTTTTTTGAATTCGAGAATTATTTTTTCTAATATTTTTGTATATATTTTTTCGATGTTTATCTTAAAAAATATGTTAGAAAAAATAGTATTTATATCTGAAAAATTTTCAATTGTTTTCCATAAATATATTTTATTCTTTTTATCATCCATACCAAAAATCATATCAAGATTCAATCATTTCCGTTAAATTTTTGTAAAGGTGCTTAAAATATTGGTAAAAAGTCCTGGTAATGCTATTCAATGTATACTCATTTTTATTCATTGTTTTAGACTTTTAGCCTAACCCAAAAAAAAAAAATTATCTACTAATAATATATCCATTGAAAAATTACTTATATTTGATTTATTTTCTTCTTCATGATTATCCCACCAATGGCCGATCAAATCATCTCATGATATTGCATTTTCCAAATTCCAGTGAACCATTTTATTACTAGGGTCCTAGCCCTAGACATCTCCTTTCTAATGAAATTCACATGCAAACATTTCTCTGCATTGCATGGCATTCCTTTTTGTCTATTATATAATTATTTTATTTTAGAAATAGGGAAAATTGCACTAATACCCCTAACTTTAGGTGATATTGGATCTTTAGACAGAAGATCATTTTATTACACAAATCTCCCTTGGATTTCGTTGACCAAACGTTGACCACAGTTAAGATTAATTGTTGACATGATTGACTCTTAAAAAGTCACATTTACCCCTAGCCTTCCATCTGAATAGTCAGATTTACCCCTGCCCAATAATAAATGAAATAAAAAAGAAATTGAAACATTTTTTCAATAAACATAACAAAATCACCATTCATAATTGTTTTTTTAATGAAGAAAAAGATAAATAATTTTTTGGGTGGGGGAGATGAGGAGATCTGATTCCCAGATCTCGTCATCATCAAATGAAAGGAAAAAAAAAAAAAAAAAAAACTTAAAGAATTAATTGTCTGAATTGAAGAAAAAACAAATAGTGAAAAAATAAAGAAATTTATTTTTGGGGTGGAGGTCAAGATCTGGATTTCTAGCTAGATACAATAATCAATTAAAGAATAAAACTTGAGAGGAGTAAGGGTGACATGGGTTTGGGATTTCCATCATCACTATTATTGGAGGCAATTTTTATTTATGAGAATCCATATCTCATTTTCACTTATTCACTCAATCATCACAACATTTAGTCACTCAATCATCATCAACAACAACAACTACATTTTCTTCTTCTTCATTCTCAAACAAAAACACAAAAACTAAAAATCTCATTAGAGATCTATACCCACCAAACCAACAAAAAAAACTCAAACCAAAACTCAAATAGGCATCTCCACCCACCAAACCCTTACCACCACCGCCCACTCCCTCCACGCCCGTCCACTGACAACACCACGTTCTCTCCATCTCCAGCTACGTACACTTGCCGCCGCCATCGTTCTCCCCCCACATGACGAGCTTCAATCTCCTCCAAGGAGAGATTGGGTTTGGCCTCCATATCTGCAGATAGAGAATACTGCTTCATCACATAAAAGTTAGATGGAGCAATTGGATAAGCTTCATGAGCTTGATAATTGCTTGAATCGATCTCCTCCGACCTCCATTTGGTGGAGATCAATTGTTATTTTTTTTTTCTAAAAAGAAATTGAAATAAAGAGAAGATGATGGAGAGATGGGATCTCCATGGATGATATCATTTTGGTGGTGGGTTTTGCTGATAAAGACTTCGAGAAGGATATAGAGATTGAATTTTTCAGAGATGGATCCATGGAGATCCGATCTTCATTTTTTTACTCACTTTTAGATAAATATTTGTTGAGCTTTTGTTCTTGATTTGCAGAATAGGTGCTCTGCACAATACAAGAACATTTTTCCAGAAGCACATTTTAATTTATTTTAAATTAATATTTGTTTTAGTTTTTTAATTGTTAATTTAAATTATAGAAAGTTGATGTGCTCGATTATGATTGGACAAGAGCTATTTTCTTTTAATTTATTTAATATCAATCTTGAAAGTCCATTTTACCCTTCCAACCGTTAACTTGTAGTTAGTCAAACGTTTGGTCAATGAAATCCAGGGGAGGTTTGTACAATAAATCGATCTTTCGTCTTTAGGTCCAATTTCACCTAAAGTTAGGGGAATTAGTGCAATTTTCCCTTCGAAATAATTGTTTTGGGTCCACAACTCCACAATAGCAATAACCCTAGAAAGTAGATGCATTAAAACTCACTTTAACATACATACATACATAAATCATGACGATAGTAAGTAGTAACAACAAATATTTTAGTTCACTGCTTGTTATTGGCTAAAGTAACATCCATTTTAAGTAAAAATAAGTTAAAGTCTTAAAATGCCAAAATGATTCATAAAAGTAATATATATGTCGGTAGTCTCTTTTGTGGAATTAATATATAAAAAGACATAAGGGAGATAGAATTAATATAGAAAGAAAGAAAATGAGATTGCTAGGAATAGCCGGCTGATAGAAAAACCATTAAAAATAAGGGTATGGACATTGACACTTATAAAACTTATTAACATACCCATTTTTATAAGTACACTCATGTCAAAATTTTTAAAAATAAATATTACTATAAAAACTCATCCTAATGCCAATAGTACCCACATTGAAATAAATATATTCATTTTAATATATATTATTTATAAACACTCTTAAATTATTGTCACACCCAATTTATATATATATACAGTATAAATCATATTATTTTTAGAATCAAATTCTCTTTTAATGATAGTCCAATTTACTTTTGGAAATACATCGAATGTATGAGCCTTATAAAAGATAATATATAGAACTGTATATGGGGTCAATAGATTTTCAATATGGAATTCTCTTATTTATACCGTTAAAAAAAAAAAAAAAAACTATTAATATCTATAGCTATCATTAATATATATTGATAGAGTTCATAACTATACATAAAATAAAGACAGAAACAATATGATAATCATGTGATAATGAGAAAGTTTGAAACTTGAAATAAAATTAGAGTTTAATTAGGGTTTATCATAAATTTTTTTTTTTTTATTATTTTTTTTTAATAAAGAAATATAGTTGAAGATATAGATGTAATTAATGAGTGTCTATGATATTTAGCTTATTTTTAATTAAAGTAATTTATCCTTATTGGTAAATTTCTATTGAAATATTTTTGTAATTATTTTTTTTTAATAAGAGAGCTTCTTTGGACAATCCAATTTTTTCTTTTTACACTTCTTTTCTAAAAACACTCCATTCTCAAAATTT